>CM062840.1:3457466-3756611 GCA_031772345.1 Himalopsyche anomala
TCCTCCCATCTTTGTCTCGGCGGGACTCGAGCCAGAGACAATCCCGTTTATATCCTTTCGGGGTGGCCTTATTTTTTATTGCTTTGTTGTTTATTCCATCTAGTTAACACACAAAATGCGCGCCAACATTAAAGGGAAAATATTTACACTCAAAACTCCGACACATCAGGGAATTTATTACTTTGTCAGGTAAGATTTTGAATAAGAATTGCATTTCCTTAAGGGCTTACTAAAAGTTATAGAACTATCGAATATACATAACCTTTTCATGGTTGCTTAAAAAATATAAAATCATTTAATTTTGCTATAATGTATAAAGGTAATACTGCAGTATTAATTTCAATTAAATAATCACACGACATGTTTGTTAATGTACCGAGTCTCAATCCTATTATATTTTTTTTCATGCACCTCGCATGCTCTTTAATTCAGGTTTCCCGAATTAGGTTCGCGGAACACTGGTGTTCCACGGAGCCAGAGAGGTGATCCAAAAAATGAATGGAATTAAAAATTCAGCTAAGTGATCGTTATATATTCCGGGACTTGCAAGTGTTTCCATTCCCAGACATGTTTGGGAAACCGTTTACATATTAGTTTCTCAAACTGTTTTCCTTTGGCATCTTTTGAGTTCATATCATAATATTTTTTTTAATTTTGGGTTTTCCTAACAAAAAGAAGCGAGTCTTTTTTTTTGGTCTTTCCAGAATTGTCAAATTTCGAGAACGCTGGAAGTGTGGATTTCCAAAAATTTCTACAATAGTCGAAACTATTTTATAACATTTTTGAGCGATCTTTTCTATTATCAGAAATACAAAACGATCGCGTATGATTGAGTTTTTATTATATTGACAGTTTGTTGACATAATCTGTTAAATCTTGATAGAATCTTCTATTTGAAAAACGACTATTTTTTTATGTATGATTATCTTTCTTTTAGTATTGACAAACCCGATTTTTTTTACTGCGCTAAATGCCACTACAACAAACCTCAAATTTACGCGACGGCGTCAGGCTTGCAGGACTCAAAATTTATAGATTGAGTCCCGAGTGTTCCAGAAAATGCGTATAAATTTTACAATTTTAAAATTTATATTTTATGTATTTTTTTTTACGCGTTAAAGTGAAATGCGGAAAAAAATATATACGGATTAAGCTGGGGTAAAGACTAGATACGTGTTCATGGACAGTTTAACTTCTCACGTGAAAATACGGAGGCGGGACTCTGGTGTTAAAATAGTTTTGCATACAATGTGTCTACATAAAGGACTGTGTTAACACGAGAATCGTAATAAAAAATCAACACCACTCTTAGATTCATCGTCTTTATTTGAAACGATTATCCTTGTACGTCTGGTGTACTCAAATCGATGATTGTGGTCCGCAATAGGAATTGCAATACGGGATGAAGTTTATCATTACCGCTATTTAGGGATATAAATCAAGTTTTTTTTAAGATAGAGTATACAATTTGTTTTTGCAAACGTTTTTTTTTTAATTTAAATATATAATAAGGGCTCGAGAAACTAAGGCAGCAGTTTCATAAGCGTACAAGATAGCAAAAACAAAACCTTTCTTTTGTAAATAAATCGTCTGGAAAAAGTAATGGTTATATTTTTTTTTAGGATTATCTACTATTTTCATAATAACTGACGCTTTTGTTACCAAACTAAAGTTTTATTTTTCATTAATTTATTAAATAATCGTTTATTGTTCATTCCGGAGCCTTTTTTTTTGTAAACAACTTACATATGCGAAGTGCCACACGGTTGGACATATCTAACCGGAGACTGCCGTCATTGTTTTAAACGCGGTGCTTTTCCGAATAAATACTCTGAGTTTTGGTCGGTCTCTGTTGTGTATTTCACGGGCGGTCAAAAAATAGGATGTACTGCACTTGGGTATTGCACCGCAGAGCTCTTTATGTATAACACTTCAGTACATAAACGTCGAAAAATAGTATTTTGGAGCGGGATGGGGTACACATAGTAAGGTATCCAATTCCAGGATCCGGATACCAAAATCCTGAGATTGCGGACTGGTACCAATCAGTGATGTTCCTAGGACAAAGTTTAATATAGCGCTTTACTTATTCAAAATATTTTTTTTTGGAAATTACTTAGATGCCGCCTATAGTGTGAAAATATGTCAATTAAAAAAGATTTTTGCGATAAATTGGAACTACTGTTTATCCATCGGTCATAATTAGGGCATCCAATCCCGGGATTCAGTAATACCGGGATCCCGTTCAATTTTCTGTCGCGATATCCTAGGGATTGACACGGACGCGATCCACGGGATTTCAGGGATTGAGAAGAAAAATTGAGGAATTGACACGAAATTGGCAAATTGTGGATTTCAAATTCCTACGATAAGCCTAAAAAAAAAAAATAACGAGTTGTGTGACAATCTGGGGGGGGAAAAGTATTACCAAATCGGGGGATTTCAAATTCATCGGTGGTGAGCTAAAAAATAAAACGAGTTTCTGTGACAATTCGAGAAAAAATTATACAAATTGAGGATTGCAAATACTTTCGGAAGGCTAATCCAATTCCTGGATCTCGGGATCTCGGGGATTGAAATTAATCAATCGAAATCCGCGGAATTAGAAAAAGGTCGTCATTGGATTTCTAGTCATTATATTATGTAGTAACATTGAAATGTTTTTTGTCAGCTTTTTATATCATTTTTATTGTAATACTATAATTCGTGTTCAAAAATATTCAGTCATTTAAAAAAAAAATGATTCAATTTGCCGTCCTTGGCAATGCCATACTCGTCTATGCCCTCGAACGTCCCTGGTACCAATACCGGGTATGTCGGGATTGAGAAATGAAACACGGATGCTTAAAAAAAGATCCCTCGTTGTGTTATTGTTTGTAAATCCGTGGATTCCCCACCCCAATATTCTCTGCCTAAGCTAAATAAATAATTCCTCCCACGCTGTGGTAACTTTTGGAAATCCGAAAGTTTATGGGTTTTTGAAATGACGTGAAACCCGAATCCCATTTATTCAAGAAGAATTTTCAATGTGAATGCATCACCCATAGGGAACTCGAGGGCTATGTGCATATGTTTACATATGACCGCAAGTAATACGTAAATGGAATGTCTCGTGTCTTTACATTTTTTTTATCTGTAGAATAAGTTTCATTGAGTTGAACGTCACCTGCTTTTGTGTGATTCGGTGGGTCTTTTTTGACCGCACCGCGAGGGCCGGGTTCACAGGGTGCGGACGAATAATTTCAACTTACAATGAAAAATAATAATTTGTGCTGGTCATAATGTTATTTGTATTGGGTAGGTGGCGTCTGACGCTTGTTGACGCGTTGTTCTTCGAAAAGATCTTCAATCCACACCCTGACACGCGATATCCAGGATAGCTAGATAACTAGAGATGTTACCCATTTTAACTTGACTGTGGCAGAACTCAAGAACTAAATTGTCGCCTAGGACGTGTTGACTATGGAAACGTTAATGATGCGATGGTGGAGCCCTCGCGGGCTGCAGTAAGTACGCTGGTACATTCTATAATAAAATCCGCCAAGATAAATATTTTTCTGAAGATTTACCCACTAACTATTAAAATTCCTCCACAATTACGTTTCGTGATTCTCTGCGGTCTTGTGTGAAGTCATTTTTTTTATATCAATTTAAAAATTGTTACACTCGTTACTCCATTGATTATGTTATATCAGTGGCCGGATTTAGACAATGAGTGGCCCTGGCGCAATTAAATTTGGAGAGCTGTTTTTCGGTAATATAGAACGCCATGAAATTCCATGTTACAATATTTAATAAATAATTAAATCCGAACAAATTATTACTGGGTCATTTTAGGCCCATCAGATTTGCCACTGTTTCTAAGTGTGACACCATGATTCGACTTTTAAGGAAACATCGTTGAGATTAAATATTGTAATTTCGCGAGATTTACATACATATAAACAAAATATAAATAGATTTTATTCTTTATTATTTTAGTATACATTTTTGTACCCATGTCCGTTCTCAATGTGGAGGCTTATGGCTTCTAATGGAGGTATTTAAACAGAAGTTTTTGTTACGAGAACAGTTTGTCACTCAGTTGAAATATAATTATAAGGAATGCATAACTCCACTGGGAACATTTGAAAATCATATTAAGCTAGTTTATTTCAATTAACGAATGTTTGTTAGTAGGGCTTTTATTAATTTGTATTAATGTATAGGCAACGTGGGCTGACAAATACGTTAACAAGGGCTCGGAATTCCCAGTGTTAGGGGATGGAGTGAATTTTTTAAATCACTCCTATGCAATATATGCCGAGCGATTGTTACCTTAATACACATTATATATATGTAACATTTTGCAATTCATTGTAAATTATTAATGTATATAAGCTAAAAAAATACAGTGCTCATACTACAAATCAGTCGTAGAGATAAACATATCAATTAGAAAATTGCAGTTTTTTACTAATTAGAATCATGCTGAATATCTTGTTTTCTCTTAAGTTAACAAGGAGGCGGTCTTTGCATAATCAACAAGTGGGCTAGCGCGAACCCCTCCAGCCCACCCCTTTTTATTTATATTGCTGTTGACCGTTTGACACTCACTCTTATTGTATGAGTTGTGCATGACGATATGTAGAAATAGAAAAAAAACATTTTTGAATAAATATTACGTTTCGTCAGACATGAAGAATTTTACGTTTATTGTAACAATAGATTAATAAATTATTTGTGTTCCATTTGTGTCATATAGATGGTTCGAGTTGAATAAATTGTTGACACTAAAGTATATGATTTTATAGGTTGATTACATATTTTGCCACGGTCTTGTGATTTCATTTCGTATGTGTTGTCATCTTGTCAGCGACGTGTGACCAAGCCCACTGGCAATTTTAACCAGTTTAAATATTGTTTCAAAGTAATTTAAATTGTTTATGTTTAGTTCAATTAATGTTAGCCGCAACATTGTATATGACTAGGACTATGAATTGCCATATGTATTAAATTTATAGTATTTTTTTGATCGTTTTAAAAGCGGAAATCAATTTTAACATTAAGGTGTAAAGTTAATTTTGAAGATTTTATAACAGAGAATTCTGTCGTATGAGTATAAATTATTAGTTGTTCATTTACAATTAAAAATTTGCTAAATTCATTACAATAAAAGTTACTTGAATTTTTACACGTCTCGACCGACGAATATTGTTTGATTTAATGTATATATTACTTGGCAGAACTCCGTTATGATACGGCGAAAAAAAATATCAAAAATATCAAGTAGTTTTACAATTATTATTGTTATGTTTAATTGATAGCCTACATACATATACTTTTATACCATTTCACTTATTTTAAATTCTTTGTGTATTTCATATTCTATAATAAATATTTCTAGAACTATTTTTTGTATTTTATTTTATGAAAATAAAAACATTGAAGAATTTAAAATGAGTGAATGGTATAAAATGTATGTTATGTTATGTAGCTTATCAAGTATACTTAAAATAATAATTGTAAACTTAATTGAGATGTTTTTTTCTACCGTATCATAACGGAGTTCTACGTCAAAGTATATTATAATTTAATATCAATTTAATGCTTTCGTATAGGTTTCAAACGTTTTGTAAAAAATTCTAGTCACTTTTTATTGTATGAATTTTGCAAAAAATTTATTTGTAAGATGATTTATGTGTTGAATATGTATTTCATGAAATATAACGCCCCGTGCATATAACAAGGGGTGTCATTGATCCAATGCCACATTGGCCGGCCGCCAATGCTTTCCTGACTCGATTATTATATAATAATAACATAAATGAATCATTTTATATGCTAGTCTGATATACAAGCATTTAATTAGTGTGTAATCGAAAACCATATCCGAATGGTAAATCATAAATGTGATATTTCATTAGATTTAATATTAGAAGTTTGTCGCTATACATACAATATTTGTTTAATAGTTAAATTATTCACCAAAAGTTTTCAACGATTTTTTTATGATGCATCGTAGGTATAAACAATAGTGTTTATGCTATTCGATTGGGCAGATGTTTTATACGACCAAGCTTTTGATTCCTCATATATTGTTGATTTGAGAAGAAAAAAATGGATATATTCATAAAAATATCGATTCCTGGCATGTTTTTGAATGACGGAAAAAAAATGTTTTCTCGATAAACCGTAAGTTTTCTAAAGTAAATTCTTCGATGCTGACTTTAAAGGATCGGCATGATCATCTTTATGATTACGACGGAGAGGTAGGGTCTTTTTAAGATGGACCTTATTAACTATAGGAAGGTGGAGGATTTTCAAACACAACTTAAAAATATGTTGTTGTTTTTTTACTATGGGTAGGTGATATTAACTTGCGAAGTTGTAGTCAATGTGTGGCGTTTATTGTTATGCCAAATTGCATGATTCGATAAGTATATATTATCTTAAATTATATTGAAAACTTAGTGTAAAAAATAAAAGTAGTTGTGTTCAACAATGTTAAATTTTATTATCTTTCCCTATGAATAGTTTATAATTGGTTCTCATTAATCTACTGATTATATCAAGGATCACTTAAAAAAAATGTTGGATACATAAAACTTATAAAAGGTTTTAGTAATTTTACATTTAAATTATACATAAATTATATCATTGTTTTGCACGATATATAGGTTCTGCTAATTTTGGGTAAGTGATTTCGCGTTTAAAACTGGGACATAGTGCTCATATAAAAAGGAAGATACAGTTTCCAAAAACCAATAAATAGTGTTCATTCGAGTGTATACAAAATTTAAAGCTTTAAATAAAAAAATGAGTTTAGTGAAAAATTCTTCAGGATTTACCTTGTTAAATATTTAGGTTCGAATCCCAGATACGGGCAGGTTTTATAAATTGATTTTTTTCAGTCGATTTATGAATTTCTGTTCAAAGGCATGGATGTCATGTGATGTCTTGAATTCCCCCCTCCCACCATCCTATCCTATGAACGGGGCGTATCGATGAGGATTAGCTAACCACTAGTCCTGTCTAAGCCTTTCCTTCTATTCCTACTCTCTTTGGAAAAATGAGAGGTTGAGCAACTGAGTAACAAGCATTTATCGTAGAAACACTTCTGTTGAGATAAATTCCATTAGTAGTCCATATGCTCAACATTGGGAGCGAACCTGGTAAAAAAATAAAAATATAAGTTATATCTTACAGATATAATATTTTTTTTTTCATATCTTTGTATATTTCTTGATAGTTTCTTGAAATTAAAAAACCTTTCAGTATTCAGATCAATATTGTAAACCTTATGTATCTAATTTACTGGCTTATTTTTTAACTTCAGAACATTTTTTTTCTTCATAAAAACAACAGTCAAACGATGAATTGGAAGCTATCGAAAATGATATATGTATTTAAACAAAATAAATTTTTTTATTTTATTATTTGAAACCCGGCTCGTTCTAAAATTAGTGAAAATGAACATCAGGTTTTTTTATTCAACGTCCGCTCAAAATGTGGAACATATCAAATCCTAATGGAGGATTCAAACAGAAGTTTTTCGACGGTAACTGTTTGTTACTCGTCGACTCAACCTCTCTATTTTCAAACAGAAGCGAGAATAGAGACAATGGTCAACAATTGTCTCGTACGCTAGGGTTCTTGAAGGATCGGATAGAGAATTTTAAAGACATCACAAACATTCCATGCTTCGAGTACAGAATCGATAGATTAATCGTGAAAAGTGCTTTTTGTAATGAGACTCGAAACCCGTGAGATCCAAACGGAAGCCCACAACGCTAACCGCTATTTTTTATTACAGTTAGTCAAAACCTGTTTACTTGAAATTGAATTTACTCAAATCTCCTGTTTGGGTTTGGAACATTTTCTTTTGGTTTCTCGAATATATTTTTTTATCGTTGGTCAATATTTTATATATTATGTTACCTGCTGTGGACCTGTTGGTTAAATCAGCTTGCGACTTCCGATACGCAGGTATCGGGTTTCATTTCCGGTAATGATCATGTGAATTTGAAAATTATTCAGTTCAAATGTTGAGATATAAGAATATGGGTGTTTTGTGATGTCATTTCGCACTATATTTCCTTCTTCCCATCCTTCTGATCTTTAATAACTGGTGTAGCAATAGCGATTAGTTAACTACTAGTCCTGTTCTAGCCTTATTCTTTTTTCCCTACTATCACTTTGTAAAAAGTGAGTTTGAGAGAGAGGTAGTAACATACATTCTCGTAGAAAAAATTATCGGATTAAGGATACCTTCATTTGGGTCTTTATTGCTCCAATTGCGGAGCGGACATGTTAAAAATATCTTGCTTATTTAAAATTAAATTTACTCAAATCTCTGTTGAGTTTCTCTGAATATATTGTTTTTTTTTATGTTGGTATAGTTTATACTGTTAAAATTGTAAGTTAAAAAATTTCGCCGTAAAGACTGTAGATAATATTACTTTTTACGATGTCTGTATTGTATTTATTGAAAACCCTGGTGTTATATCGGTTTCCAATAGTTGCGTACCGCATGTTATAGATTGTAAATTACATGTAATTATCTTTCTGTAAATAATATATATTAGAGGTACTTCCGAGAGATCCATGATCGGGGAGTCGCTATCAGATCGTGGAATTATCATTATTATACAATCATTTTGAATACTTATTTTGTTATTATCAGTAATAGACAATCTTTGCTCTATGTTAAAACTCGTTTTTTTTTCCTTCTCTGTATCGTAATTACTAACCTCATAGACCGCATGGAAGTTAATCATTAATATTGACGGATAACAAAGTTAATGTGGAAGAACTGCTAGTATTTCTATTTGCTAAGTAAAAGACAGTTTTTTGTAAATGAGGAAAGTGTAAATATATTTTATTAATGAAAAAAACAATATTTGTTTCCTTGTAGGAAAATACGTGGTTTGTGTAATAATGTTTCATGATTTTTCTAATCGATCCATTTTAAAGGAAAATATAATTTAAAAAATCATATCATATCTAGAAAATAGCGTTGCAAACTTCATATTCTGTACGATTAAAGTACCGTGCGAACGATCGTATATCAGTCCTGTGAAAGCAATTCATGTCCAAAACTTTCCATTAGGGTCACAATATCCAATGGCAAAGAATATATTTAACCATTATTAACGTTGATTTTTATGAAAATCCTTACACCAAGCTTCCCGAAAGAAATCGTTACCACGGTCCCTAAATCTGTAAAAAAATATCCGCTGGCCCCATTTCGATTACTCAAAACATGTTCTGCGGCGGCCTGGAAAATACCTACGGCCCCCATTTTGGAAGCACTGCCTTACACAATCTTGTTAGAAATGATATGGACAATCAAAACATCTTGAGTGTAATTATCTCAAATATGGATAGTTAACGTCGTGGGTATGAAACTCGTACTCTCGGGTTGAATTCAGTACATTACAGTTTTTATAGATTAATTTTTTTATCTTTTAATTTTTGTTTTTTTATTTCAAGGCCATTGATGAATGTGATCTGTCGAATTCCCTCCTGGACTCATGCCTATCCTTAATAACGGGGCCATTAGCTGAGAGTATTTACTAACTCTAATCCTGTCATTGCCCTATCTTCTATCTGACTAGTCTGTTTTAAAAACATGATAGGTTGAGCAACTGAGTAATGATTATTTTGGTTTTTAAACTTTTCTGTTAAAATTAATTTCATTTTTCTGCAATGTGGAACGGGACTTCGGTTCAAGTGTTTCCAATTCGATTACATTATGAGAAGATCTGTTTCATGGAAAATTCAAATTTACTTTTTGATTTTATATAATAATGTGGGTATTTTCTCTTAATTTGTAGCCATTAATATTTGGTTGTCTTGTAATGTATATGGCTAAATAAAAAGAATTGCTTTCATGTTTATATTTTATTATCACGAAACGTGGTTGGGTAATAACAATTATGTTAAACCATACACAGCGCCGGACGAGTGAGATCGATTTTGAAGAAAATACAAATTTTCGAAAATGCGAGTGAGGTAAGAAAAAGGAAATAAAAAGGTTCTATTACCAAAACTGCAAAGACGCAAACCATGATCGTCTTTATTTTTATCTTCGTTCCAATTTAAAATTGATATAATTATTGCCGGGGCAGTACTACCTTCAGTAGTTGAGTGAGGCGCCGCCGGTGTGTGTGGGCTAGATGCGCTTTTTTGGTAGGGCGGTTTTTTTTGGGATTCCTCGTTTCGAGGGGAATCCATAAGCTTCTCGTATTTTGTTTAATTAAGTATTGTGTTCTAGACCTATTTTTGCCCAGTACTCCAATATTGGAACATTTTGGATTTTAATTCATCCATATGCATGACGCAAAAAAAGTTGAGATTCTTTGAGAGTGACCTTTTTGTACAATTCTAGAATTATTTCTTAATTATCAAAGGTAAGGTTTTTTCAATCGAAATCATAATATACTTTACGTGTGATTTTTTGTGATATGAGATGCTTTAATGAAATTCTGGAATTGTTACAATAAAAGAATTATAATTATATTTTTTATAGATGTTATACGACAATTAATTACATGTTCTTTAATTGGAGATTCCAAACCCGTTACCGTTGACCATTCTCGAATTTCACAATAATCTATTGATACAGTAGACATGAAGTGACCAAAATTCATATAAAAATCTCCGCTAATAAGTATTGATAAAGAGTGTTTTTACTAAATGTAAAGATATAGTTTTTTTATTTTATAATTGTCAAAAGTGTAAAGCTATAGATGTACCAGTGTATCTTGACTGCCCGCGAGGGCGCCAACTCGATCATAACGTTGCCATAGTCAACACGTCTATGGCGACAATTTTAGTTCTGAGTTCTGCCACAGTCAAGTTAAAATGGTACGTCTCTAGTAATTAATTATTAGGTCACTTCTGCATCGTAAATTTTGTCATCGTTTTTTTTTTACATTTTTTTTTACATAACTTAACTACAAAATTTTGCAACAGGTACTTAAATGTAAGTTTTTGAAAAAAAACTCTACTATTTGTATCCGCAAAGTGTCCTACTCTACGCATGGTTTATTCCACCCACCGCAAAATTTCTGATATTTTCTGAAACAAAATATGTGCTACAAACCAATTGACTAAGATTGTTCCCAAAATTTGAATGCACAAAAATATATTATGTACCATTATTTTTTTCGTAATTTAAACGTAAAAATGTTGGTAATTGCTTAATTTTGGAGACTAAATAATTGACAATATAAATATTTTATATTTAAAAAACAATTGGTACTGTCACAGTCTGTTTTATCGATGCGAGTAAATTTCATGACTATAATTAATTGTTTTAATACATTTGTAAAATTTTAATTGTTAAAAATGTATCGTCGTTTATTTAAAATTCTCTTTCGCCTAGATTAATAAATCAAATACATTTGTTAATCAGTAAATTAATATAGGAATATTGATAACTGTGTTTTCAACCAAAACAATTACCTTACCGTACAATAATATATTTAACTATATATATCGGTCATTCAACCCACAGCATCCATAGAGACAAAAGAGTTATATTTAAATAATTTATTCTTTTTTTCATATTAATAGCGATAAAATAAGCACAAATTTGTTCATCATAATCTCGCTGACCATGATAACGGTTTTTTTGAACAGCACATTTTCGACCAATGCTACGGTTTATTTGAACCGCATCTTTTTGAAGTTGTCGTCGTTCAATTTGGAATGGCTTATATTTTTATATTCAAAATTCAAATTTCCTGGCTTAGAATGAAACATCGTATAATATTGAGAGAATTTATTTGAAAGTTGGCATCGCTACGAAGTTTTTTAATATATTCAAAGATACAGATTCGATTTAGAAATGCAAAAAAATCCCCGTTGAGGGCAACGGGTTAACAGCTAGTACGAATAATAAGCCAATCGCTTGCTATCTCCCAATATCCGCAGATATTATGCATAAACCATCGATATATTTGTTGTATTAGTAAATTGTTTGTATACTAATTTTTTGCTTATTTTTTACTTTTTACTTGTCGCAATTTAAGTTCATCTGTGCACTGGAATTTTGATGCTGTAAGGCAAAACCAGGGACTATTAATGACCAAAACGTATGGAAATGTAAATTATTTAAACGAATCATGTTTGACATTAAAATCATTAAGCACGTTCAGTCGAAATGCAAAATTGTATTATTTTTAATATCATTGTTTTTTTATATATAATATAATTGCGCAGATGTCTTGCATCTTATTTGGGATGAAACTAAGCCAGGGGCGGGAACCTTTTCATTGCTTAAGGTACATTCATTATCTAGATTCAACATAATACCGCAGTAAAGAAAACACATTGACAGCCCCCTTTTTTTCGACTGTCGAACATACAATGAGTTGATTACGCTCTTTTTCCAAATGATTGCGTTAGTTTGTTGATCAAGTGAATATTTTGATCAAGTCAAAAGGTCGCATCAGAGTAACAAAAGGCCGCAGGTTCTCCTCCATGAACTAAGCGATGCTTGTATGAACTGAGAAGGTTTTAAGAAAGTTTCAGAAGCAACGCGGGATGCTTATTTATTTCATATTAAATATATGGCACGGATATTGGTTAGAATAAAACGTAACATCAACATATGCGGTTTAATGCAATAAACGAGTGAACATTGAATGAGTCTTTATTTTTGAAGCTGGAGAAGCACTGTCCGATCGCAAAATTTGATTTGTTTGCTATCGCCTAAGCCTGTGCTGCAAGATTAAATAATATTAAATTCGATTTCTACCTGTGGAGCTCTTTATTTTTACAGAAACATAAAACACTTTCGATTAAAGTCGCCATTTTTTATGCAATATGGTATTACACTTTTATAACCACGTCGATTTACTGTATTAGAATATGCACTCTGGAAGTTATGTTAAGTTATTATACGAAAAAATGATAGTTATTTAGGTCTTGAACCCTGTTTTTTTGTAGAGCATTGTTTCTCAATGGAGGGGGGGACAAAAAGATTTTTTTAGGGGAGCCATAGTACAGTTTTGGGAGGGCCACGGGCGAGTTTCGTGAAATCCGAAATTGTCCGAATCCGAATTGAAAAAATCAGAAATGCGAAATTGGTGTGTTTTAGGAATTGGAATTCTCGGAAGAGCTAGAAAAAGCTCTCACGGCGTTCATTTTGGGAAACCTCAACAATACAAAACAGGTATGGGAGACATGGAAAAAAATATCAAACCCAAAAGGGGGCCACGGGCCCAAAAAGGTTGAGAAAGTACGTGGATGGAAGAATGAAAATATAAAACGATTATTTAGCTAATCCTTTAAGCTAGGCGCCATTTGCTTTGCTTAGATAACTTTGAGAGAGTATATACAGAGAAAATGGCCAGTTTGTCGATTTCAAATGTATTTTTGGTCGATCGCAGACTTATACAATAGATTTTCATTGTTCGCTAGTGATAAAATTACAAAAGATATCGGTCGATCGCTTTTAAAATTGTAAATCACCTAGACGCTTATAGGAAAAAATTGTGGCCAACCCTGGAATTATATATGTATATTTCCGAAATACATGGATTTCAACACAAATTCTTATATTCGGATACGAGCCAGTGAGCAACGCAACCGAAGTCAGCGACGCTGATCATTCGACCACGGAGCCGGCTAAGAAGCATTGATTATGCAAAACATATAAAACACGAAATATAATTTAATTAATGCAGTATTTTGGACGCTACAAACATCTCGAAAACATCGAATTTGATAAGTTTCGGCGCGTGCGTGTTGCATGCGAATTGCGATAAACTTAAACGCACGACAATTAAATGTTATTTCTTATCTATCGAACTTAATGAAAGGGTTAAACATTTTTGGCAGAATTTCACGTTATATTTGTAGCCGAAATAAAACAAGGTTATGCTAAATCCATTACAATAAGGCTTATACCGATATCGGTATTAGTGTACTACTGTTATTGTCGGTGCCTAACTCACTCTCCGCGTCCAAAAGAAAGAAAAAAATCAGATTTAAAAAGCCAAATAATTATAAAAATGATTTATTTAGGCATTTTTTTTTCAGCATTATCAACTGATCATTTGAGCCCTCAAGAAGTGAAGTGAGCCACGTAGTAAAATGGTAAAACTTTTCTACTGGGCTTTTTAAGTACAATCACGACTTTATTTGGTGTTTTGGTGGAACGCATATTTTTATTTTAGGGATATTACACTATTGTTGCGTGTATTTACTGAGCTCACTTCACTTTTACGATACTTTAAGATATGTAGAATATTATAACGTATGTATATATTTCAACTAAATTTTTTACCACTTGTCTCACTTCACCTCTCACGGGCTCATTTGATAATGCTCGTCATGAGCGAAATCGGTTCTGATCGTATTAAATAAAAGTGGAATTAGTAAAAATGAGTATTTTATTTTTGAAAAATTATTAAAGCTCTAGAATCAGAATCTACAGCCTTAATAATTTTTCTTTTTTAACTGGATGGCTGCCACATACGCGATATCTCGTCAAATCGTGCTCAACACGCCAGAGACGAGTTATCTCGTCAATAACTAATCAAATTATAGCCGGCGTGCTAGGTACAAACGTACTTTTTTCTACGTTAGCCAAAATGTTAAGTAGCATCTACAGTGTAGATTAATGGTCGGCAATCTTTTGAGAGACTGGGTTTTTACCCAAATTTACCAAAAATTTGGTTAGTGGGTATAATTTAAACATATTTTTTTACTATTTATTCTTTTAAAAAATCATTTTTAGAAAATAGTATGTAAATTTATATACATATTTTTGCATGATACATACATATGTGTAAATACAAAAACACACATAATATTGTTGTTGGTGGCTTTCTTGTTCTTATTAAATAAGTTATTTGATAAAAAAAATATTATCATAATTTCTTGGCGGGGGGGGGGGATAATAAATTACCAGCGGGTAGTAAGTTGCGACCACTGGTGTAGATGCTTCTTAAAAACGCAATATCATATTTTAGTCGTAGCCCTTGTTGTCTCATAACACAGACGTAGTAATAGTGTGTAAACCGATTCATTTTGTTATATGACGATTTAAAAAAAACAGTAAATATTTACAAATCGTTTGAACTGATAAAATATAATATTGGCTTAACGCAACCCTAATTTGATCGCGGATTGCATGCGCACGCGCATTCCACCCGCCTGGAGGCTGTCTGCCGAAGGCTTTACTTTGCACCTGTTCGGAGTTTTCTTCGACAAAGCATAACAAAAAACGTTGCGCGGCTGTGCTTTTTTTTAATCTAGAAGCTTGCGCAAACCAGTTGATAAAAATATTAAATTTCTTTACAGACGGATGATTGACAATAATTTTTAAATTTATTTATTATATCTATCCTCTTCCAATGATAATGAAAATCGTATTTGTATATTATATTTAAAAGTACATAATAACGATTATTTGTTATGAATGTGTAAACGTTACCAACTTTCTTCGGATGGAATAAAACTGAGAGACAAAGGTAATCAGGAATGGTTTTAAAAAATATTCTATCTATTTAACTTACAATCTAAGGTTTCATTAAGACTAACAAATCAGGTCTGGCCAACCCAAATTGCACCCTGAGCCGCATTGACGACCTAAAATTTTCAAAAGGTCTGCTCACACATACATACATTGTACATTTTTTTTTATTATTACCAAGAATTTCATACTTTAAGTACAATAGGTAATTTGAATTCAGAGGTAATCTGAAAGTCTTCAGTAAGGGTTATTATGAAAAAATACAATACTACACCTAGATGTAAAAAGAAAACTCGCGGTTTTTAAAGTAATTTTAAAAACGTGTTTGGATTACATTTCTTCAATGTGATTAAAAATATATTGTGTAGTACCGTATGAACCGTAATAAATGAACGAATAATGCGGAAAACCGATGATGCGGGAAATCTTAAAATAATATTTCAAAAAAAAATAGAATCAGGAAATCGGGGAATGATAAACGGGGAATTATTAAATATTGTTATGACGGGGTCTTGGTTGAGTAAAAAGTAAACGATCCATGCAAAAATCGAAGATAGCGAGAACGGTAGATCGGGGTTCAACTGAAAAAAACGTGAAACGAAATGCAATGCAAAACCATTTATGAAAAATATTCAACAAAAACGGTCAATCGGGATAATATTCGTGACGGGACCAAAATATTTAAACGATAGATCGAGGAACACGGTAAATCGGGGAACAATTAATGCGGGATTCTTTTACATTGTTTTTATGGGTGTTAAGCCGGGAATATGTAAAATAAACGATCCATGCGGGAAAACGAAAAATGGGAGAACGGTAGATTGGGGTTCCACTGTACCCGATACTTTAAACATATATATTAGTCATATTCGACCGCGGGCCGCTCATATAAGTGTCTTAAATAAACGACACTTTAATTTTATAGCTTATTTTTAGAAAAGCTCATTAACTACACTAAGATGACCATTGATTGATTATTTAAACGAACTGTGTTTTACTTTTATAAATATAATTCTTTTTCAACAACGATTGACACCTGACACCAATCAAGTGGTCAATTTTCATAGCTCGCCTTTCGTGGTAGGTCGACCAATATTATTTGAATTTCATTCATGTTTATATTCATTCATATGGAAAAAAAAACTTGCCATTATAATAATATAAACGGTAAGGAATTACTCCGGTAAAAATTATTCATTGATGCTCTTCAGATGCGGGTCCTGGAAAATGCAGTTTTTATCAATCAGTACACTTGCAGCTTTGTCGGTCGATAATGAAACGAAAGATTTTACCTGCGGTGCAGTATTTATGCAGCGTGGCTCGAAATAAATGTACCAAAAAAGACATGCTTACATCTACAATGTTTACTATTGATTTTAGTGGAAACTATTTGTTATTAAGTCGATAACTATTCACGGTTTTGAATACCAATTTCCTAAACTGTTTTTTTCTCTCTTTAAAAAGCATATTCAAATGAATTTGAATGTAACATAAATACATTTTTTTGTGTGGAGAATATGGCAGCTTAGGTAGTATTTTTACGAGAAATGCTTGTAACTCAGTTGTTCAACCTCTCTTTTTCGAAAAGAGTAGGGACAGAAAGATGGCTAGGACAGGATTTTTTTCAATGTGGAGCATATGGCTTCCTAATGGAAGTATCTCAACAGAAGTTTTCTACTAAAACTGTTTGTTACTCAGTCACTTAACCTCTCTTTTTCAAAGAGAGTAGTAGGAATAGAAGGATAAGGCTAGAACAGGACTAGTGATAACTAATCGCTTTCGCTACGCCCAGTTATTGAAGGATCGGAAGGGTTGCAATATTTTCTATTCAACATAATATAATATACTCAAAGGGAAATTCACGTTTTCACCTTTAATTTTTCTTGTGTATAGTAAAATTAGAAAGAACAATTCTCTATGTCGCGGAAAAGGTGTTTAAACCAGTAAAACAACAGATTTTCCAACATTACCGCTGGAAATATATAATTAGTTGCTGTAGAGGAATATAATAAATGTAGGATTCTTAATTCTGTACCAGCCTTTGCACATCATATGCAATAATATCCGCATTGTATTTCTTACAGCATCGCATTGATAGTGAGGAATGCACCCAGTTGCACCTGCCGCCCTCGAGTACATCAGCTTTGTCCTCGCAGAAGACTGATGCAGCTACGCCATCTGTGATGGTTCTCCTGAATATACTTTTACACTGCCAACCATGACTTCAATTACATACTTAACTAATGCAATTTTTTAAAGTAGTTATTAAGGTATAATGAAGTCAGATGTTTGGTATTAGGATAAGTTTTTTTTAATCCATGTCCACCCCCACTGTAGAGCATATGGCCTCCTAATGGAGTTATCTCAACATAACTTTTTCAAAGAAAACTGTCTGTTACTCAGTCGCTCAAACATTCGTTTCCAAAGACAGTAGGAATATAAGGCTAAGACAGGACTATTGGTCAGCTAATCGCTCTTGCTACGCCCCGTTTTCACCGGTGAAGGGGGAATTAAAGACATCACACACATATATATATATATGCCTTCGAATAGAAATTCCTAAATCATTTAAAAATAATAATTTATCAAACTGTTCGTACTTAGATTCGAGCCCGTGACTTACGTAACCGACGCCAACGACGTTGACCACTTGACCACTCAGGCGGCATTGTGTGTCATACCTTGTTATTATTATTGCTTACTTTTGTATACATAACCCTGTATCATTTTATATTTGATCATTTCATAATGATTGCAGTGAGCGAAACCCGTCCTGGTCTATAAAAAATAATGTGGACTTTGGAAAAGGAAAAGGACGTTAACCACACTTAACAAATTTTACAGGATACGTATTTTGGGGGAAAGGCAAATTATGAAATATACACAACCTTTAAGTGGACGGAGACTGATACACTAATGTTTAATTGATACAATCTAATATTAATTTACAAATGTGTTTTCGAAAAGTCATTTTTAAGTGCTTTTTCCTGGTTTCAATTTTCACATAAACTTCTGTTTCAATCTTAAATACTAAATTTTGATATTTATTCGGCGTTTACAGCTTAAATCCTTTTGATAGAACGTGTATCAAGTTGTATATCGACTGTGGAAAGGAAAAAAGACGTAACCCACATTATTTTCAAAACAGCTTTTTTTCGATAATCAAAATTAATCCAACTTGATACACGTTCTATCAAAAGGATGTAAGCTGCAAATGCCGAATTAGTATCTAAATTTATCTTTTAAGTTTGAAAAAAGTTGGGCCGGTTAAAATTACAAATAGGAAAAAAGACTTAAAAAAGGTTGTTCTTAAACAATTTCTTAAATTTATATATTTTTTTTTACCATGTCCGTTCCCAATGTGGAGCATATGTACTCCTAATGGAGTTTATCTCAACAGAAATGTTTCTACGAGAACTGATTGTTACTCAGTTGCTCAACCTCTCTTTTTCCAAAGTGAGTAGGAATATAAGGAATGGGCTACGACAGGACTAGTGGTTAGCTAATCGCTATCGATACGCCCCGGACATAGGATAGGATGGGTGGGAGGGGGGAATTCAAGACATCACATACATCCATGCCTTTGAACAGAAATTCATAAATCGATTGAAAATCAATTTATAAAACTGCCCGTACAGGGATTCGAACCCGTGATCTCCGTAGCGGTAGCCAACGACGTTGACCACTCGACCATACAGGCGGCTAAATTTATATTAGATTATGTCAATTAAACACCAGTTTACAAGTCTTCGTTTACTTCAAGTTTGTGTATATTTCATAATTTGCCTATGGCCTAAAAATCATCGTAACACATTTTTTGTGCCTCCTGTAAAATTTAGTTTGAGTAGGTTACGTCTTTTTTCCTTTCCACATTCGAATGTTTATGATTATCGAAAAAAAATGTAGGTTATGTCCTATTGCCTTTCCACAGTCGAAGCGAAATCGGTACAAGTGTTTAATTTTTAGACTATTTTCAAAATTTTAACACTTTTCCGTCCCTTACGTCAGCTGAAACGATCATCTTTGAACGACTTTTGGCAGTCGTCTCTTTTTTAAATTGCTTCCGTTAATGATAGACTAATGACGTGTAATATTTAGGAGCGGCTGCAAGCTTCGACATATGCCCTGCGGACCCAGTTATTTCTAATATTGTACCGTCGAATTTTTTTCTACCCCACCGCATGTTACCTGGCGAAAACGCAACCTACTAATTGCCACTTATAAAAAAGCAGCCATAGGGCACATGCTTGCAAACTTTCACGGGGATATTTTAAATAAGTGAGACCACGTCGTCATCAGTAGATACTAGGGCTTATACAAAAACAAACTTTTGAAAAAACCGGTTGTCGAATGTCAATATTGTTCGAAAACCGGTTTTATCCGGTTTTCGAAGTTTTACAAAAACAGGATAATTTAATTAAAATAGCGAGAAAAAAATCATTTTTTTATGTTGTTTATATATATGAGAGAGAGACCACCTGTGTGGTCGAGTGGTCAACATCGTTGGCTACCGCTACGGAGGGCACGGGTTCGAATCCCGGTACGGGCAGTTTTATAAATTGATTTTTCAATTCATTTATGAATTTCTGTTCAAAGCCATGGATGTATGTGATGTCTTGAATTCCCCCCTCCCACCCATCCTATCTTATGAACGGTGCGTATCGAGAGCGATTAGCTAACCACTAGTCCTGTCCTAGCCCTTTCCTTCTATTCCTACTCTCTTTGAAAAAAAAAAAGGTTGAGCAACTGAGTAACAAGCAGTTTTCGTAGAAACTTTTCTGTTGAGATAAACTCCATTACAAGTCCATATGCTCCATATTGGGAGCGGACAGGGTAAATATATATATACTTATATACATAATAATGCACAACAAGAAATTATTTGATGTTACTCTTACTAGAAAATATGATTTAAGAAAACACAAAGCGTTCACTGATTTATTTTTAACAAAATTTCCTGATATCGAAAATACCCTTTCGCTGGGTAATGAATGATGTGGGGCATATGGTTTTTAAACCATCAAATAAAATATCAAAATTTTCTGTCCTTTTGTTTATAGACTCGTTTATGTAAATTCGGCGCAACCGGTTACGAAGTTGAAAAACCGGTTTTCGAATGTCGCAAATTTTGACAAAAACCGGTTTTTGAAAACCGGCAAGCCCTAGTAAATACCGACAATTTCGTGGCAAGATGAATTTGAATTCATATTAAATTAATCTCCGTTTTGGAAAGGTTGAATGTCACGTAAACATACTTAGACATATGCGAGCAGTAACTTAAAATATAAACTTTATGTGTGTATGTGCATGAGAGCAGCGGTGGGCTGACATTTCGTTAACAAGGGACTCGCTTAATCCCAAGGCAATTCTCCGTGTTTTGGAGAAGGAGTGAATTTTTTTATCACTCCAATGCAATTATATGCAATACTTAAATAAGCAATCGGTTGTCATTTAATACACTTATAATATGTAACAATATGCAATTTACCGTATATCTAAATGGCTAAAAATGTACTACTGTGTACACTGAAGCTGTCGCAGATAATATATAAGTCAGTAATTACAGTTATATACTAATTTGATCTTAGAATAATGTTTTCTCTTAAATTAATAAGGGGCTCGCCGGCCTTTGTTAAATTTAACAAAGGGTTTGCGCGAGCTCCTCCGAGCCCCTTCTAGCCCACCCCTGTATGAGAGAGATATAGAGAGGGAGAAAATGAGAGAGACCTTTTAATTGATGAATACTGTTTTCGAATATTTGACCTCTCGGACGAGTGTGCGTGTATATGTGACGGAGAGAGATAAAGAGAGAGCGAGAGAGAGAAAGTTTTTGTAATAGGTAAATATTGTTTAAAAATAGTTGACCATTTTAACTTCATTAGACAGAACTATTTTCTGGTAAGTTTCCATAACACACATATATACATACATGTGCGCATAGTGACTTAAAACAGCGATTTCCAACCTGGGAGGCGCGTCTCCCTGGGGTTCAAAATATTTAGGTACCCTTTAAAACGTATTTTTTTTACTATATAGATATTTTAGATATTTTTTTCTTCAATGGGAGGCGCAGTTAAATAAAGGTTGGAAACCACTGATTTAAAATGTCAATTAAAAAAAAGTGTGTGTGTGTGTGTTGGGGAGGGAGAGAGCTTATGAGGGTTGATCAAGTATCGACAAGTAAAACTGTCTCATCGTGTATGATAAAACACTAAAATTAATTGACGGCTAAAAAACATACCAAATTCTATTTTCATCTGAGAATCTTTATAGGATAATAAACAAAATGATTGGGTTAAAATTTACTCATAAATGCATTGCGGCGGAATAAAATAACAATTTATTTCGCTGAGTAGAATTGTCACGTGTTTATGACCATAAAAAATGTCACCCCCAACGAAGATGTAAGAAACTTTTTTCGATTCAAAGATGATTGACAAAATCTGATCAAAAAAGGTTGAGGAGCAATTCCGATGATAAATTAACCCCATAAAGGGCAACACTCACCAAATGGGCAACGTGGCACAAAAACCACCACGGCTCATTTTTTCATATCATTTTTTTATTCGAAAATCATCGTCTTTGTGAAGTATTCTTTTTTATACCGCAACAGAAGCGAGCCGTCTGGGGGTGTCTGTACAACGCGTCATGATTAATTCTCCCTTTATTGCTAAAACAAATTTCGATTTTGTTATTAATGATTTGATAGATCTTTTATACAAGATTGATAACATTTTCGACTGAATTAATTTCTCTTCTTTTGTAAGGGATCGAAACCTCAAACAGATATTCACGGCAATGAAAAAGTTTATAGCCAAACCTATACACTATATGGGCCCATTAAAGGTGAAGTGAGATATAATATATATATATATATATTAACCATGTCCGCTCCCAATGTGGAGTATATGGACTCCTAATGGAGTTTATCTCAACAGAAGTGCTTCTACGAGAACTGCTTGTTACTCAGTTGCTCAACCTTTATTTTTACAAAGAGAGTAAGGATAGAAGGATAGGGCTAGGACAGGACTAGTGGTAAGCTTATCGCTCTCGATACGCCCGTTCAAAGGATAGGATGGATGGGAGGGAGGAAATCAAGACATCACATACATCCATGCCTTCGAACAGAAATTCATAAATCGATTGAAAAATCAATTTATAAAACTGTCCGTACCCGGATTTGAACCCGTGCCCTCCGCAACCGAAGCCAACAACGCTAACCACTCGGCCACACAGGCGGAGTGGTATAATATATTTTATACCACGTGAATAAATGGTAAAAAATGTAATCTAATCTTCTAATATATAAAAATGAATGTTTGTTTGTACGTACTTTATGCGTTGCCACACCTCTCATCCGATTGCAATAAAACTTTGACAAACTGTTTGCTTGCACTTCCGGAAAGGTCATAGGGATAGTAAAATTAACTTACAGTAGGTCTTATATATAAAAATCAATGTTTGTATGTGTGCCATACAATTCATTCTAACAACGTATGCTTGTACTTACGCGAATGTTATAGTACAATTAACTTACAGTAAGTGGGGTGTGTGTCGTAAAATTAATTTATTAAGTTTAAAAAAATGATTTTTTTCTCGCTATTTTAATTAAATTATCCATTCTTTGTAAAACTTCGAAAACCGGATAAAACCGGTTTTCGAACAATATTGACATTCAAAAACAGGTTTTTTCAAAAGTCGGTTTTTGTATAAGCCCTATTTGCAACGCTTGCCGGGAACCGGCTAGTAACTAATAAAAATCTCAGTTCCACTATGCGAAAACTAAGATCAATTCATTCGGAAGGAGATTAGAGGAATTTGCATTCAGCAATTAAAACACGTCACAAGGATGTGTTGAGGTAATTTCATGACACATATAAATACATACAGTTATATCAATGCAAGTATGTAAATTGGGATAAGGTTTGTTTTATATGTTAATGGGTATGTTACTATATTGAAAAGTGCCCGTCCTATGACTTACTAAACCAGTGGAATAGTCACCTCAAACGTTTTCAGAATCCAATTTCCATAACATCACATGGCGGCTTGGCTTACTCTTACACACAATAACCCACACTTCTTGTGATTAATACTATAGGATGTTTAAAAGAAATATTATTGTTGATTATTATAATATTTAAACAAATTTTATGTTTATAATTTTAACTTGAAGTTGAATGTAAATAATGTATTATTATGTCAATAAATTATACTGTAGGTTTCATTCCGAATTGATAGTATGAATCGATACTAAGAAGTCGTTGAATGGACCTCAGGAGGAAATAAATTTCAGGGAAAGCCGTAAATGTGGTGGTTGGGCGTGTGACTGACTATTCAAAGTTCTCCAACTGGAAAAGCAGTGTAGAGTACTGAAATTGTTAACAAAGCGAAACTCTACACTACTAAAGTAAATAACTTAATGAATTTAAATTTGTATAAATAGCACTGTTTTTATATTTTTCTTATCAGTTGACAATGCTCGCAATGAGCGAAACCGGTCCTGACCTAATTAATAAAGTGGAATGAAGTAAAAAGGAATACTGTATTTGTTATTAATTAGTATATATGGTTCAAATTGGGACCGGGCTTGGATTAAAAGAAATATATTATAATACGAGAAAATACGGGGACTTGGTTATAAGGCATATGCGCATAAAAACAAGCGGACACCTTCATGAAAATTGCATTGCGCGCTAATATTTTAATCA
The DNA here is from genome assembly GCA_031772345.1 of Himalopsyche anomala. Classification (NCBI taxonomy): domain Eukaryota; kingdom Metazoa; phylum Arthropoda; class Insecta; order Trichoptera; family Rhyacophilidae; genus Himalopsyche; species Himalopsyche anomala. The sequence continues at coordinate 3,481,650 of CM062840.1, forward strand.
AGAAAATTAATAATTTTATAAAAAAATATATATTGTTTTAATTTAAAGTGGTTCGTCACATATATTTTTAGTTTTTATGTATGTAATATATATATTATTTAAATAAGCAAAATGACCTTTCTCAGTAAATTACTGGTTTACAGTTGTCTCTGCAGTATTCTGACTATTCCCAAGTCACCTTGTAGCTGCTGACGGCAATAAAAAATCCTGACCCAAACACGATAATTTTTTTATCACCCGATTCGGCGAGTCATTGTTTTTTTCACCACCACAATGGGCCAAGGAAAGAAAGAAAAGAGTGTTACGAGACACACTGTTTATTTTATATGCAGACATACAATAAAAAATATTATTATAAGGCTTTGTAATGCACACCTTTTGCCGACCACCGTTGCCAAGAAACTGGAATCACAATGTGTAAGATTTTATCATAGAAATTGAAATCGACTGACATAATATGACATTGTTGAAAGAGTAAGTCCCCGGGACAGGACTGAAGTGAATGTTCACCAAAGCTACGTATGAAATAGTCCAAACATTAAACCAGCTATGATCAACTGAAAACCTTTGGTTGGTAAAATAAAACTTGTGTAGTGCTGCACCAATCCCTTTTTGTGATCCTAGGATTTTGTGATTGACAATTTTGAAATCCTGAGTCTTTTTAGCTCTCACAGAGATTTTTCAAAACAATATTCGATCAAAACCATGGAATTTACGAAATTTCCAAAATGAAACGACTTTAGACCTTTTTTTAAGCTCTTCCCAGAATTTCCGATAACTTAAGAGTTTTCGGAATTCCCAGAATGAAAAGACGCAGGACCTTTTCTTAGCTCTCACGCAACATTCTCAAATTTTCTCAATCCCAAGATCCCAAGATCCCGGGATTGGAGGCCCTAACTGCACGTATAATAAAACACTGAAATTAATTATTTCATTACAAATAAGTGACACTTGGTAATTGGTCGACGCAGATTCAGATTGACGCGCAGTTTTACACATATTCGCTTGTCTATTACTGGACATGTATGTATTCAATACAAACAAGCGTTCAGAATTTATACTTGATTGCAGGTTTTTTAGTAAATTTGGAAGCGATGGTTCAAACTTCGTGTTAAATGAAGTTAGGAATACACTGTACACTGTACAGCCAGCAATGGCTTTAAACTCAATGATACATTTATTTCTTATATAAACACGAAAAATTCATTTACTAAGCGTCAGTTCAAATTCATCCGTGCACTTAAACGCCTTAAGATGCCGAAAGACGAAACCCGGGTCGTTAGTGACAAAATCTGTGTGAATGTACATAATTTTAACGATTCAAATTTAACACTGTTCTCTCTTTTTACACGATGGATACGTTCCGAGTCCGGGATAGGACGCTCTACTATCGTCTCATTTATTTTTAGTTTTGAGAGGCACCGAAAGCGCTTTGCACACAGGCACGGAAATCCACGAGTGGTCCTGAATAAGACTCATATTTGAAGTCCTTACAATCTTAGCCTTTTAGCTACCGTAGATCATGGTTTCTCAACGGTGGGCCATGTGGCCCCCCAGGGGGCCACAGCGTGTTCCAATCAGAGATTTCAAATTTCTCGGTGAGCTAAAAAAAAAGGTATGGGGGCCACAGAAAAATAAAGACACTCAAAGGTGGCCACGCTCCCAAAAAGGTTGAGAAACACTGCCGTAGATAATTAATAGTAATTACCTAGCACGCCGGCTATAATTTCCAACTATTAATTTAATTAATTATTGACGAGATAACTCGTCTCTGGCGTGTTGAGCACAGAACAATTTACGAGATATCTCTTCTGTGACAGCCATCAAGTTAAGCTACTTTAACTCAATGCTCTCAATATCATAAAAAAATAGAGGTAAAATAAACCAACTGGCGAACCTCATTTTCCGGTGCATAATAAAATAAACACTTAAAAAACTACCGTGATATTTGTATACTAAAGTAATAAAATGATCCCTATATGTAATACTGAAAAAAAACGTAGATTTTTTACACGAATCATAAAAAATGTCCGCGTCGGTACGCGCGATGAGGAAAAAAACTTATTTGAACAGTTGCATGCGTGTTAGTTGCAACATTGCAACAACGGCGCACCTTCTATTATGCACTTAATGTAATCGGTCAGTGGATTCAAACCTTTTATTTCGTACATTGTGATCGGGATGTGTCTCTGGAATATGCATGAAAAAAAACATTGTTAAAAAATTAAATAACTGTAGAAAAGAGCTTCTAAAAATTAAAAAAAAATTGAAATGAGATTTAACAAAAGTCAATATTTGAGCTCAATTTTGAGTTTTGTAAGAAGCTTTATTCATATGTCATTCTTGCAACCGATGTTCCCTCTAAGGCAAGAGGTTAACTGCACGGAAATTTCAAAGGCTGCGCGAAGGATGCGCGAAGGCTGCGCGGACCGATCAAATATTAAATAGTCTTGTAGTGCGCGTCAACCCGAAATGAGTGCGCGGGTGCTTTCCAACTGCTGTGCGGCCGCGCACGCGCGCAGCTTAGAGGGAACGTTGCTTGCAACCCAATAATTATGAAATTGTCGTTATGTACAGAACAAGAGTACACACATTTTTTTAGCCGTCATTGTTATTTTTTTATCCATGTCCGCTCCCAATGTGAAACACATGGCCTCTTAATGAAGGTATCTCAACAGAAGTTTTTTTTCTACGAGAACTGTTTGTTGCTCAGTCGCTCAACCTTACTTTTTTTTTCAAAGTGAATAGTAGGGAAAGAATGATAAGGCTAGAACAGGACTAGTGGTTAACTAATCGCTATTATTAAACCCAGTTATTTAAGGATCAGAAAGATTGGAGGAAATAATGTGAATTGACATCACAAACACCCAGTCTTCGATCAAATCTATGAATTGATAGTTCTCAAATTCACTGTGATCTGACCGGGAATCGAACCCAGACCTGCGTTATCGGTAGAGCAAGCTCTAACCAACTGGGGCACAGCAGGAGAATTAGGCGTTAAATTAATAATTGATACAAAATCCTATCACAGAATTATGTTGAAAATTCATAGTTATCACACAAAAATTCAGATAAGTTCTGACGATAGTGTGATACCGAAATAGCTTTTAAATTTATTGTATAATCTTGCTTTCATACATATATCATCTTTCTATGAAAAATTCACAGTAAGTAACGTTAAATAGAGATCATTATATATTTTGAAAGAACATGGTCCATTGATTGACGGTCACTGAAATTAGATTTTTTTCAGCATCCTCTTCAATAGCCAGCAGATGCGTTTGATGCACATTTGATACAAAGCACTCAATTATATCGTATTTTTATAAAAGAATTGTCTACTCATAAAAATATTAGGTATTTAACAATATTTCCGATACCCATTGATTTGTATTGTCAATTTTCACGTACATTCTAGCAATAGTTTCAAGCATTTATTTTTAAACGGTTTTTTTTTCAACTAAAAATATATATATTTTTAAAATCTTAACTCGATGGCTGCCACAGACGAGATATCTCATAAATTGCTCAACACGCCAGATATGAGTTATCTCCTCAATAACTAATTAAATTAATAGTTGGAAATTATAGCCGGCGTGTTAGGTAATTACTTTTAATTATCTACGGCAGCTAAAGGTTAAATTAGATATATTTTGTTTGTACCAAAGATATTCTTGAAACATAAAAAAAGCTTCGGCAAACTGTAGAGCGACACATTTTTTTGTGCTGCTAATTATAGCCCAATTGAAGGTTTTGTATGGCTCTACCCAGATTTATAACATTCAATACATATATTAAACAAAACAAGGCGATACACGTCCACCCGCGCGTGCGGGTGGATCAACATTTATCCAGACGATATGATAAAAGCGACTAGCGACATATAATAAAATGTTCAACCGCTCCGCTAGCACCGCAGACGTGTCTACATTATACACTTCAACCAGAGCCATATCTAAAGGCTGGCGGATATGGCGGTTGCGCTGGGTGCCGAAGCGCTGTATAAGCATTGAGGGCGCTAAAATGATGTCAGAAATTTTAATAAATATTGGAAATATCGAAATTTCGGCGCAAAGTTTAACCCACAACGGCGTTAATGTACTACACTACGGACCTTTTAACTACTTAAAAAAGTGAATGCACATAAGATTAATGAATTTTCTTGCTTTATCACCCATTTCTCGCCAATTACGATGGTTAAAGATGTCGAAGGTCAGTATCGAGTAAAACAGGAGGGGGTGCCACACGTTAATCAGTTTAAAAAAGTTTAATTAAATCGTAATCTTATTTCAAACGCCGCTCTTATTTTTTTTCATAAATAAATTTTTCAAAACTACTAATTCCTTTTTTGAAAAAATAAATAAATTGATAAAAAATATTTGTGAGATTAACGTATCTGCGTTCTGCACATGATTGTCGCTAGGGTATTCAACCCCGGAGCATTTTTCTAATCCCGGGATTGGGCTCTCAATTGTGAAATCGTGTATAATTTTTAAGTTTTGGTGAGTCGTTTTTTTTTCTAGCTCACCGAGGAATTTGAAATCCTCGATTTGCTCAAAATTTTTCAATCCCGAAATCCCGGGATCGCGATCATGTCAATCCCGGGAAGACCCGAGAGAAACTTCAAATTGAAACGTGAATAATGCTCCTGACCGATAAATACACCAATATCTTCATTATTTAAATCATAATTACTTTTGTTGTCGTTAATAAAATCACTATCTTCTTAATGATGCCGTCCTTCTCCAAGGTCCTACCCGTCAAAACAAAACAAATAAGAAAAAATCGATAATCGAACTGCAGCGGCATAAATAAATAATTAAAGTCCCGCGCTTTTATGATTCACATGAGAAGGTATCTGATTATAAACAGCGTCAATTTAGCGAGAAACAAGATGGCGATTGCGAATCGGGATCGTTTGAATTCGGAATGCCGCCCAAGAATGCCGGATTTCCTATCGGTGGGTTTTTAAATATTAATTGAAAGGCTATCGGCTGCATTCCGTTCACGGCCTGTCAGGTCGATTGTGAAAAAGATTAGATATTATTATTATTTGGTGCGAAATTATTGGATTTACAGACCTGATGAATTATTAACAAACTTTTGGAACCTATCTATGCGATTTTGGTATTTCAAGTCGATATAATTGTCTCAATTAAGGATGAAATCATCATTAAATTTCATGATTAAATAAAGTAAAGTTATTGCCGAAAAGTAATCCAAAATGAGATCTATAGTCAAATTAGTGAGTGATTTTTAAAAATAAAATAAAACCCTCTTGTTTTTTTGATGTTTTGTAACAACAGTTCCATAAAGACTTTTTTCCGGTTCCGTGGTCGAGTGGTCAACGTATAAGACTTCGGTTACACTGATTCCAGTGTTCACGAGCTAGAATCCCAGTATGGGTAGTTTTAAATATTTTTTTCAATCGAAATATTGATTCCTGCTCGAAGGCATCGATGTTTAAAAATACCTCCCACATCTATCATATCCCATAAACGGGCTGTAGTAAGAAAGATTAGCTAAGCACAAGTCCTGTTCTAGCCCTACATTTATATCCTAAATCTAAATGAGAGGTTGAGGAACTGGGTAATATGTAGTTCTCGTAGTAATACTTGTTTTGAAATAAAACTCCACCAGGAGTCCACATGCCTCACAGCGGGAGGAGATATGGTATTTTTTTTTAAGTTATTGATCTATAAAGAATTGTATGTAAATGATTCTTACGAACATCTTGCTAACAACTGGTTGTCTTGAAAAATACTGATTAATAATGATTATGCTAGTTTTCGAAGTCAGTCTCCCTTTTCTATATATAACATATGTTTTTCTACCGTTATATGTATTAGCAGCTAAACGGCTCAAAACCAATAAAAAATTGCTAAAAAAATAGCAAAGCGAATACTTCCTTAAAAAAAGCGCAAAAAACCGCCATAAATTTCCATGTTTTAATAAAATCATAATAAGGAAGTCAATAAAATGAGGCCCCTGTCATTAAAATGTTTCCTTTTTCAAAAACAAATCACTTCGCAAATAAGATCCCTAGTTTATGGTTATTTATCGGGAACTTGTCCGTGGTTATTATTTGTGAAAGGAACAAAAAGGTTCCTTATTCAAATTTGACAGACGACACGTGCTTCCCTGCGGGGAGATAGCGTATTTAATTTGGCGTGACTGTATGGCGCCAAAAGTAACAACTTTTACATTTTACGACTGAATTTTCCTCAATAGATTGATAGAATAAACAAATTATTTAAATACTCATGTTTTTACATGAATACTTTATGTTAATCTATGCAAATCGATTATCTCGGCCCTTCTACACGGTAAGTATAATTGCACAATATCGTTTTTGAGTACACTACATACTATCTATATACTAATCTATATATTAATAGTCGATAATGTCCATCTTTCCGTCTGTCTGTCTGTCCTTTTCGATGGCGTAAAGAAAGACGGTATATTTCTGCTACTACGAAAAATGATTGTTAGCAAACTTAAACATTATTCCAAAAATTAAATAATCTACAATTTAAAAACTGCAGGGCTGTCGATATATGCCCCGAAGTTAATTTCTGCTACTACGAAAAATGATTGTTAGCAAACTTAAACATTATTCCAAAGATTAAACAATTTAAAATTTAAATACTGCAGGGCTGTCGATATATGCCCCGAAGTCAATTTCTGCTACTACGAAAAATGATTGTTAGCAAACTTAAACATTATTACATTTCAAATATTAAACAATTTACAATTTAAATACTGCAGGGTAGGACTGTCGATATATTCCCCGAGACATATTTCTTTTACTTTTAGAATTTCTGGCTTATTCAATAAATAGGTTTGTAATTTATTTTTCACGCCAGTAAATTTTCTGACTACCTAAAAATGCAACAAAAATCCCCCCGTTGAGGTCAATGGGCTTACAGCTAGTAATATTTAAATCAGAAAAAAATATGGATTTGCTACTTAATTTTCGGTTCGTTCAGAAAACTCTTCTCAGAGAACATTGCGGAGAGTGATTTCTTAACTGATTATACATATTTCATTTCACTATAGATCTCTTTCACTTTGGACCGTTAGAAAACATTTGAGCAAAAAAGTGCGGCAATTTGATGGATTTGCGGGAATGGAACCTCATCACATTCTTCGGTAATGTTTAAATACTAACAACTGACGGGAAAAATCAGTCAGATGGGCTATTTATTAGTGGTGGGTAAATTTTTCAGTACAATACAACCCAAAGAATGTAGTAAACAAAATTGCAGAATAACTGAAATACATACTGAAGTGAACTATCGATAAAAGATTCGGTGATTGCTTATTGTTTGTGCAATCTTTAAAGCTACAAACGCTGTCAGAATAAGCTTTATAGACAGCGTTGGGCTTCCAATACGTTAACAAGGGGCTCGCTTAATATCAAAGTAATTTATCAGTAATGTGCAATTATATGCAATACTCTTAAATTAGCAAACGATTGTTACTTAATACACTTAAAATATGCAAAAATATGCAGTTTACCATAAACGAATCAATGTAAATGGCTAAAAATGTACTACTGTGTATACTGGAAGGTGTCGTAGATGGTATGTCAGAAATTGCAGTTATATACTAATTTCATCTGAGAATATTGTTTTCTATTAATTTAACAAGGGGCTCGCCGGCCGTGATAAAATTTAACAAGGGGCTCGCGCGAGCCCCTCCGAGCCCCCTCCAGCCCGCCCCTGTTTATAGATCTGTAATATTTAATCCCTTGATTGGATACATTTTATGACTTCACCTTTTGTGATGTTGCCAGAATAAAACAAAATATTTTGCTGCCAACAGAAATACCATATGGGCCGCTGTTTTTTGACAGTGTTATTTTGTTTTTTTGTAAAATCGTAAGATTATAATAATATTAAAATACAAAACAACTAATCTAAAATAAATTGCAAGGCATTAAAAGTGAATTTAGTTTATGGTTTTAATTGAGCACAGTTTAAAATGATATTTCTTATTTGAAATGATAGAGTATCCTTTTTATAGGTGTCCTCTTTATAACTCATTCAGATTTGTAGACAAATTTTATTCTATCCACATCTCGTATCGCAACAAAGATGATATGTATGTTATGTACTCCACTTGTTATATGTTTTTTTTAATTTGATCAAAATGGTTTACTTTCACATAATTATTTCTTATTAATAATATTAAAAAATCAATTATAAAATTATCACTCCTGTCTTGCTAAAACAATAATATAATATTTTATATATCTTATTAATAACTTAATTTTATTAAGTGGATGCCAACTGTATTTTAATGTATTTATAGTTTTTGCTTTGATGTAACGATTTTTATCTCAAACTTGCTTTCTTTATCCTTTCATTTCATGAAGTAAAGCTATCAATTAACACATATTGTAAATATAAACTATTCGTAGGACTAAAATAATCTGTTATTTTTTTATAATTACAATGGAAATATACTAAATAAATGTCAAATTAATCGATAAAGTAAAGTCAATAAGTCTCAGCAATTAAAAACTATACCATTTTTTATATTTCATTGTTGAAAACGCTTACCAAATAAGCTCACAGTTTTTCATTATCAAAATAATGTTTTTCCAGAATGGACTTAACTTTAAAGTAAACAATACTAAATTCATCCTGCTCATTGTGTGAGAGAAATCATTTTATTGAGAGCTTCGTATTCAATTAAACGCTGTTAGTTAATTGAAGAAAAGCGTTGAACACAACGGTACCGTATTTATGCACTTCAAAAACAAGCCTGTTGTGAAATACTAGAAGAAAAATGGTACACCCCAAGAATTAACGTGATACTCATTTACCGCCTAGGGCTACATTTAAATTGATTATGCAACCTGATTTGACCATTTGCTTTCGAATACAATACGGAGGACGTAAGTGAAACTGGCATGTACTAATAATATTATATTCAAAAAATAAAATACTAATTTGTACCAATTCCACTTTTATCTATGTCAATATGATCAGGACCGGCTACTGAATATCTGTTGACAATGGGCGTCATGAGCGAAACCATTCTTTTCCACAAGTCATAATCATATTAGGAAGTGAGAAGGATTTTTGGAGACGACACGTCTTAGACATAAGCTCATTGTAAAGATGTGAACATGGATAAAAAAAATATTCTTTATCGGACATTTTGTCTACCGATGATGTTGGTTTTTTTTCTATAATTCTTAATAAACTACATTCACTTTATCTTAAACGTTTTTTGGTTTTCGACTTTCTGACTGTCCCCATTGTTAATTTGGCTATCATTTTAAGCTTGCAGAAGATAGAGAGCGGTAACAGATTGTAAAAACTATAATTTTCAATGGCTTACTATTTATTTAGGCACACGTCGTTTAAAGTTAAATTTATCTTTAATATCCAACCGCTCTTTGTCATTATAAAAGAAAAAATGAAATCCTGTTTTTTTTACAACAATAGCACGCTCCATAAAAGCCATAGAAAGCTTTTTTTAAATATAATGTTGCGGGTCTATGAAATACCCCTGGGTGCCGTATGTTGTTTTATAATATTATTTTGTGGGTCACCGTGTATTTATTAAGGGTACAAAAAACATTACCACATGTTCCTCGGTCTCTGGTTAGTTTTTTTAATATCTCTTTAGATTTTTTAAAATAGAGAATATTGGTCAGAGAGGTACAAAAGGATTTCTATTTTTTTTTTGTCTACGCTTTTTATCTGCTAATTAATGATGCATATCCTGTATCCATCTTTATTATTGTAAAGGTGCGTAAATAACAAATTGAGTAATAGTGATCGGATAAAAACATTTTTTTTGTAGTCTATGATATTTTTTTAACGAAATTATTAATTTTATTATACAATCAAATATACATACAATTTGCAAGCCATGACTGCAATATTGTTGAAAAATTAAACATTAATTTAATTTTGCAAATAAAATGGTATTTGAATTTCATTTTTTCAATAATATTGCAATTATACGGGTTTGTAAATATGTTCAGGGTAGGGACTTCAATTAAGTTATATACGTCCATTAAAAAATATGCAAGGCATAAGTCAAATAATGATTTATTTAAGATTACGACTGCAGGTGCTTGGTGGACCTTCAGGCAGAATCAGTGGTAAATCAATCGCTCTCACTACGTTCTGTTAATTTTAGGATGGAAATAGTGGTGGAAAAGGAATTTTAAGACATCACAAAAACCACTGCCTTCGAACAGAAACCGATAAATCGATTGAAAATATGCTGTTTGTACTGGGACTTGAACCCGTAAGATTCGTCACGATAGTCAGCGACGTTGATCACTGCGCCACGGACCAGACTACCCGAATAGAAAATACCGTATTAATTAATACATATATCATAATAAATAATTTACGGTTTCTTGAAATAATAATACATCATTGAAAGGCTCGTCAAATCTGGAACCTGTCAATATTAGAAAATCTAAAATATGTTAATTCATCGTCGACAGTTTTCTTAACACGTTGGATCCCGGAGCCGTGTTTTCACGTGATAAGCTAGCCAAGGGTTGAGTCCCAGAACCGTGGTTTCACGTGATGGGCTATGCTTTAAAATAGAGCCATCATTGTGGTATCAAGCAACATTTTGTATAGAAAACTCAGTATAATCATTATAACAGATACTCAAATTATTCTAAATCAGTCATTTAATTATTAATTTTATTAAAAATTGTAACTGGATTACGCATAACGCATTTGATGCGTCAATTTGTCCTCCTGAAGACAACATGATGGTGCGGTAACTGAGTTGATTTTCAATTTTAACTTTAAATATTCTATAAAAAAGAATGCCAAAAAGCATTTCTAAACATATTGTGTTACTAATAGCAGAAAGAAAAAATAAATAAGCCCAATTGAACCGGCAAGGTGGGCGAGCGCCATGCAAAAAACGAAGTAAGACTCGGTACATGTGCAAACATTGTAATATGGTTTTCCATAGCAGAAAATTCTAGCAATAATACAATACATAATTGAATAGCAATAGTCTTTCAAACAACCACAAAAGGTTTCATTTGATTTGATTTTTTGGTTTCACAGTAATAGCATTTTTAGTAAGTCATTAATAAAAAATGCAATTCTTCAAAAATACGCCGGGCATACGAGACAATTTTATTTGATTTGGGCCGGGGCCGAAAGTGAATACATACGTGATAAATTTTCAATACAGAATTACCGATATTCGTGCATTTTTTAAATTGTGATTTGGGAATTTAAAAAACTGTGAATATTGTTATCCCGGTTAATATCGGCATTGCAATCTCTTTTTTTCCTCATTAAACTTCCGTTAGTGAAGACATGAATAAGTTAGGAATGTTTGAAAGCACAACAAGAAATGCTCAATTATGACGAATGTTAAATTTTCAAGTCAATCATGAGTAATTTGCCGATAGCTTGGAAGACGCGAACTTTTGTTTGCCAATATAATGCGATAAATTATTATTCTGGAATTTGGACCATCCTAAAGTTTTGAATTCTGCAGATTCCTAATGTATTTATCATCGTCTATTGTTCTTTTAGTATTTATTTTGGTTCTCACAGATCGAGCAGAGTCGAAAAATAGCGTCATAGAATATTTATTTTAAACAAATCGTATGACTTCTGACTACTCAATTTATATATACTGTAATCATCGGTGAGCTGCCAATACGTCAACAAGGAGCTCGCTTAATCTCTAGCTATTTGTGTTGTGCTGAGAAAGGGGCGCATTTTTTTATCAGATTTGTCTATTATAATTGTATAATTAAAAACACAATATTCATTTGTACATTATTCCACTTTATTAAAAAGGTCAGTTAACAACGTTCACAATGAGAGAAACCAGTCCTGAACTTTTTAATAAAGTGGAATAAAGTACAAAGGAATATTGTGCTTTTATTAATATAATGCTTTTCCACAAAGTATTGACAGTGAACACTCTAAAAGTGAAAAAAAAAAGTTTTGCGCGAGCCCCTTGTTGAATTTTACTAAGGCCGGAGAGCCGCTTGTTAACTTATGAGAAAACAATATTCTCAGATGAAGTTAGTATAGAAATGCAATTTCTAATTTGTACATTATCTACGACAGCTTCAGTATACACAATAGTAAAATTTTAACTATTTACATTGACATGTTTACGGTAAATTGCATATTGTTACATATTATAAGTGTATTAAGTAGTAGTCGATTGCTTATTTAAGTATTTCACATAATTGGATGCGATTAGAAATTTCACTCCTTCATCAGAACACTAAGAATTTCTACGAGATTAAGCGAGCCCCTTGTTAACGTATTAGCAGCCCACCGCTGGATTCGGCGGTAATCTTGCAGAAATTCATTTGGAATATAAAATTAAATTTGATAACTTTTTTATTCCACCCGTGTGCCGCCTCTGTGAGAAGAATCTTCAGACAAGATATCGGAAGGTTATTTATAAAAAAAATGTTTCTTATTTTTAATTTATAAATTGCAAAATGTCGATTTAAAATGTTGGTAACACAATCAGTGGAAAACGAAGTAATCAAATTAAATTTTATATATTTCTTAAAAATGTCATCATTCATTAAAAAAAAATGTGAGTTAGTAGTATATAGTACGTTCGCAACTGTTTGTTCTCCAGTGGAATATTTCAAGTTCAAATCAATTCAATCGATGGTCAACAGACGGTGTCTGGAAAGTGGAGCAGAGTCACGTCATCCGGTGACGTATCGCGGATGTTGCCGCTGGGCGTTTCTTCGACTTGTCATCAGAGAAAATGATTGCCGATCAATGAGTCAATGATCGAACGTGGGACTCAATTATCAGTTGATATTCATTTTATTACCACTTGACTATCTATTCTTAAGATTACCCACCTCGTATTTTAATTGCATAATCGAAAAAAAAATACAAATGACATAAAACAACTTCTTTGGGTAGCTTGTCAATTCTTGTATAATTATTTTTTCTGCGTTAGTGCAGAGTTTCCCAATTTTGTGTCTGTGAGGTCGTGGTTGTCCACCGAGTTAGAGAAAAAAAATGAATACATTTATTGATACAAATGCTCTAACAATTTAGAACGTAAATTGCATGGAAACTTACATCTTCTTAGTGACGTCAAAAATTAAATTCTTTTTTTTAATCAGTTGTTATGTATATGTTACACCGAATCGGTGAAATTGCCTATTTCACGGAGTCGGCAGAAATTTTGCTGAATGCGTGAATTCGGCAAGCCCGTTGCCTATTGCACGCATTCGGTAATATTTCTGCCGACTGAGTGAATTCGCCAGGGTGTATAATTATTGTCTATGGTCAGTGTATAAATTCTTTAACTGTCAACATGACAGTTGAAAAAATAATTTTGACACAGAAGTCAAATTTAGCTTGGCTGTAATATTGTCATTATTGTTTTTGATTGTGAATGCAGAATGATGACGCGTTTTGAAAAGATTATTTCTATACCATGTTCCAACCATTTTTCACGAACTAACTAAAAGGGCCAATCTTCATATTATTAATAACGCTTAATGCGGATCTTGCCGTGGAATTCGTCTAATGATAACGGTATTTTGAATAGCACATTTTCGAAATGTCGTTCTATCCAATGAGAGCGGATTATTTTAAGCCGCGCGTGAATGTTCTGATATCTTCCCGTTTGAAAAATCGATATTTCTTGGTGTAGAGCTGAAGTATTCTATCACCATGGATCATAATATTCGAAAATTTTCGAATAATCAAAGACTTTAATTCGATTATTGTAAACTATGATTATAGGGCTATCGAAATGAATCGTTGGATCATGTGAGTCGAGTGAGAGCAATATTCTTTGGAGCTGATTTGATCAATTGAATCATAATGATTAAATCTTTTCACGTCTGACCTTGTAAATCTTTTTGAATTCTTTAATACATTAATAATGTTTGAATTATGATATGGATTTATCATAGAATAATATTTTGCTTTTTTTCATACATTTGGATAAAATGTGCAATTGATTTTTTATTGAAAAATTGCATTTGATTTTTATATATTTTGACTGTCTTCCATACTAGATAAAATATATTATAAATATAATTTTATGTGAGATTATAATTGTGTGAGAATATATTTTGAATATTTTTCATACATCTGGATAAAATTTGCAATTAATTTCGATTATCCTATATGTGATACGGATTCTCAAAATTTTTAGAGTCAACACCCCCGCCCTCTGTTTTTATGATTTTTGTCATCCTATAATAATTATAGGATGACAAAAATCATATACATATTATGTAACACGGTTTCTCAATATTTTATTAGTCGACATTCTCCACTGTCTTGTTACTGTCATAGTGGAATGACACACTATTCTTTTGTTAATAAAAATATCATAACATTTCTTTTTACCATGGGTCGAATTTTTGTTTCTTAATTTAAATTTGGTTCAGTTGTAATTTTTTATTATTTACAGTGAAATCCTGTTTAAGCACGTCCAGAATTCACGTTTTCCGATATTTGCGTATTTTTTTACAACCCTAAAGAGGTCTGGGTGTATTCTTAAAAACCATTTAGAGAATTAATTAAGCTAAAACCTTCTGGCTTATTCAATAAATAAGTTTGCATTTGATTTTCCACGCCAGTAAATATTTGATTTATCAAAAATGCAAAAAAATCACCCCGTTGAGGGCAACGGGCTTACAGCTTGTACATTATAGAAACGTCACCCGTTGAGGTTATGTTGTACAGTGCTGTGTCCGAACGAACGTTATTTGATTTTATTGGATGCAAAAATGCGAGTAAATTTAATTTCTAATTTTTATAAGCTTTCTACAATTAAAATATAATTATTTTATCATCACTGTGACAGCTTATTCTTATACCATAGATAGTTCCAATATAACTTATTATGGTCTATGGTTTATTTTGACAACTGTCACAAAGGGAGACATTCCAAAGTCGAAAATAGATCTCTAAAATGACGCCCGATGAGTTGATGTCGACGAGTGCTGACTATCATATTACAGTTTTAACTTATTTGCAAGTTGTATGGAGATGAACGACATTGTAATTAATTAACAATATGCTTTTATATGCTATGAAATGACATTTGGTTTAGTTGCAAAAAACACCGCCAGAGCGCTGTGATCATAGACAACCTACAAAGTTTCTATGAATCTACCTGCTGAATGCATGAAATAAGCAAAAGATTTTATGCCGAATTCACGCAGTCGGCAGAAATTTTACCGAATGCGTGAAATAGGCAACGGGCTTACCGATTTCACGCATTCAGCAAAATGTCTGCCGACTGCGTGAAATAGGCAATTTCACCGATTCGGTGTAACATATACACAACATCTAACTCTATGCTATGTTAAATTATCTATGACAACTTGTAACAATAAACCTTTCAACTAAGCCGATATCCTTCTCTCCAAATCTCACTCAGTTCAAATCGAGAGTTGAAATCGAAAGGTCGACAGCCAACTAGAAACTCTTCGATACTCACATCGTTATCATTTTGATTAATAAGATTAATTGATTTATTTATAAAGTGTGTAAATTATATATATGTAATAAAGTTGAAACAACATTGAATTTAAATTAGTGTTTTAGTAAAAATATATCCATAACACAGTAATGCAATATTATTGTGATATCTCATTATTCGCTATGCTGGATTTGGACGTGTTTGGTTCCAAGCTCCTCAATTTGATGTGCTCTTAATAAAATATCGTCAACTTTCTGATAGAAGTCTGAGACAGGAATAATTCAGTTGGTATATTAAGTAAATCTACATCCGCTCTCAACGTAGAGCATATGGCCTCCTAATAGAGGTATCAAAAGTTTTTTTCTACGAAAATTGTTTTTTACTCAGTCGCTCAAGCTCTTTTGTCCAAGATTGTATTAAAGATAGAAGGATTAGGCCTTCTACAGAACTAGTGTTTAACTAATCGCTCTCACAGACATCACAAACTCATATGCACTCGAACAGAAATGGAATTGAAAAAATGCTGTTCGTACTGGGACTCAAACCCGTAAGATCCGTCACGGAAGCCAACAACCGCTGTGTCATGGAGCCGATATTTTTTTACGCAACTAGTATTAATGCTGATTAAATGCATTCGATTATCCCTGTCTCTTATTTTAATTATGAAACTCTTATTTGCATCAGATCGACATTGATGTATCTATATTTTGATTATATAATTGTATATTTAACATAAAATATCAATGCTAGGACCTTTATCCTGTAAGCTGATTTTTTTTAATTGCTGATTACTCCGAACTATCAATCTGTTACTTATCGATTTCTGCCAAAAAGGTGACGATATATAGGAACTTGACTGTTTTGTTATGTGTAGAGAAGCTAATTATTTAAATTCATATTAATAGATTTTGAACAAGTCGCAGCATGTCGATGATCAGTTTTGAATATTGTTATGTTCGATGGTGCAAAGATCCGCCGACTCTTTCAGTGGCGCTGCGGGTTTATTATTTATTTTTCGTTTTTAAAACTCTGATAGTGGCGCGACGTAAAGTATTGTTGAAATAAATCATAAATGGATGAACTCTATACAGTATAAACATTTTTTTTTTTAAATATGCTTTATTTTAATAATTATAATTCTGAGCGGCAATTCGAAGTTTTCGAATCGATTTACTTCTTGGCTATCGATGTTTTTACATTAGATTTAAAAAATGTTGTTTAAAAATGTACTCTAACACACGGTTTCTCAACAGCGGACCACAGAGACACAAAAAAATGGGAGCCACAGCAAAGAATCTGGGGGCCACGGGTAAATCGGGCAGCGAAAAAATATTTTGAAATTTCGGGAAGATCTAAAAACAAAGATTTTTTACGTCTTTATATTTTTAAAAATCCGTAATTTTATGGGTCTTTTAAATTGGAAATTCTGAAAAGTGCTAAAAAAAGGATCTCACGTCTTTTCATTTTGGGAAATCTGTAAATTCCTGGGTTATGGAAATTGAAAATTCTGGAAAGAGCAAGAGAATTGAAAATTATTTTGGAATCTTACAATCCCCGAGTCTCGAAAAACTTATTTGTACAGGTATAGAGGGAAAGGAAAAATATGGATACACAGAAAAGGCCATGGACCCAAAAATGTTGAGAAACTATGCTCTAAAGCAGTGTTTCTCAACCTTTTTAGGAGCGTGGCCTCTTTTGAGTGTCTTTATTTTTCTGTGGCCCCCATACCCTTGTTTTGTCTTCCCATGAAAATTATAATTTCAAAAATCCACCTTTTTTTATAGCTCTTCCGAGATTTTAGAATCTAGAATGCCAGTAATTCATTTTATTTACGGATTTACAAAAAATAACTGCGCGACGTCCGCCATTATGCTCTTCCCTGTATCGTTTTATAAATACCCGTGGCCCCCCAAAACAAAAATAAATCACTGTGGCCCCCTGGGGGGCCACATGGCCCACCGTTGAGAAACTCTGCTCTAAAGAATTATTTTCCAGAGTAACGACATCATTTCTAGGGTTGAAATTGATAGTTTAAAACAGGGCGTGTCGTTTATCGCTGTGTTCTAACGATTAAGATGAAATCAACTTTCCCTATTCAAATAAATTACATTGTGCAGTCTGACCACACAGAAGTTGCGCTACTGACCTAAATATTCTGCCTCTGCACGTCGGGGCCGACTATATAAATACTTAGCATTTTTTTTTGTTCAATATTATATTACGTCTGTCTGACGCAAGATCGACTTGTTGCGACTTGGCTCTGTCTGCTTGTCCGTCAGAAAGAGGTCAAAAGCAGCATGTGCTCGCCAAGGTCGGGAGAATGTTTAACAGTGAAAGAAGATTTTCAATACGCACTCTCGTTTTCAGCATTCCTCGGTTCGATTTCAACTGAGGCTGCGCAAAACCATGCAGTACAGATATGCAATCGATTCGATGACGTTAGGGATTTTAATACCGGTTATATCGAAATCGGAATCTCGATAGTTACCCTGATTTTTTTTAAATATCAAATTACAGGCTATAAATCTTTAATATACCAATACAATGGAACCTCCAATTGCACTACCCCGATTACGCGCTGGCTTGAAATATTCGTCGAAAATCCCCCAATTGCACTGTCGCATTTTATGTCGTTGCTACGAGACGGTCGTCTGCGCGGCGCATACAGTCAAATGTTGGCTAGCGTCTGTGCACTCAACACGTGCCAGGCCATACACGTATAGCCGGGCGACTGTCTATGTGTTTGATTTTGGCGCGCGTTGCATTTTATCACTTAGTAACTAAATATTTCGTCCATATTTTTTTTTTTGCAAAACTAAGGGAAATCTTTGTTTTGATTTTTTTGCGGAAAAATCCAAATCCCTAATTTTGTATGAGATTCCGTACCCCAATTACACTATCCCGAATTACACTGTCCCGACTTAAGTGTAAATGGGGGTTTTACTGTACTTCATTGTGATAAAACATATGGCTTTCTTTCCTTCAATAATTGGATTTAGCGAGAGCGATTAGTTAATCACAGGTCCTGTACTAACCTTATACTTCTATCCCTACTACTCTATTTAGAAAAAGTGAGGTTGAACGACTGATTAACAAAAAGTTTTCATAGAAAAAATTACGTTTAGATACCTCCATTAGAAGGCTACATGCTCCATATTGGGAGCGAACATACATATGTAAAAAGAACGTATTACTTGAAAAAACTTTTTTTACAGCCAGACTTCTTTGCTATATCACTGAAAAAAAAATGATTTTTTATATAATTCAAAAAGTATAATTTAACCATGTTGGCTTCTAAAGGGTAACATTAATTATTGTTCATTGAAATTGTTTTACCGGTGCTAATCAATTCGTTTGGAAATGCAAGCCCTAGATGCGGTAGAAACGCATCATTGTATTTGGTCAATGGCTTAGGTCAGTGCCTAATGCCCATTTATTAGGTCTCATAAGTAAAGACTTCGGACGGGTCACAGATTGAGGTATATGTACATTGTACATGCCCTCCCCTACACCAGTGTTCTTCAACCTATGGTCACCGGCACCAGTCCGCGAAGACTTTTATGTTTCGAAATTTTTTGACTTTTTTATCTCCTCGATGTTGATGCAAAATGGTGACTGCCTTCTGATATCTTTAAGGTGTCAGTTATCTCACGTATAGATCGGTCAAAACTATATTGTGGACTTTTTTATGTTTTCTGAAAAAACTGTCGAATTTGGGCGATCAGATCGTTCAGCTTAGAAATCATGACATTAGCGTTCTGCAAACCACTTCTTTACCGTTTATCTCGATGAAACAGAGTTCAAATAACACTTGTCAAGCCATTGCTTCGCTTGAACGGTATGTTTTCCCATTAAAAACCAATGCTTTACCAACACACGAAATTCTGATTTTTCCATTGTTTTAAAAAATACAAAAGTAGCGTCACTAAATCCCCTGTACTGTAACTTGTGAACTAAACCTCAGTTGTTATGAAATTTTGACAAGTATTATTTGAAGGTTGGTACTTTCTTAAAATTATATGAATTTGTCAATAGTGGCATGATCTATATGTCTTCCTACGAACTTATTAAGTTATATTGGTTGACGCCGGTCCGCGACATATTTTTACAGTTTTTACGGCGGATGTAAAAAGCTGGATGAACTCTGCTCTACATACCACTGATTTCATATCCATTAATAATTTTATTCCGCAATAACCAGTGGCGTATCAAACGTAAGGCATATTAAGAATATTTTTTCCATGACTGAGATTGTCATTGGCATAACTGATCAAGAATAGGTAACGTGCACTTAAGTGTGCAGAAAATTAATATAGCTTTTTGCGAACTGCTCGTTATTCAGTAAGTGTCTCTTTTGACTAGGACAAGATCATAGTTTTCCCTATGCCTTATCCTTAGTATGCTAGTACAACCCTGTGGTAGCGAACCTTTTTACGTGTACGTGTCAGAAAATCTGAATATTATTTAATAAATTTTCTAAATGACATGCTATAAAACGTGATAACTCGGGCACTCGTTTGCTATTCCTGGTATAATCATTGTGAATTGAGGTCTAAAATTGCATAAATCAATTAAAATCACTGTTTGAAAGTTTTTTTCCTGAGATTTGGATCCTTGGTCTCACAATCCAGTAGGACGAAAGCCCAAGAGCATCGTACCGTTTGGGACTGACAAAAGGAAAAACATATTTTAATTACACATTACTTGTATTAATAAAAACACAATCTACCTCGTACCCCGTACTTGTATCCACTTTTATGTATAAATATCAGGACCGGTTTCGCTCATGGCGAGAATTTTTAACTGATAGGAAATAAAATTTAACGGAGTTATTTATATAAACAAAACCATATAGTATAATTTGTTAATTCGCTTTCCACCAAGTATTGACAGAGAACACCCTAAAAGTGAACATATTACTTGCCATAATTCCGTCAAAGTAATTTGAAAATATCTTACTGCTTTTTAATATAAATTATATTTTGTTTTTTATTCATTGTAAAAGATTTTAATTTACAATGTGTCAAGCTTTTGCAATGTTCATATAAAATAAAATAAATCAATTTCGACAATAAGCTGGCAGTGAAATCTTTAACTTGACCATTCTCCATTATTAATATCATCACTTTGCCTCGTACAGTCATAACTTACGTTATATATAATGCAAACATATTATGAACATTTTGTTTCCAGATCTAAACAATTGAATGAGTCAATTCCGAAAGACCCCTGATTCTTTCATGAATACCACCCAAACAGCTTAATTACATAATATCTCAATTATCAAAATCCCACTCGTCTATTGTTGCTAAAGGGTAAATGTTATATAATTATGTTTTATTGTCAGTAAAGCTGTATTTGTGTAGGTATGCTCAACATCATCATTAAAAACCGACCTGTGAATCATCAAAGATAATTTCATTTGACATGATCAAATTTACATAAGATACACGGCAATGATGATATTTTAGTAATGTATGTAGATACAAGGAAGCTCCATATGAACGTTAAAAACCATACTAAAGCACAGGGGCGGGGAACCTTTTCTCGTATAAAGACCGCATTCATTTTTCTGATTCAACATAAGGCCGCAAAAAACATTGACTAGCGAATCTTTGGCCGGAAACAATTTCATGCCGAATTTGTAAACCCCAGAAATTTGCGGATTTCCCGAAATCTCAAGAATTTACGGATTTGCCAAAAAATTTTCGAATCCAAAATCTCAAGAATTTACAAATTTGCAATTTAACCGATCATGTCAAAAGGCCGCACCAGAGTAGCCAAAAGGACGCAGGTTCCCCACGACTGCTCAAGACCCATGTGTAACCCATGATTAAAGGGTGGAAAAAAATGGCATGTTTGCCGAATCGAATAAGAAACTATGTTATCGACTTTAAAAAATATTTATAAAATTAAAGCACATGTTTTATACTAAAGTTAACGATGATTGCGATGAGCGAAAACAAGCTTTATCATGAATTTTAAACTCACGTAAATCCGCGGACCGCATTACAAAAATAATTAAATAATGTTTATTTTTAGGCGGCTTACTATTTTATGAATTTATATCCATCATGGTTTACGATTTACCGTTTCTAATATAATATATCGAATGTGGAAAGGAAAAAGGACGTAACCCTCAGTTTTTCCAAAACAGTTTTTTTTCGATAATCACAATGTATCAAACTTGATACACGCTCTATCAAAAGGATGCAAGCTGCAAATACCGTATTAGTATCTAAATTTAGTTTTTATGTTTGAAAAAGATGACCTTGTAAAAAATTAAAACCAAGAAAGAAGACTGAAATAAAGGCTTTTTTCAATATTTTTGATTTTTTTTTAAAATCGTAATAGAGGATACATAACAAATAAAACATAGGAATAGAGTCCAATTTCCAAGATTAGTTGACAATGCTCGTTATGAGCGAAACCAGTCCTAATCTTAATAAATAAAAGTAGGAATTAGTAAAAATGTATACATATTTTATTTTTTGAATATAGTACAACTTAGGTATAACAAAATACTATGGTTGAATGTGAGTGTTTCCTTTCATCTATTTCACTATTTGACTACGATGCGCCGCACTTAAAAAAAATGCGTAGACACGCGTACGTAATTTGTCATGACCGTGGTCAAAAATCGTGAGCATCGGCCAACTTATACCACAACTATGTACATACCTTGACCGGCGTATGAATCAATTGCTTCATTTCACTCGCACGCACGCATTTGCGTAGGGTACTTTCATCTCGTTCTGGCGCCAGTTTTATGAATGGAAATCGACGATCAATGTTATTATTGTTACAAACAATGACTGTCGCTACCTATTAATTTGTATGCAATACATGCACAGAATAAAGAGGTACTCTTTACTCGTATTGTTTTACCAATTACCAAGTGCAATTTTTATACATATCGAATTTGGAAAGGAAAAAGGACGCCCACACATAAAAAAATACAGGAGAGACAAAAAAACGTTTTTAATGATTTTGTGTCAAAGGAAATTGATGAAATATACATTTCCCTAAAGTGCACGGTGACTAATAAAATAGTTTTTTATTGACTTGGCCTGATGTTAATTCAATAAATTGTTTAAGAAAAACCTTTTTATCAAATTTAAAAGCTAAAGTCAGAGACTTACTAGATTATAAAGCAATTTCAGCTTACATTCTTTTCATAGAATGTGTAGCAAGTTGTATACATTGTGATTATCGAAAAATGCTGTTTTGGAAAAAATGTAAGTTACGTTATTTTTCCTTTCCAAAGTCAGTGGCGGATTATCCCATAAGCGCAAGAGACGCGCGCTTGAGGCCTCCAAATATTGGGGGCTCAAAGATAGCATATATTATATAAAACTTTACATTTTAATTTCAGTTTTTAATATTTATTACTATTCTACGAAGAGGTTTGCAGCACTTTTATATTATTCGAAAAGCAGGGCCTCTAAAGTTTATTGCGCCTAGGGCCTTCAAAGTGCTTAATCCGCCACTGTCCACAGTCGATATACTCTCGATATATCGACCGCTCCAGATTTTGCATGTTTTAATGTGATGACTGATGTGTATGTTTGTATGTATTTAAAAATACCTATTCTATGATATAACGATAAATGATTATAACGAGAAAATTCAGCCAGTCCCATCTTCCTCGTAATAACCAAGTTCGACTGTATTTATGTTTGGTAAAAGAAGAAGAAGAGTATCTCATTTGATTTACGTATTTTTTAATCATAACAAACGTTTATAATTTATTCCACAGTCAATTCAATACGTCGTCATACATTTTTTTAACAATGTGACAAGTTGTTTACAGGTTTGTTACCTGGGGAAGACAACTCCTTAATGGGAACAATGGATGACGTCACAAAACCTTGTTTTTTATTTGTTTATTAATACAATATTTAAATATATATTATATTAGAATAAAAGCAATGAACTCCGGGTGAGATATGATTATTTAAATATTTACAAGGTCTAGGCTTCGACAGGACTGTGGCTATTTAAAAGAATATTGGAGGCCACGTTTTTAGAGATATTTATAATCAGAAAATTATAAAATAATTGATTTGAAATAGATAATATATAATTTTAATATTGGTTCACTTAATTGTATTTGTACAGTGGCGAAAATTTTGATCTGTAATATGTGACAGCTTGGCTGTGCAAAAGGATCTAAGAGAAATAATTATAATACCTGAATTTGAGTCGTTCAAATGCTGTACATACGCACAAATTTTGTCTCTAGCGACCCGGCTTTTGTCTATCATCATCTTCAGGTGGAAAATTCCACGAATGAACTCTATCTGACGCTTGGTAAATAAGTATATCGTGTATATATTAGAAATAAATTTATTTATCACGAAAGCTATCAGTTGTAGTGACTATTTTTTTTGCGCGAATTCGACGGGAAAATTTTATTTTTCATAAATTTTTGATCCTTTTATACGCGATTTTTTGATTTTTGGAACCAATTTATCAAATAAGCTCTCCAAGGACGAGCGTGACCATATGGTCACAGTAAGCATCGTTGTCTAATGATCCCACTATTCATCCTTTTTCTTCCTGAATATCGTTGCTTTCGTTCATATTTGGTTAAAAAGAATACACACTTCAGTTAGTCGTCAGCCGTGGGAACAGAAACGGCTACCAAAAGCACATGCGATTTTTTTGAATTTCCGTTTTTTTTAATTTACTTTTTGAAACTGTTGGTTATTTTTTTATTAAAACATCAAATTATTTACAGTTATTTTGTTAATATATTTATATTGAAATTATGTTGATCTAAAGAGGTCAAATTGTAAATATTTAAAAAAAAAACACGTTTAGCTATATTTCAATCCCGAATGTTCGCGCGCCCTACGGTCACTTTTGTCCTTACGTCCGTACACAATATTACACGGTAATAAAAGGATGACCATGACCATATATTCATGCGGGGTTTCTATACAACGACTTTGCGTTTATTTTTTTTAAATTTTTGTTTGGAATAAAAGTTAGCCGTGACTTCAATATGGCTTAAAAATATTTTTTTTATCGGAAAAAAGCTCTCGTCTATTAAATGAAATTAAGATTTTTTATCGTGTTAATTTGTGGAACCAATGTATCGCGAAAAAGGGGATTGGTTTATATTAGTAAGATGTATTTGTAAGACGTATTAAACATTTAAACAATAGCCAATTTAATGTCACTTATTAATATTTTGTATCATGAATATTTCTACTACTTACCAAATGTTTGTTAAGCCCGCAATAGTTTGATTTGGTTTCATCAAATAAAGACGTGATTGTACTTTAAAGTCCTAGAAAAAAGTTTTACCATTTTACTAGTTGGCACACTTCACCTCTTGATGGCCCATGTCTTAATTAACTTTTCCGGTTCTAAGAAATGCGACCCCAATTATTTTCTTACCCCGACATTTTCTTAAATATCTATTTTAATATGGGTGATACAATTTTTATAATTATGGTATTCTTATATCATAGTTTTTTGGAACTTTTGTAGTTTATATAAATACGCGATAACGCGGTAACGCAATTACGAGGTAAGTGCCCGCTTATCAGCGATCGTTCGTAAGATAGCTGAGCTAAACGCCTCAGTTGCAAATTCATATTTGAGCTGAGATGACGTCTTTTTTACGCGCAACTTAAAATATGATTATTTATTATAAAACCACGGATTTTTATATAAAAAAAAATGTATGAGGAATGATGCAGAGAGATATTTTAAAGCCCTTAGACTATATTTTTTTTGAAATTCATAAGAATAAGGCCAATAATGAGGAAACCACTGGGGTCCCTAAACGATCCCCATCGGCAGAGAAGTATTTTTCTAGTCTCCGAGCCGCGAGAGTTAAACTACCTAGAAACCATTAATAAAGGAAACAAATATGTTGAGTCAATCGTCAGAGATGTATTACAAATAAATAATGATTGTGAAATACCCACCTTGAAAATATTCCGCACCAACACTTGATATAATTGCTATTTTTTCTGATAATTGAAACAAAATCTTATTTAACAATTATTATCATGAATTAAAATTGAAAAAAAACGTACTTCTATTAATATGCAAATCTTAAACTGTCAGCTTTCAGCTTTGTGTACACTATTTTGAAAATAATATATGTAGGAGGTCATTCGTTTAAGTGCCGGAAGTGGGCAATTTAATTTAGAAGAGTTGCTTACCTAATGGTTGTTCGAAAAAATCTACAAAAAAATCATTTTCTTAAGTATGTTTAACAACGCTAAAGTGCATTAGATTTTATTCATATGATAACATCGTACAAAGCGTGTGATTTTAGTTTTATTACCAGCGGCTCTCAAACTTATTTATTATTTTCATGTGTAACTTGGGATTATCAAATCAAGGCGCGAATTTTAAAATCGAACATCGACGCCGCATCCAACAAATTTTACTATCTACTGTGATATGTTTGCAACACTTCTCCTACGGTGCTGAAAATACTTCCGGTATGTTGCTGCCCCTTAAAGAACCAAGTGGAAAAACATGTTTTCACACTTCCTTCCCTTTGATAGACGGTAAAACCCCAGGATGTATATTTAAAAAAAAACATGTTTTTCACTTGGTGCGTAAAAGTCCAGCAACATATCGGAAGTATTTTTTAGCACCGTTGAAAAAGTGTTAAGAAGAAGATTATTATATTAGTAAACGAGGCGCGCGCTTGGGATCTTAAAAATGGCTTATATTAATTATATAACCCATATATTTTTTTTCAGATTTTTAATTTTAAGTTTTCTGATGATCTTATGTTATCCGAAAAACAAGTCCTCCAAATTTTAAAGCGCCTAGGGCCTCCCATGTGCTAATCTACTTGAATACCAAGCGGACACAGGTGTCCGGAACATATGCAAGCGAACACGGATGTCAAAGAAATTTAAAAAATCAAATACTTGGTATTCTAATACAATATAAGCAATATTTTGATGAATATGTGCAGTGCTATCTATACTGAGTCAATATAGGTTTTTTAAATATCGAATTCGAGTGTATATTTGGCAAAATTATTTTTTTCAAAAGCACTCAGTATCTCTGGGACATATTAATGATTTATTTGCGCGGTATTCAAGCGGTTAATCTGCCACTGTGCATAATAGTATGCTAGGTACAGTTGTCTCTCAAGTACTTATCTATAAGTCCAATAGAAAAGATTTACCATTTTGCTACTTGACTCACTTCACTTCTTATCGGCTCATATACATATAAGAGTAGAATTGGTACAAATTAATATTTAATTTTTTTAATTAAATTTAAATGTTGAGAATCGTAGCTTAGGAATGCTGACACTGTAATGGTCTCATAATGAAAGGTTCGTCATAAGAAATAATTAAATATATGCTAATGTTTTAAATTAACATTCAAATTACTGTATTTAATCTTGTATTTTTAGTAAAATTGCCATTATAAAGGGGATACGAACAAAAGGTTTTTTTATAACATTGATATGATCTCACATTTTTATGTAAAGTTACGTAAACCAAGTTTTTTTTTCCAAAAAAAGAAAAATGAATGCAGATTGCAGTATAACGCTGCTAGCAACTACAATTTTAATAATGCATATATTTGAGTAAACAAATTTTACGGTTGTGTTTTGTAACGTTATGTGTTATATTGGTGCAAAAATGGCTGTTGATTAGTATTAAATATATATTATTCCACGGTTATAAAAAATATTAATGTGTTTATAAATTACCAGAGCTTATTTCCCTATGTTACGTGGTGAAACAGCGTTCCGGCATCTTTTCTTCGGAATTTTTAATGTTTCAAATCAATATTGAAAAACATTATTTTTATTTTGCTTGTAAAACTTCATA
Source organism: Himalopsyche anomala (assembly GCA_031772345.1). NCBI lineage: Eukaryota > Metazoa > Arthropoda > Insecta > Trichoptera > Rhyacophilidae > Himalopsyche > Himalopsyche anomala. Next base: position 3,508,934 of record CM062840.1, read on the forward strand.
AATGAAGACTTATAAAAAAATTCGCATGAAATTGTTTCCGGCCAAAGATTTCTTTGTCAACTCCGTGTCAATGTTTACTGCAGCCTTCTGTTGAATCACAAAAATTAATGTGGCCTTTAAAGAAGAAAAGGTTTCCCACCCTAATCTAAGGTTTAAAAAAGGCGAAAGATTTATACGTATTGAAGGGAAACCAGACATCGATTTATGAATTTCTGTTCGTAGGCATGGATGTATGTGATGTCTTCAATTCCCCACTCCCACCCATCCTATCCTATGGACGGGCGTATCGAGAGCGATTAGCTTACCACTAGTCCTGTCCTAACCCTATCTTTCTAACCTACTCTCTCTGCAAAAAGAGAGGTTGAGTAACTGAGTAACAAGCAGTTCTCGTAGAAACTTCTGTCAAGATAAACTCCATTGGGAGTCCATATGCTCCACATTGGGAGCGTACATGGTTTAAAAAAAATCTAAGGTATCAATTTTTAATTTATATTAAAAATAAAATTTTGCAAACTTATCGTCGAATCTTTCAAAAAAATAATGATAACTGTGTTTATAATAAATGATTTAAACGAATAAAGCTAGGGCCCATTTTATTAGTCAGGTCAATAGATAGGGTTACATTTCACGCTAGATTGAGTGTAATCGAAAAAAAAATGTTCACAACTTCTACTTGGTTAGTTTATACTCTTTTTCTATCTCATTTTTAATGCATTGATCTCCTTTTAAGCTCCGGTGGTCGTGCATTTGCGCCACCTGTGTTTAGATTAATAGAACTATCAGGTGTGTTTTGTGTCACGGTTTTTAAGCCCGCTGTAGGATTAGAACCCCGGGGCGAGAGATTTGACACAAAAAACACGTCGCAGAGTGGATTTAAAGAAACGGACCAAGAGAGGCTTTTTTATTGTTATTTTAGGGTTAATTTTTAATGCTCCTTCAATATCTACTCACTAACAATGTGATTGATTATGATTCATATATTATATGGTTAAAATTAACTATGTTTTTTGCATTTATTCATGATATATTAAAGTATTTAAATTCGAGTGCGTAACGAAAGAAGTGAATCGTGAAAGCTTAATTTTTCTCCGAATAATAGATTTATGTTTGAAGGGATCGATGTTTATGATGTCTTGAAGTCCGATCCTAGCCTTATCCTTCTATCCGTACTCTCTTAGAAAAACATAGAAAACTTCGAAAGCAGTATATTCGTAAGGATTTACAGAGGGGTTGTTGACCCGGGCATTACGATATAAGCGGGGGTATTCTCCAGTTAATAAAAACCTAGACACTTATTAAGGGTTCCCGGTAAATTGCTCGAATAACAAGACAATCAATTTGTTTCCGTTTGTTCTGTCTTAGCCCTAGTCTTCTATGTGTTCTGGGAATATATAGAAAAAGTTTGAGTAACTGATTAATAAGCAGTTCTCGTAGAAAAACTTTTGTTGAAATAAACTCCATTAAAATATCATATGTTCCGCATTTGGAGCTAACACGGTTAAAATAAATACTAACGAAAAATATTTTTATATTTCACTCTCTAAACAAGTGTCGCACAAGATAAAAATGAAATTCTTAGAAAAAGTCGTGAAAAATCGTTTAAATAACTAAGCAATTCGAATAATTTGTAGTTCGAGCAATTTTCATTCCAGCAATTTACCGGCTCCCCTTATTAAGGCTCTCTTATACTCGATATGATATTTAGTATAAGTGCGGGCGTTTCATAAACATAATTAAATAGCTCCAAAGCTTGATTTCTTCTGAAATCCCTGCATATAATTTATTTGCTAGATTCTTAGAGAACTTTACTGTTTTTAGCGTCTGTAACAACGATAACATATATTTATTAAATAATCCAAATTTTGTTTGTACATTTCGTGCAGCTGAGGGTTTTTACGTAAGGTATGTATCGCTATTAAGGACCCACGAGCGTTATTAAGTTCTCGTATTGTTAAAAAGTCGAAACTGTCCTGTGGGTCGCAAAATAAAAAATTACAACACATTATTTATAAAAATTGAGTCCACACAAAAAACGGCACCGAAAAACCGACGGATTTCAGGGCATTAGTTTCTTTTTTATATCAACAGGCTGACCCAATACATATGGCATCGCAGAGAAAACTGGCTGTTAAAAAATAATATAATAAACACAATTTATATAAAGAATATTCAAGTAATATACTATTAGCCACTGAGAAGTGAAGTGAGCCAAGTGGTATTTTAAGAAAAAAATTAGTTAGATGCCCTATAATATTATACATGTCTTAAAATATTGTAAAAATGATGTGAGCTCTGTAAATACAAACTGCAATAGTGTTCTCACTGAAATAAAAATATAGTATCCACCAAAGTACTTAAAAGTCCAATAGAAAAGTTTTACTTTTTTACTACTTGGCTTTCTTCACTTTTCGAAGGATCATATCATATAAATAGTTTTTAGATTTTAAATCGAAATATTTTTTTCGAATTATGGTTCCTCATTTTGACACCACAACATTTATAACGAGGCCTGTGAGTTTCACAAACTCTTTCAGAATGGTGTATCTATTCGCAGGGTGCATAATATCACGGCCTAGGTAATTTTCTAGAAATGGACAATGAAAGGAAATAATAACTCAAGTCACGTTTTGTTTGCATCACTAGAGAATTTTTTTGCATTTTATATCCTCATATAAAGAGATATATCTCAACCAACGTTCCCTCTAAGCCGAAGGGTTAGCTGAGCATTGGAAGAGGTTGCACAGAGACTGCGCAGACCGATCAAATATGAATTGAACAACTGTCATGTAGTGCACGCCAACCCGGAATGAGTGCACGGGGGCTTCCCAAGTGCTGCGCAACCGCGCACGCGCACAGCTTAGAGGTAACGTTGATCTCATCTCGTATATTTTTTTCAAATAGAAAATGTAATTATTTCAGTACACTTAATGTTTAGTTAATTTTGTCAATTATTTGAAATTGCTTAACGCTGGTTTGTTAGAATATACGTAAGCGGTATAAATCTCTATTATAAAAGAAAGAATTCTTCATTTTTTAAAACTATAAAAAAACTTGAAAAAAACAAACGTTATAGACGGCATTACAGCTGAAGGTAATGCGCCATGCATTTAATAAATATGATATTGATAGTACATTAAAAAACAGGGCTGAGAGAAACAGAATAAAAGTCAATTCAATTATATATGTAAATAATGAGAACCACAAAAAACAACCAATAAGACACGCTGTTAAATATGTCAACCTCACTTAACAGTGCAGCCCTTTCAACTGGCGTCTCATACTTACGTAATATTTTTAATATTACAGACTATTAATATTGTAGGAAAATGTAATGCTGAGCAGATGATGATGCCGTTTTAAAAATGTACTGTGTAATAAAATCTACAGTTGATTTTACGCCACTCTGTATCAAAATCCAAACAATCCCGGCCCACCGTGAGTGCGTCGAATAATTGAGACAACATTTTTTTCGCCGCCATTTTTATTCGTCGTTTTTTAGTTTGTGATCCGCGGAGGCGCGCGCATTCAAACAAACTTTATAGGAACATTATTTCTTGTTTTTCCATTTTCGCATTGTTTGAATTTGGAAACAATCGCCAATATTAAAATATGTGTGCGCAAAATACATGGCCGTTTGCTAATGTTTGGAACACCAGAGATTGTCCCAAGCCTAAGCTAATTCTAGTGGCATGAAATACATACGTTTGACTCTTTTTTTCACGGTAGATACTTTCCACAAAAGAAATGTATAAAAAACGTTTAAAAATGTGATAAAACCAATTTAAAAAAAATGATTAGCTGTCTGAAAAAAGAGCAACATTGTGGTATAGAAAATCGAGTCGGTTTGTTTTTATGGGATTAACCTAAAAGAATATTAGAAGTCCGAACCAATTAAAAATAATCAAACTTTAATAAATAAACGTTATAAATGATTGGGAAAGAATTTTTTGATTCTTTATTGAGATAGTGAAATAAAATAATGAAGAATTCACACCCCCTGTTTATCTATGATAGTGGTCCAGTGGAGTAGGAAGGGGTCCTGCCGCCCGGGGCGATCCTTGAATTTGCCGCTCCCAATAATTCCTCTAATTTTGTTTTTAAATCACTTCAACTATTTATAAACTATGAATGTGAAGATTTTACCACAGGTGGCTTATTTTTTTTTATTTTTAAACATAATTTCTCGCAAAATATTGTACATATATTATATTTGAAAATGCCGCCCCCAAAAAGTGCCACCTGGGGCGATCCGGCCTTACCGCACCCACCTTGCTACGCTACTGTTGTGGCCAGATGACTTTTAAGCAAAAAGAGTTAAGTTGTCATGAAAACAAGATAGCAAAGGCATAAGGTATTAATAAATATGCAAAATGTAAATGAATTAAAAGTGGTGAGTTTAATAGTTGATGTCTGAAGAACCACAAACACCTAAACAGTGAGCCACGGTCTGCCGACCCCTGAACTCTGAAGTTGTAATCCGTAAAAACATACATTAGTTGTAAGTCAACTATGTATATTTAAAAAATAGCCTATTCATCTTATTGATTGGTAATAATAACTGTATCCAGGGCAGGGATGGCGAACAAGGGACCTACGTGAGAAATTATCTTACCCACTTGAACTTTTAGAAATGATTGTTTTTATTAAAAGCCTTAATAACTCCATCTATGTGACCCGCGACATGACTTTTTTTATTTTTTAAATCAAATTTGACTCGTGAAAAAGGTTCGCCATCCCTGTACTAGGGAATGATTGAAAAAAATGTAGGGAGGGAAAAAATCTATTTTTGAAAACTTAATTCAGAATCGAAGTCGGGATCGGAGTAATGTTTTTATTTAAAGTCTGCGTTTGTAATGTATTCAACACTTCTACTATATCTACTTAAATAACGGGGTTCAACAATTGGTTAATAACGATAACAATGTTGACAAACATTTTTCGATAAAAAAAAAATTAAGCCATCAAAACTGAAGGCTGATATCTATGTTTATTTGAGTAACAATCAAAAACTTATGAACAATTTCTACTGGTACCAACAAAGCCCTAAGGCATTTATTAAATTAGTCCCTGACTCTTTTTGTGATCACGGGATTTCGGGAGACAGACAATTTTTCCAATCCCGGCATCCCGGGATTGAATATGCAACAATAAAGTCGTGTATAAATTAGGGATTGAGAAATTTTCATGAAATCACAATCCCGGGCTTGGAGGCCCTAGTACCAACGAACTATGGTGTGATATATATCCCCACCAAATTTCTTTTAGGAATGTTATCGTTTCACTCTCTCGAAGCTCGAAGATCTCTTTCAAGCTTAAAGCATTTTTCTCTTCTTCTTCGGGGCCGAGTTAATAATCCTGAAATTCTCATGACTATTAACTTACATGCTCCCAATTTATTCTTACGTGGGCGAAACTATGACCAAAAACTTTTGTTTCTAAAAATTTGTTCCTCGCGTAGGACGTATGAGTCGCCAGTTCCAAGGGCCGTTCGACTGATCAACTCGTTGTCTAGAGAAATGGACATTTGAGCGACAGTATTTGTGAACTGTTTGTTAAATTATATTATTTTATTTCTTGATTTCGTATGTTGATTTTGATGTATTATGTAGTTTTATTTTATATTTTATCTCTTTATATTTGTCAAGTACATGGCGAATTGGCGTCAGCTGTAATGTCATGTACTGTACTTTTAATTTTTTTAAGCAATATGTATATATATTTAACTGCTTGTAACTCAATTGCTCAACCTCTCCTTTTCAAAGAGAGTAATGATAGAAAAAACAGAGGATATTGCAGGACTAGCTGTAAAATAATCGCTCATGCCACGCCTCGTTATTGTAGGATTAGAAGAATGGGAAGTTATTGTTAGATAAAACCCATGCCTTCTAAAAACAATCGACTGAAAAAAGCTGTTCGTATTAGGAATCAAACTCGTGAGATCTGTTACGGAAGTCAACGACGTTGACCACTATGCTACGGACCCGGTTGAAATAAATAATTAAAATAATTCTGAGGGTGAGCCGAGTAAAAATAAATATGTTTAGCTTTTTTATCAGTTACTTGATAAGTATATCGACTGTGGAAAGGAAAAAAGACGTAAGCTACACATAGAAAATTTTACAGGAGAAATAAAAAACATGTTTTGTTGATTTTGAACCATATGCAAATCATGAAAGTGCACGGAAACTTCTAAACTAATTTTTAATTGATATAATCCAAAACTTATTAAGGAATTAAATTGTCTGGGAAAAACCTCCTATTCTTTCATTTTTCTTAGTTTAAATTTTCACAGGCTAATCTTTTTTCAAACTTTAAAGCTAAATTTAATTTAACTAATTTAACTAATTCGGCATCTGCAGCTTACATCCTTTTGATATAACGTGTATCAAGTTTGATACATTGTGATTATTGAAAAAAAGCTGTTTTGAAAAAACTGTGAATTACGTACTTTTTCCTTTCCACAGTCGATATGAAAATGCAATTAAATTTTTCATAAATAATAATGATTTTGACTAGATTAATGTGATTAACGATTATGTAAACCCGTCTCTTAGAAAGCTCTGGAAAATTACCATAATGAAATAATAAATGAGTAAATAAATAAATCCGGCGCTATTTTGCCAGGTGCAAATCAATGATTACTTTTGCTTCATGAGAGAGAACCAGGATTTCCGCGGTCGGCTACTGCCAACACTTTGAGAAACTGCCAAGAAAATGGAAGACTGACGAATCTGCATTCCGTTTTGTTTTAATAACTATTTTCGTTCTATATAGTATAAAAGTTAACACAGAAATAAATAAAACCATCAATAATCGTGGAATCAATTATAAAAAGTGTGTTTTATTTTTTTAAATACAATACTACATCAAAAGTTAGTCGTAGTTAGGCTACAGGAGTTGATTAAATAAAATTAAAATTGATACATTTTATATTCAGCTGTTTGTGTAACTATGTATGTTGAAAATATATTTCATCACTGTGCGAAACATCTTCAGAAAATATAAAACTTAATTTGATAATATTGTTATTTCACTTGTTGTGTTACAGAGTGTGACACGTGTTTCGTTTATTTGAGAAGAATCATCCGATCATGGCAACGTTTGCGAATATTCAGTTACACAACCAGTAGAATAACAAAAAAATCAAATTTAATTTTATATTATAAGTGAACATTCACGAAGTTATCGCCGAACACATCGAAGATTCGATATAATTACACAATCGGTTGTATAATAAGGTTCATTGAAAAATTATATTTGCAATTAAAAGGATCGGTGATTTTTATTTTCATAACCCTTTTTTTAAAGAGTAAAAATCCAGTTACAAAAATTACGGCGGTAAAGTTAAAGCGGGCTCGAACGAGTTAAGCCCATAAAGGTAATTTTCCGGTTCAAAAGGCAGATTTAACACCGCAATGGTTGACAGCAGATGCTAACCAATCAAATCATATTATTGGGTAATTGACATTTTTTTCTCTCGTTATTTTCTCAATTCGTTTATTTTCAATCTACTTCGGTTCAACGCTTGTGAAATTTTAATATTGTTACCTAATTCATCGTCTTTGGGCACTTATTGATAAAACACTCAATCATCAACACCTGGAAGATTATCCCATGATATGGGAATGCTTAAAATATCTTTTAAAAGTCAACTGTTTTTAAGTTTTATAAATTGGAGTTGCAATTTCGAAATCCTCAGGAATATTCAACTTTTTTCCTTTGACAATTATCTTCGTGTCAGATGACATGACATCTTTTCTGTATCAACTTATTTGTACTTTGCGTTAAATATGTACATCAGACATACTTAACAATAACTTAAGGACCTGTTAATTGTTCCTCGTTATTTTATATATAGCTACCCAACAGCAACAGTGAGATAAAATGAAAAAAACTATATTTTTAAATAAATTTGCTAACCGATTTCTCATAGCTGAATCTTTATAATGAAATACTTACTATAAAATTTAAAATAACTTTGATTATTCCACGTATTGTGTAACTAACTGTGACACGTGTTTCGCCTCTTTCAGGGGCATCTTCAGACTTACTATCGCAAGTATTGCTTAAGTAATGAAGATTGATTCTAAAATTTTTAAATTATGAAATTACAAAATGGAGTTTGGGTTTTTTTCTTTTAAGTTTCAATACGAGGAATAATCAAAGTTATTTTAATTTTTATATTAAAATGAACTTCCACAAAGTTACCGCCGAAACCATCGAAAGTATTGAAATACTTACTATTTATGTTTTTAAAAAATACTGCTCTATTTGAAAGAAAAAGATAAGTAATGTTTTTATAGATATTATTGTCCAACAACTTTAAGAATTAGTAGGATTACTAAATATAAATAGTATTGTAATAATATATATTTTTTTAAATTTATTATAAACAGCTAAATAAAACTGTATTTAACTTTTTTAAACGTGTGATATAAACCTTTAAGTTCAATTATCTCTAAACTTGAATTTTTCATTTATTTCACTGTTGTTTTCAGATATGTAAACTTTTTGCTAAGTACTATGATCAATACATTCGTTTTCAATTTTAAGGTGTTCACTGTCAATGGAGCATCACCATCTATTGGAGTATCTACAAATAAGTTACTCTATGAAAACAAGATAGGGTGCTTGAAAATGTCTTGTGATAAGTCAATCTCTCTTAAATGGGAGGAATGTAAACATTGCGTACATACAACACCTATAATAATCAATTTATACAACTGCCCGTAGGGGTATTCAAGCCCGGGACATTGCAACTGAATAGGACAAAAACTCATGATTTCATTTATGTCTATCATCTTTCAATGTTTGTATAGTTATTAAATAATGTTTTGTTTCGTTGAAACAATTGTAGTTTATTTTTTTACGCTTCCGTGATTTTACACCTGTCAAATTACTTTGTCTTTCACCAAAACCGACCATTTTGTAAAAAGATCAAAAAAAAAATGAAAGATGATAAAAGAATAAAGCACACACCAGTGGGCACGAGTCAAAACGCTACCCAAAGAAACCAGAAACACGTTTAAGAGTTTATACCGAGAATAGAGTCGCCAAAATAAAAACTGTTTGGAAATTTACTGCGTTGTCGTATAAACAAACAATTCATGATCTGTAAAAGAAAAGTCTATGGAAAATGTGGGAAAAAAGAAAAGGGTACATTTTCATGTGCCGCTTGCAAGAAACTCCAATCAGACTTAAATACAAGTATACGTTCATTAGTATGTATACGAATTATACGTACAGTGGCAGATTGAAACTTGTAGGCCCTATTTTCCCGGAAAACTCAAAAGTATTACAAAATTCCATGTAAAGTAAAAATTAATATAGAAAACTGAATTTAAAATTAACGGTTTATTTATCATATGAGCTATTTTGAGACCCCTAAGATTCGGAGGATCAAAGCGCGAACCTTTTCGCTTATAGGGTAGTCCGCCACCGACTATCAAACTTTAAAAATACATATATTAAGCGTACATAAATTGCTATCTGTGGCCTTATTAAAATATAGTTTTATCAAGTAAATGCCAGTTCAATCAATGAATTGTACTATATTGATAAACAAACACTTTGTGTGCTAGTCGAATCATAAGTTATTTTTATCACAGCTTTCAAAATAAATTTATAAAATTACCAAGCCGTTTTGTGATGATTTCTATCGTCTTTAGCCGATAGGAAGTTTTTCAATCATGCGACTTGGATGCCAAATCAAGCGGCGAACGCGATGCGATGTAATAGCAAAAAAGTAAAATTATCAGACCTGTCAATATAATAGTTCCTCATAAAAATTCTTCTGCATCCAAATCGAATCAAATAATAATTGTTTTTGGAAGATAAATATTGAAATTTAGATTGGTAAAAAAACGGGAGCTATTTAAGAATCCGGGTTGTTGAATATACGAGTGCAATATTGGAATATTACGCTAGCATAATTATTCGTCATTGTTTTGCAAATGTCGGGTCCTATGGCGCAGCGGTCAGCGTTGTTGACTTCCGTGCCGGACCTCACAGGTTCGAGTCCCAGTACGAATAGCATTTTTTCGATATTTTTTTTGATTTTTACTCGAAGGCATGGGTGTTTGTGATGTCTAAAAACTCTATTACACCTTTCCGATCCTTCAATAACTAGGCGTAGCAAGAGCAAGTAGTAAATCACTAGTCTTGTCCTAGCCGTATGTTTCTACACCTACTACTTTGGAAAAGAGAGCGACTGAGTAAAAAACAGTTCTCGTACAAAAAGTTTTGTTGAGATACCTCCATTTGGAGGTCATTTGCTTCACATTGAAAACGGAAATGGATTTTAAAAAAATACCGGTATTTTTTTCAATCGATTTATCAATCTCAATTCGAAGGCATGTGTGTTTGTGATGCTTATAATTCCCTCCCACTCTTCAAATTCTAAGATAACAGGGCGTCGCGAAAGAGAATCAGTTAACCACTAGTCATATCCTAACCATATTCTTCTATCCCTACTACTACTCTCTTCTGTCATATGCCCCACATTCGGAGCAGACATGGATTATAAATTCATTTAATTTTGCATTAAGTGCGCGTGCAGTGACGAAAGGAACATGTACTAAAATTATCCTGTATCGCTAGTCCAGTCCTATAACTATCCTGCTATCACTACTCTCATTGAAAAAAGGGAGGATAAGCAACTGAGCTACAAATAATTCTTGTAGAAACTCTTTTATTGAGATAACCTACATTAAGATTTCATATGCTCTACACTGGGAATGAGCATTGGTTAAATATATTACTTTTGAATTGACGGTACGATATTGTTATATTCATTTGGTATTGCAAACCCTAAACAAACCAATATTATCGATCAATTTTCACTTGCTTTCGAGCGTTCAATCGCGACGCACGTGTTTGTGTTTCTTACCTAAGTGAATAGATCTATTGTTTGTTTCGAGAAAGGTCATTTCCTGTCCATCTCAAAAATTACAAACAACTGTGCGATCGTAAAAACAATTGTCTAGTGAATCCTTTGTGTTGAGTGAAGTGTGCTTCACTTGCAATTCTGGTGGTTCAACACTTATTATTATATAAATTGTATTTGTACGCTAAAACCTAATGCTAGAGTGACTTTAAAGTTATTCCGTTGCTAAATGATTATATAGTTCATACCTAAATAACTCAATTCAGTGTTTGTGTTGACTAAAAATCGCCGACGACGATATTGGAGGAAAACATCTTACCACCAAGAAGAATCAGATAACAAATTACCTTTCTATACATTTTTTTTTTTTTTTTTTACTTATTTACTTTCTTTTTCCTCTTTTTTTTCAATTTTTTTTATTAGTTAACTTGCTCATTGTTTATTGCTTCCTGTTTCCTAACCTACTGCTTTGTTTATCCCACTTAAACCTGTAACCTATTTTATCTTTACTTTTTTAAATTCCAATACTGTCTGCGATGCGTTCAGGACGTAAAACCAGGAATTCCTCCAAAATGTCGGTAATGAGTGACCAGGCAATGTCGCTAATAAAAAATATTACTGGCTATAATAACCAAGCGGCATTCGAAACCTTACTGCCAATATATGAAAAAATTAAGGATTTTGTTAACGAAGGGGTAGGCAAGTACATTTCGGACGGTACGCTACCACTAAAGGCCTCTACGCCAAAACAGCCACAGAAAAAAACCTCGAAACCCAAAACCATCGTCGTCACTCCCAGTTCACCAACTATAATTGATTCGCCACCCCCATCACCATCCCTTAGTAGTGTAAACTCTACCAATGACTCACGCATGCTTACCAATGAAATCGCGGCAACCTCCGACTTGATCTCGAATGATGGGTCTGTCAACTTTAAAATGGCTACAGCCAGAGATACGTTTGCTTGGCCGTCCCAATCAATTGACGACCATAATCTTACTGTTGATAGGGAATCGTCTAAAAGTAATATTACCGGAGAAGAGGTTGCCGAAAACCCATGCTCGCCTATTTTTAATGACTGCCGCGATAAGGCTCCTAACACACCAACAATATGTCTAAACTCTTCGCCCAGCGCTGGTTTGCCAGAACCTTCTATCTCACCTAAAACATACGACAAAAAACAAAAAATTCCCCCGATTGTCCTTCATAAAAAGGAAAACTATATAACATTTCTTAGGGATGCTAAACTTGCAGGCGTATCTATAAGACATGCAACAGATCTCAAAGATGGCATAAAAATCGAGGTTTCTTCAATCGACGCTTTCAGAAAAGCAACCAAACTGTTAGACGTAAGAAATGAACCATACCACTCATACATGGCGCATGAAGACAAACCACTCAAAGTAGTTCTGAGAGGCGTGTCAGTAGGCGTTAGGGAAGAGGACGTTTTGAACGAGATTAAACGGCTCAAATTTCCCATTATAAAGGTACAAAGAATGAAGTGTCATGTCAAAAAGACCGTGATCCCACTTGTTCTCTTAAGCCTTGAACGAAATGTGAGAGGGAAAGAAATTTTTAGCCTACGTAAATTCTTTGAAATGAACATTGTCGTTGAGTCACTGTGGCGAAAAACCTCAGCGGGTCAATGCCACAAATGCCAAGGGTTTGGCCACTCAGCATCATGCTGCCGTGGTCAAGCACGATGTGTGAGATGCGCGGGTGACCATTCTACTAATGAGTGCACTTACACTAAGGAAAGCGGCCCAGCTAAATGCGCAAACTGTAGCGGGCCACACACGGCAAATTACCGTGGATGCCCAAAATTTCCAAAAAAATCCCCTAATTCTAGGCCGCCGACACACCAACCTAACGAGCGGCCCTTACCAACTCTTGCCAATAACAGTAGATTATCGACAGCTGAAACTCAAAATATGGCGAAACAATTAAAACCTGTTCCCCGTATTGAGCAGAGTGAGGCTAACTCTGTCCGCTCAGAATTGCCACACGCGCATGTTGCTCTGGATTATAAATCCATGCTCAATGAATGGCGCGAAATTGTGAACATCGGAAACCAATTTCTGGTTAAATATCCCGCCCAAGAGGCGCCCATTGATACAAACAATGGCGAATAAAATCCGACCGGCATCCTTACAGGTTCTTCACTGGAACAGTGGAGGTACCCTAAGACATGACAAAATGGAGATAGTTGACGTTTTATCAAGGTATAAAATTGACATCCTCCTGGTGAATGAGACTTTTCTCAAACCTTCACACCGTCCCACAATACCAAACTATTCTTTGTACCGCTTTGATCGCACCCGTACCTCAGGAGGAGGGACCGCAATATACATAAAAAAACACATAGACCATTGTGCAGTTCCATTACCAGCACTTGAAGGCAAACTAGAAGCAAACGCGATAGTTGTAAACACGAAGTATTCAGGCCTCATTAGATTCGTTTCTATCTATAGCCCTCCTGATGGGCAAATATTGACTAGGGACCTAGAAGTAGTTATTCCTATCGGTGTACCTACAATTGCCGCTGGTGATTTCAACGCGAAGCATCAAGACTGGTACAGTAGACTAACAAACTCACGCGGACGACAGTTAAAATCTTATATTAGTAATATTGAAGCAATTGTAGCCGCACCCTCCGATCCAACAACTCTACCAAGAAATGGAGGATTACCGGATGTTATAGACATTGCTATTCTGAGTGGAGTCAACCTTCCTTATGAAACTCATATAGTACACGAGCTTAATTCGGATCACCATCCTGTCATATTGAGGTTAGGTGATCCAACATATTTTAGTCATAATAACTTAAGTCAAACGCAAAAAATAGTCCAATGGGACGTATTTGAGACTTTTATTGACGATATGATAATTCCTCAGTGCGATCTTAAAGATAACCAAAGCATTGACTTTGAGATTCTTAATCTCAATACAAACATTAACTTAGCTGCCGCGTATGCTACAACAACTTTACAAAATACACCTTACAGTAAACCCCTGCCGATAGACATTAAAATCCTTATTAATGACAGACGGCGTGCAAGAAAAGAATGGAAAAAATTCTGTAACCCCTTAGTTAAGCAGCGCGTTAACCGTCTGTCTGCTGAAATCCGACTCGCTATGAAAACTTACCGCGAAAAAACTTCTGACGACAGATTAAGTGATCTTGTTAAAGGAAGTGATCCATATTGGGCCCTCTCCAAAGCCCTCCGCGCAGAAAAACACCCGCTGATGCCGCTTTACGGACCAAAGGGACCTGTTTTCACCATCAGTGATAAAGTTGAAGAGTTTGCAGATAGCCTTGAAAGCCAATTTACACCTAACTCAATTGACCCAAGCAACTTAGTCATGAATAAAAATGCGTTTGATATAGAAATCGCTGCAAAGTTAATTCTAGATCAATCTCAAGATGCAGACGGCGAAATTATCTATCCCACCTCATTTGCAGAAGTGGAAAGTCTCATCAAAAACCTACCTGACAGGAAAGCGTTGGGCAATGACAAAATTGGTAATAAGGCTCTCAAGCAGCTTCCGGAAAAGGGCATTAATTCGCTAGTAAACATTATCAATGCGTGCTTGAGATTACAATATTTTCCGGCAAGATGGAAAGAAGCTGATATTATTCTCATTCCAAAACCTGGAAAAGATCATACTCTTCCAGTAAATCACCGGCCAATAAGTCTGCTCCCCGCAATGAGCAAAGTCTTAGAGCGTGTAATTAAGATTAGGTTACAAGAAGTAGTTACAGTGAAAAAAATCATCCCAGACACTCAACACGGCTTTCGTGCTAGCCACTCGACAAACCACCAACTCCTCCGAGTAACGGAGTTTATCACAAGTGGATTCATTCTTAAAGAAGTCACGGCTGGCCTCTTTTTAGATATCGCAAAAGCCTTCGACAGAGTATGGACCGAAGGGCTTGTATTCAAAATGTCGAAGGCTGGTATAGGGTCACCGCTGGTAAAAATTCTCAACTCATTCATGACAGGCAGATGTTTCAACGTTAAAATGGATGGAATTCGATCCTCATCAAGGTCAACTCGGGCGGGAGTTCCGCAAGGCTCTGTTTTGGGACCCATACTATACAATATATACACCTATGACATTCCTTCCGGCGGAGAAAGCGACGCAATTATAGCACAATATGCAGATGATACGGCTATTTTAGCTAAATCTCGAAATCGACAAGGCGCTGTCACGCAGGTTCAATCAGCTGCCGATAGAATAGCAGACTGGTGCGACAAATGGCGAATCAAAATTAATACCGAAAAAAGCGCGGCAGTAATGTTTTCAAAGGGTTTTATTAGAAAACCTAATTTTGCTTGCATACGCATGCACAACGCAGAGATCAAGTGGTCCAATTCGGTTAAGTATCTTGGACTCACGCTAGATAGTCGACTTAAATTTAATGAACACGTCGCGATTAAAAAACGTCAAGCTAATGCTACAAAGGCAAGGTTGTACTTTATGCTTAACGCGAGAAGCAAACTTACTCTCAAAAGCAAGCTGCTCCTTTACACAGCAATTACTCGACCAATCATGGTGTACGCTGCTCCAATATGGACGTATGCTCACCGTAAACATATGAAGACTCTCCAGATTGTCCAAAATAAATCACTGAGACAGATATGTAACGCCCCGTGGTACGTGCGTAACTCGCTGCTTCACAGAGACTTGAAAATACCTACCATCCGCGAGTTCGTTCGTGAAATATCACAAAAGTTTCACAGCGAGGTAGGAAAACATTCTAACCCAACGATCTCTGATCTCCACAACTATGACGAGACACTGCCTGAGAATCGTTTTAGACCCAGAGCAGTCCTGCTCGACGACCCTCCATAGATCTTATATCGTATAAAATTGTCAATTTTAGAACGAACTTAGCATCACGAAAATGACTCTCTTTGTTTAAAAACAATTTGTATACTGTATGTGTGTATGTATGTATCCGCATGTGTGTGTACATGTACGGATATAGTATGGAGGAAGCATATGAAATGTGATTTGCAAAATAATGCATATGGAGTTCCCGTGAACTTCTTATCTCTGTAGTGATCGCGCCCTTCCGTCTGCGAACGACGGTAAGGGGATGCAATTTACAATTTTTCAAAATCTTTATCGATGAAGGAGACTGGAAGAACCTTGACGCTGGCGCGTCCTGGTACTTGAAGCTCCATAAATTTTATATCCAAAAAAAAAAAAAATCGATCATTTTATGAAACAATAAAAATAATATAAATAATATCGATGGCCATAAGTTGACAACACGGAATCGACATTTGTTCAATTTTACAGGAGAAACAAAAAACTGCATAATTAAATAAATGTTAGGAAATCAATGAAAATTAAAAACACTTTGGAGTAAAAATAATTATCATGTATATTTAAAATAGTCTGTTGACACAATTTTAATTAAATAAACTTTTTATTAACAAGAATGTTTGATACGAGTTAACAATCTTAATTTTGTTTCTTCTTTTGTGATGATACGAGGAAACAATTCCAAGTATTTTGACCAATTCAATGCACCTGTTTTAACTTTATCATATAATAATAGAAAAATTGTATATAATTGTTATAATTTTTTTTTAATCCAGTTACAGATTGTCCACTCTCCAATACAAAATGTTCCAGTAAACATGTTGGCCTTTTTTCTGTCACGTGTTTCCAACTTTAGAACAATTTCAATGAAAAATATTTTTTGTAAATTACGAGATGTCAATATTTTAATAGATCTTGAAAAAACAATGAAAATGATATGCATAACTCATTTTATGAAAAAATGTCGGTTACGTGTTGTCAACGTATGGCCATCGATATTTCCTTTGATCTTATAAATTCTGGAACGTTATTTTCTTCAAGTTTTCACAGCAAGCCTCGAATAAAAAACAAAAAAAAATGCTATGAGCAGGCGTTAATATATATTTATGTAGTTAAGCATACCCAAATCTGCTGTCATAACGTTTTTTTAAGCCTAGATTATTGGTTTTTATCAGCAAAACCAGGTTAGAAAAACAACAGACTTGCGTGACGCAAACAGTTTAGACCACTATGTGTGCTTTAAGGGAGGGTCAAGTAAGTTAGTAGAGCAGCACGCAAGCCGGGGTTGGTCACTCCCGAACTAAAGATTTTCTAAGAAAGTCAACTATCAAATGTAATGAACAATTCTCATTATAAAGAAAATTACGAGTTTAGGCATGTCGACCTTGTTTTAAGATTTGTGAATATTTTGACCCTGTCAAAATTTATGGGGGGGCTGATGATTCTCTTAGAAACATATTGAGTATAAATCTAGTTGCCTAGTACATTTAAATAGTTGTTTAATAACGTGTAATGATTGAATTGGCATTTACTTGGTAGACATGTATAATAGTCTCGTTGTTGTTTAGTTAGTAAGAGCTTTGTACTACCAATCAGGCTTTTAATATTAGAATATATGTATATATTTATATATGAATATTAATATGTCAATTAAACACCAGCTTAGAAGTCTCCGTGCACTTTTTTGCGCCTCCTGTAAAATGTGTGGCTTACGTCCTTTTTCCTTTACACAGTCGATATTTATAAACAAAGACTATAATATAATAGTATTGTAACATCAACTATCATGTGGTTAAAATGAACAACCAAAAATTCACATTCTGCATTCCTTGGGCTACAAGTCACGGTAAAAATTTAACCCATTCATCACGATGGAAGACATCGTCGGTTCGCACCTTAAATAAATGGAGTTTACGAAAAAAATACGGAGGGCGTGTAGGGTTTAATGATTTACATTCCACGGGGCGGGGCACAAATCCACACCGATCCTATTTGCATAATTATAAATCGGTTTTGGTTTAAAGGTCTTAGCGTGATTATACTCTACCTTCTGAATAATAACTATACTAAACATAATCAATGTGTGATGTATGGGTAGGCTATTTAAAAAAATAGCACCTGCTCTATCTGTTTGTAATTAAATTGCATTCCAATATACTGACCTCACGATTGGCAATTAGGACTTCTAGGTTTTGGAGGCCTGGTTTTCAAGCGAAATAAAAGAGTCGGTTTTTTCAACTTGTAACTGGTTTCAAATATAAGAGTTAATATTTTTTTTTTCCATAATTCATCTAAAAACGTTTTTCGACTCGAAACTGTCTTGATTATAATAATATTTAATTTGATAGTAGATTTACATAAATGAATGCTTTAAGATTATTAAATTTTGGTTCAATTTGAAAATATGTTTTTTGTGCATACATTTACTGAGTTATATCGCCAAATACTAAATATACTTTTTAAAGGGGAAAAAAATGGTCAGAATTTAAATCAGTTTTTGGTCAGAATAAACATATATTTTTTACCATGTTACCATGTCCGCTCCCAATGTAGAGCATATGGACTCCTAATAAAGTTAATCTCAACAGAAGTGTATTTACGAGAACTGCTTGTAACTCATTTGCTCAACCTCTCTTTTTCCAAAGAGAGTAGGAATATAAGGATAGGGCTAGGACAGGACTAGTGGTAAGCTAATCGCTCTCGATACGCCCCGTTCATAGGATAGGATGGGCGGGAGGGGGGAATTAAAGACGTCACATACATCCATGCCTTTGAACAGAAATTCATAAATCGATTGAAAAATCAATTTATAAAACTGCCCGTACCGGGATTCGAACTCGTGACCTCCGCAGCGGTAGCCAACGACGTTGACCACTCGACCAAACAGGCGGCATAAACATATTATACGGTCAGAATATTTTATAACCATTTTGGTTAGGTTAGGTTATTGACAACAATATTAGAAGTTTTTCCTCTAATATTGTTGTGAGAAATTATTTGCGAGATTTTTCTTCTGCCGTGCACGAAGGTAAGGAAAAACAATACGTGAGTCTCAATCGTTTTATTCATTTGATTGTTTTTTGTACAATAAGCATTGTAAAAAAGTTGTCATAGTTAAATAAATACACTATTAAGCTGATTAAAAATAATTTTATAATGAGCATTTCCTCTGCAGTGACTAATGAGTGGATTTAAGTCACAAACATTTGAAGGGGGCGCAACTAAGATGCGTAGAGCTTATATGCTTGCACTTTATTGATGATAATGCAGGCGGTAGCTGCCGCTGTAATATGCTCACAGTCACAGATATTTATCTTTAACAGAATCGACAGGTGTTTCAACCGAGGCAATCGCATTGTGCAGGGCATAGAAATCTGTAAACATAATTTCTGTATCAGATCCCATTCATTCCTCTGAAAGAAGCGACATTTTTGTGATATGAAACTGGATATCCGATCATAAACTCGAGCGATGACGTATCAATAGATATAGGTCTCATTTTGCAGTATCTTTAAGCGCAGGGGCGTCTCTATAATGATTTTTTTTTCAATCCACGCCTGCTTCCAATGTGAAGCATATCACCGCATCAGCGGTGGGCTGCCTATACGTTAACAAGGAGCTCGCTTAATATCAAAGTAATTTATCAGTCATGTGCAATTATATATAAATACTTTTAAATTAGCAAACGATTGTTACTTAATACACTTGAAATATGCAACAATATGCAGTTTATCATAAACTAATCAATGTAAATGGCTAAAAATTTACTACTGTGTATACTGGAAGCTGTCGTATATGTCAGAAATTGCAGTTATGTACTAATTTTATCTGAGAATATTTTTTTCTATTAATTTAACAAGGGGCTCGCCAGCCGTGGTAAAATCTAACAAGGAGCTCCTCCGAGCCCCCTCCAGCCCACCCCTGCACCGCATGAGGATTTTACTAGGACATTACCAGGACATCTCAAAAATCTAGAATTGAGATGCTATCCAATGTGTTCCTATATTTTAAAACGTGCTTAAGTTTTTTATGTAAAATAAAAATAAAAAATCATTTTAAGACGGATAATATCCTATCACAGCACCTACATTATGGAAAAAAAGAATCTATTTATTGACTTGGCATTTACTTGGTAGAACTCCATTATAATAAGGTTAAAAAGCAACGTATTTGGTTCTACAGTTTTTTTAATATTTATTAGTTGATAGCTATTTCAGCTTTCGCCATCGTCAGAAGTATAGTTCTAATTATATACTAATTATATACTAATAAATATAAATGTGTCGCCTGGTGTGGCCCAGTTGGTTAGAGCTTGCTCTACCGATCACGCAGGTCTGGGTTCGATTCCCGGTAGGATCACAGTGAATTTGAGAATTATTCAATTCAAAGTTGTGATCGAAGACTGGGTGTTTGTGATGTCAATTCACATTGTTTCCTCTCCTCCCATCCTTCTGATCCTTTAATAACTGGGTGTAGCAATAGAGATTAGTTAACCACTAGTCCTATTCTAGCCTTATCCTTCTTTCCATACAACTCACTTTGAAAAAAAGTGAGGTTGAGCAACTGAGTAACAAACAGTTCTCGTAGAAAAACTATTGTTGAAAATCCAATGTTTAGACAAAAATAGAGTAGAATACCAAAATATTCACTTGTCAAAAAATGTCAAATTATTTGAAAGAGTCATTTCTGTTCACAACGTGGACAACTTTGAGACAGAAGTAGATTATTCTACAAAATATATATATGTATATATGGACATGTTTGTTGTATTTTGTGAGTTGTTTCCTATATAACGCCGTAAATTCATTATAAAACATTTTTATTTTTGTAAAAAAACAATGAAAAATAAGAAAAGAGTATTTTTGATAGAACCCGGTTAACCGAGAGAAATAAACCGGTTTTCGGGTTTTTTCAAAACACGCGATAAACCGGTTAACCGGTTTCGGTTTAAACCGGCTTGGAAGCCCTAACTGTATGTCTTATGTGTGTATTCACTCAATACGCCTGATGCGCAAGATGTGCAGACGGAGAGAGAGTTTGTATTTCTGTGTGCTTTGCGTTACATATAAACATATCAATCAAGACAAATACATATATTTAGTTATCATTCAGAATTCTTTGTCCATTTCGGCGCCACTGCACTCGATGTTGATACCTACGATTGGTTACACTTATGCAGTAAACTGCACGCTATTATCCTGCCAAGAATGTTGTTTCTTTTCTTATTTAAGATCCTGAAGTAAGATAGAGAAATCTTCCATTTAAAACGGAGCATAATCATAAATCCTATAAAAGTTTTATTAGCTCGCATGTGTTTTATATGCATTAATATCCTAGGAGTAGATTTTGCTTTATTATATTATCATCATTTTCAGCTACTCGTTAATCCAGAGAATAGATAAATACATAATTAATATTGGAGTCAATAATGTGTGACATTTTTTATTAAGTATTGTGCTTAAAAAAAGGTACACGAACTTACTTTTTTTAAAAAATCGTGTCCAATGTGAAAAATATAGCTTCGTAATGGAGATATCTCAACAGAAATTGTTTTACGAGAACTGCTTGTTAATCAGTTGCTCAGCCTCTCTTTTTCTAAAGAAGGTAGATGTATAAAGAATGGAATGAGATAGGACTAGTGGTTAGCTAATCGCTATCGCTACGCCTGTTTTTATAAAAGGATAAGCGGTAGGAAGTTCAATCACATACATCCGTAAATTGATCGTAAACAATTTTAATAAAATATGTGATTGTTTGTATTCATTAAACATTCGATTTTGGTTATTTTTCAATACCAAAATACCGATATTGACACCATGGGTACCGGGATACCGGTTTCGCTAATACCGGTATTGATGCACTTAAACTCGATTATGATGAAAGCCGTTAGTTAGATTTTTACTGAGCAAGGATTTGTTTACAATTAACTCTAATTTTTCAGTAAAGGGTTTTGAAATTTAAACATAAATGAAATATTCTGGGCTGTCAATATATAAAATGTTTAAGGAATAGCAATATTAATTATAGTATATGCTATCCGTCGATCGGCCCACGGAATGGAAAGACAAAAAGAATAATTCTCTTTTCTTCTCTGAATGAATTGTTGTGAGGGGGTATTTCACTAGAGAAATGATCTTCGAATATACATAATTAAAATATCAAATATTATTAAAGGTAGCTGTAAAAAAAATATACCAAACTATTACTACTGTGCCAATGTCGTTGACTTCCGTGAAGGATCTCACAGGTTCAAGTCCCAACACGAACAGAACTTTTTTCAATCGATTTCTGTTTCGAAGGCATGTATGTTTGTAATGTCTGAAAGTTCCCTCCCACATTTCAATCCTAAAAGAACGGGGCATAGCCCTTTATTTTCTATCTATTTTATCTTCTAACAAGATAGGTTAACAACCGAGTAACAAACAGTTTTTGTATTCAAAATTCTGTTTAGACACCTCCATTAGGAGGCCATATATTCCATATTATTTTTTATTTTTTGTACCATGTCCGCCCCCAATGTGGAGCATATGGAATCCTAATGGAGTTTATCTCAACAAAAGTGTTTCTACGACAACTGTTTGTTACTCAGTTGCTCAACGTCTCTTTTTTCAAATAGAGTAGGAATAGAAGGATAGGGCTAGGACAGGACTAGTTAGCTAATCGCTCTCGGCACGCCCCATTTATAGGATAGGATGGGTGGGAGGGAGGAATTCAAGACATCGCATACATCCATGCCTTCGAACAGAAATTCATAAATTGATTGAAAAATCAATTTATAAAACTGTCCGTACTGGGATTTGAACCCGTGACCTCAAATATATACGGTCAGAATATTTTATAACCATTTTGGTTAGGTTAGGTTATTCACAACAATATTAGAAGTTAGGATAGGATGGGTGGGAGGGAGGAATTCAAGACATCGCATACATCCATGCCTTCGAACAGAAATTCATAAATTGATTGAAAAATCAATTTATAAAACTGTCCGTACTGGGATTTGAACCCGTGACCTCCGTAACCGAAGCCAATGACGTCGACCACTCGACCACACAAGCGGCACGCATCAAAGTGTGATGTGGTGTGGTGAGTGGACATCAAATAGGAAAAAATATACTTTTCATTGATTTCTTTGATTCATTTTAAAGAATATCCTGTAGTTAATATTAAAATCTACCATTTTCTTAATATTATATCACTTTTAAGGTGTTCACTGTCAATACTTGGTGGAATGGCATTATTATAAAAATAATAAAAGATTTTTAGTATTTTTTCCACATAAAATTTATTTGATCAGGACCGTATTTGCTCATCGCGAACATTATCAACTGAATATATATCTGAACTAAATATTATATCCATTTCTTAAAGTTGGGAAGAAGTTAACAAAAACAAAAAAGCCAATGTAGTACTTTTATTATACGTTTTCTCAAATGCGGGGACAATTGATTGATAGTTAACTATATTAAAAACACCGAATTGTAATGTTATATTTTTAAGCGAAATATAACAATTAATATCGATCAGTTAATAAATACATTGATATGTTTTCTTAATGTACTATTTTCTTTAATTTGAGGAGTGAAAAGGCCTTTGTTCCTGATTGATGCAAGTGCAGTCATTGTTGAGCGCAGTGAGGTCTGCATCTGGACGACCTCGTAAATTGTGCAAACTGTCACCAAACCAAACTGTGGGTCGCTGAATTATTATAAAATGTGTTCAGATTATATTTGATTCAGAACGTCTCTTTACAGCAATTGAACTTACACTTACACTGACTTTATAAGGTTAGTAAAAGTGATTTCAGTACCGTACGAATAAATTAATACCGGTAATTCAAAATAGTTTAAATATGGGTAAAAAGTAAAAATTAAGATCGCAGTATTGGTTAAATCAATCAATTTTTTTTATCATATTCCACAGGTAAAAACGGTCATTAAAAAATATATCATAATCATATACGGGTAATTTTCATAAATTGCTTACTGTTTCTTAAATAATGAATAGGCTCATTTATTCTGAAATCTTTCAATAATGATAACTATAAGTAAATTCTTAATATTTGGAACTATCGCAAACAATTTAATAAAATATGGTCGCGATTTTAATAAAAAATACAAATATTGAACTTCTTCACCTAGTCAATAGTAAAAGCTAAAGATCAAACAGCTTAGATTTTTTTTAAGTTAAAAAAAACTAATAGAAATGAAACATTAGTTAATAACATTTTAAATAGAACAGGCGGCTCACCATTGTTGAACTTAATTCCTTCGGAATTTACCGTCCCTAATATAAGTAACACATTTGTATTTTCGATGGACTTGGCGGTAACTTTATGGAAGTTCAATTAATATTTTATGTATAATGTTGTATTAACTAATTTGTTATTAGTACAATCATTTTTTATATCTCCGCCCCTCACTGCGTTTAGTAGAAAAGAAAAACCTCGGCTTTCGACAACACGCAAGAGTAAAAATTTAAAGGTATATATCACGCTTAGGTGACACCAGTGACGTTCCAAGGCTATGTGCCGCCCCTAGGCATAATTTAAAATAGCGCCCTTACTATTGCCACCGGTAAAAGTCATATTTAAAGAAGATTTTCGCGATAAAGATAAGTATTTTTTGACCATCGGTATATTATTCGTAGTATTGTTACCATTGAAAATATATTTTTTGGTATTTTTGTGATCATTTGCCGCTCCTTAGGTCTTGCCGCCCCTAGGCAACTGCCTACTCACCTATACCCACGGGACGTCCCTGGGTGACACTATTTCAACGTAAAAAAAAAGATGACAAATATAAAATATGTACACATTATATTTTAAATCACAATAAGTCTCCTAAATATTAAACATGGACGTCTCGAGGGCATAGGCGAGTAGGCAGCTGCCTAGGGGCGGCAAATCCTAGGGAGCTGCGAATGGTCACAGATTTTTTTAAATGACCAAATATTTTTGACACGAATTTGTTTTCAAATAAATATGGTGCTTCAATGTCTTTGATAAACAAAATAAAAAATCAAGAATCGATACTTACATAATGTTAATGCATTTTAAATTTAAATTATTTTTGTATGGTGTGCAGTGAAGATAATAGTTATTTTTTCATAATTATTGAACAATAATATGAGCTTTTGGATAATATTTATTCGTGAGGATCTTTGTCAATAAGGTACACTGTGAGACAGCTATTCACAAGTTCTCTAAACATGAATAAGAGAATTGAGGTAATGTATGATAATTTTAAAGTTTTGAAAATGACAATTAAAAAAAATACATTTGCCAATCCTCGTTCTAAATTATTAGATACCTCGATTTCAGGAGATTCATTAAGGGTATCTTACACAGCACCACCGTTGATAATGGTAGAAAACTACTTTAACTTTTGCCAGGCGGTCTGCCAATGTTAAGGTAGGTACATTTCGTTAGTACTTATAGGCTAGTGTACTCCTTTCCAGACACACACCTGTCTTTTTACCATCTCTTAACTACTTATATTTCCGATTGATACAATAAAACATATAGTATAGAATAGATACGACATGGGAAATAAAATTATTAAGACGGTACGGTTTCTAATGACCTCTTGGTGTAATACAATACTTCCACACATGCTAACTCTACAAAACTTATTTTATTTTTATTTTTTTGATCCATATCCGTTCCCAATGTGTAGCATATCGTTTCCAAAATGAGTTATCTCAATAGATGTTTTTTTTGCAAGAACTGCTTACTACTCAGTTGCCAAAAAAGAAATAAGTACGGAAAAGAAAGGACTAGGCCATGAGTAGTGGTTAGCTAAAAGCTCTCGTTATGCCCCGTTATTTTAATATTTGAAGGGTGGCAGTGAATTTCAAAACATCACAATAACTAATCGAACAACAATCGTTAGATATACTGCAAAAAACGCTGTTCTTTCAGGACTTCCGTCGAGGAAGCCAACGACCTTCATCACTGCACCAATTACCCGGTATTTTAGATTATTTTCATTTTGTTAATGCCCACGAGCAAAACCGGTCCTGATCTAAAATAATTTAGAATTAGTACACACGTATTTATTTATTTTATATATATGATCAAATGACATAATATATTTTAAAAGCGTTTAAAAGTAACATAAAAATATGTTTTATAACTTAAAGCAATACGCTTAGAATTAATTAATGTAGAGTTTTACTGTTAATGGGAGACCTCAGCCGCAATACAATTTAGAGGCTCTATTTTTCGGATAACATAAAAACGTCAGAAAAATTTTAAGTAAAATTGTAAAAATATATACAATCTGAACAAAAATTATATGTGTTATTATATTATCTGAGCCATTTTGGAGGCCCCTAAGATTCGGATGCCCCAGGCGCGCGCCTCATTTCTTTATAGCAGTGGTTCTTAACCGGTGTACCGCGGTGCACGGTGATCTTATTGCAAGTGCACCGCGAAAAAAATGGTAAAATCAAAAAAATCCGCAAAATAGTAAAAACCGAAAAATCCGCAAAATAGTGAAAACCGAAAAAGTCAAAAAAAAATATGTACACATATTTTTTTCGATCTCTTAATCCTGGTGCACCGCCACTTTTTCCCTTGATCAGAAGTGCACTGTGATTTCGATAAGGTTAAGAACCATTACCTTATAGGGTAATATGCCACTGTTGACTTGACATTGTGAGGACACTGATGTTTCAAATTACTTCTCACCCGTCGGATTCACTAACTACTAGTACTGTTTCAACCCCATCCTTTTATTCTTACTACATATTTACAAAAGAATACACCTGAAGTATTTATTAGTAAAGTACAAACAAGTGTATTTTACCACAATATGGCAAACTTTATTACAAAAAACAGTCACAGTATATTAATTGTATTTTTTTTTAAAGTTTCAAATAATAATGGATTTGAAGTTTTAAATGGCGTATCCATCGAAGTTTTAACCGCGGTTTTTAATTTATTGGGAACTATCTATTTCTTTTGACGAGTCGCTGAACTCCATTGAAGCCAGAAGCAGGTGGACGAATCGAGTTATTGTTTTTCTTCCACCGGGACAATTTTACCCATCCTGCTGATGTTACGGAAGGGCTTTCATAAGCATTAATTAAACAGATTTTGTAATATAATAGATCTATAGAGCTTCCCGAAAATATTGGTGACAATTCTATAGATATAGAACAACTGAACTTTTTTAATCGTAGCTCTTAAGAATATTAACTAGTCGAATACTTTTTTTTGTTCAATCTCCTTTTCGGAATTTTCGACAAAAAAGAGGACTAGTGATTAGCTGAACGCTCTTTATACACATCGTTTTTAGGCTCGGTTGAGTGAGAAGGAATTTAAACTCCACAAATATACACGCCTTCGAAGTAAGGCTTCTGAAGTCTCAGCATACAATTGCCATATTCCGGGAAATTCTCAAGTCCCGAGACCGTTGTACTGTAGTCATTTTTATGAAAAAAAATATTTAAACAAATATTTCTATGCATTTACACCAGTGGTTGTTAACCTGGGGTGCGAGAAAATTTTATATCTTGAAATATATATAAAGAATGTATTACAAAACAACCTAGTCATTAAAGTTTGAATAAAAAGGGGTCCGAGAACATATTTTCAGATTCAAGAGGGTGCGGATCACTAAAAAGGTAAAGTTCCTATGATTTACACTATTGGTAACTCAAAACTCAAGCAAGCTTATTTTTTATGTAATATGTTGTAAAGAATAACATTATTGTATTATATATATATTTATATTATCTTTTACTCCCCATCATTAGAGGTACTCGTTTGATTTATCCGATAGAACTATTTCATTAAAAAAATAAATATGCATTGAGTAAGTAATTTTATGGTTATTATTGCAAACTAGCATCCGCCACGCGTACGTATAGTGGTTATATTATATTTTATTAAATAAATGGAAGGTTTTAAAAGTTTTTTTATTTTTTTTATTATCTTTCAAAATTTACAAAGTTTCTTAACGTAAAAAGATTCTCCAACTAAATTTGCATTAAATGAAAAAATATACTTTATACAAAATTTATTGAAAAAATAACAATTATCAAGTTATTTTATTCGAACATCTCGGTAACTAAGAAATTTGAATAAAATAAACCAAAATGACGATTTTTCAGGAATTTATATTCAGGGTGTCTCGAAACAGAATACCTACTTCAAAGAATCATTTTTGAATCTAATGAAAAATAATTTTAAGAAACGTCAGAACCACGATTCAAGACAGTGAAAACTACAATTGAAGCCAACGACGTTGACCATATGGCTACAGGCCGGTGACAAATTTTATACAAAATACAAATTTTAATAATAATTATAATAAACAGTCAAACATGGTTATTACGAGAAAGATGGGAAAGAATTAATTTGCTCATTGTAAGCATTACTCGTTATATCAAGGAATAGGTATTTTTAAATGATTACAAACATACCCATCACATGAAGATATGGAGTATTTAGAGAGGTCACATCATAAAAAGTCGAAATTCAAACAAAAATACACAATTAGAATTTATTTACACACCCGTTACACACATATAAAATTTTTCTGTCAATCCACTTTTCTTATAAAATTTAAAATTGATGCTTGTGAGAAGTAGCTCGTTATAAAAGTGAACATATGTATGAAGGAAACCATAAGCTAAAATGTGAACGAATGTTTCTTCATTACATCCAAGATCTCGCTATTTCCGTGATAGTTATAACTGAGTTTGACTGTATTCGGTACATTAAATTAAAATTGATGCTTGTTTTATTGTTTTCATTCTCATTGTTTCAAATTTTTGACAATTTTTGCTCGGTATGACCGAGAAGCAGCTCATTATAAAAGTGAATAAATGTACGGTGAAAACCATAAGCAATGAATGTTTCTTCATTACATACGAGATCCTGCTATTTCCTTGATAGTTATAACCGAGTTTGACTGAATTCGGTACATTGAAGTAAGCTGTTGAAGTGATCCAGTACCCCATGCTGAGGACCCTGATGAAGCACGCGACATATTTTTTCATCCATCATTAACACAGACAGCGATCTGTCAAGTGAAAATTGCTGAGCTAAGTTTTCTGCTCAGAAACAATAGCTTCGCTGAATGAATATTCCTTAAAAGGCCAATCAGTGGCGTACCCGTTTGCTTCTCGCTTAAAAAAACTTTCAGAGACAAAGTAAATACTACATTCCTTGTTCTGGTTGGCGCATTAGTATTCAGCAGGAGCACTTGGACGCGCGCCGTCGCTATTTGCAACGTCTTTGGAAAAGAGTCTTCTTTTTACTTGCTCGAGCGACTTTTTATTATGTATTTTAAAATTAGTATTGAAACCTCGTAGAATGATTTCCGAGGGAGCATTAAACAGGTATTCATTGAGATGTGTGATTGTACTAGGTATAATAATAATTTTAAAAATGCTTCCTAAATATATACAAAAGAAAAAAAATATAAGTGAATTTACAACTTAAGGTCTCTGGAAGCAAGTTCCAGGACCGGGAAGTGTCACTCACGCACGTTGTGTTCGGTTCGTGTCCCAAAAAGCAAGAAAGAAAGAAACAAAAATCGCATCGGGTATCGAAAAACAATGTTGCCATTTAAGGCCATAAACACACACAATAAAACAATTGATAAAAATAATAAAAGATTTTTAGTACTTTTTCCACTTAAAATTTATTTGATCAGGACCGGTTTCGCTCCTCACGAGCATTATCAACTGATAAGGAAAATAAATTAAACAATGCCATTTATACAAGTTAAATTGAAATAAATCAGTTGATAATGCTCGCGATGAGCGAAATCGGTCTTGATTCAATAAATTTTATGTGGATGAAGTACTAAAAATCTTTTATTATTTTTATTATAATGCCATTCCACCAAGTACTGACAGTGAACACCTTAAAAGTGAAAACAATTGATATTACGGGTTACCTGATAACAAAAATTATAACACAATTAATTTAGCTACAATTTTTTAAATTTCTGCCAGTTTTCATCACAAAAGTGGTGTTGGAGCATGTGACAATGCTTCTAAGACAAGAGGTTAGCTGCGCGGAAATTTCAAAGGCTGCGCGGGTCATTCAATTAACATGCATAGATAACTTGACTTTATTTTATAGTTTATTATTAATCAAGTGTAAACATGGTTTCTTTGATTTCTTACCACTATGCTACTGTGGTTGAAGTAATGAATTATTAAATAAATCAATATTGTAGTTTAATTGTATATTATCGATTTTCTTTTCTGTGCAGAACAACTATAGCACAATAATACTGCATAGGAATAATTGAATAGTAGCATCGCATGTTGTCAGGTGAGTGGGAATGCAGTTCGGAGTTTGCGGAGATCCAGTCAAAACGGGTGGCCTGGAGCATCTTACCATTGTGACGTAAATTACGCGAGTATTTTCAGAATACATTGCCATAATCGAGGCAATATCAGCAAACCATTCATGATTACAGTATATTAAAATTATATTTAAAGTTGTGTAGAAATATGAGGTAAACAAACAAAAATACCTACCACTATTGCCAATGCGCTGACTGACTGACTGACTGGTTTCTTTCATCTTTTTTGTTTGAGAGAGAAGAGCTCTTGCTCTATTTCTCTTTCTTTTCTTGTATTTTGATGTTTTATTTTTTTTCCTTTTCTTCTCCTCTTTTATCCTTTTTCCCCTTCTTCGGTGCCTGTTTGATTCGTATTACTATTGTTCAGTATCCTTTTCATCTGTCCAGGGTTTGACGTCGTCCACCAGGCAAGTGAGATAAGGAGTGGTGGAAGTAAGGAGATTTGAGCAAAAGGACCCTCCGTGGTCTCACGTTGTACGTATGGGGATAGTCTATGTAATCGTCTAGTAATGATTTTATCGTTGGGTTAGGATGATCAATTATTTCGCTGTAAAAATTATTGGACAGCTTTACGATGAGAGCAAGGATGGGATCCATGTTGAAGTTTTTTTGTAGAGTCATGTTACGCACGTACCAGAGACCGTTCATTATCGTGCGTCTTGTTTTGTATAGACAGGCGCCAATGCGCTATACATTTGTCTAATATAATACACTGGACTCTCTTTTTATACGGTTCAAAAAACATCACATGTACTTACTTCTCAGAGATGTTTATTCCTGTAAACCCAAAAATTTCTCAAGAAATAATCCACAGGCTCTGGATATCTGACAAGCGATGGAGGCGATCTCGTACCAAATGTACGTACATGGTTTTGTCTATTATATTTTAGTGATCGTAAATAATCGTTGTAACGATCTTATTTAAATAAAATTAAGATACAATTAACAATAATGAATTTTATTTTTTGATTTGTTGAATTGATTTTTATATAAGGAAACCTATCCACCATTATTTTATACTCATATACCATACTGAATGGCTGCATTTCGTGCTCAACACACCAGAGACGAGTTACCTCGTCAATAACTAATTAAATTAATAATTGCAATTTATAGCCGGCGTGCTAGGTACAAACGTACTTTTTTCTACGGCAGCCAAAAGGTTAAGTATTTTTTTCACAGTATTGTGTGTAACGTATCTAGCATGTTAAAATAAAAACCAGTGTATTGTCTTAAAAATTAAAAAAATAATAAAAAACATTTCAATAAGAAAAACAATTTTAAGAAACATACAAAAACTTCGTTGCTTAATATATCCACTCCTCTAAGTAATGTATTAATCAGCTTAACAGCTCTTGCAGCTAGCATCTCCTAAAGCTATTGTTAAAAAATAATCAACATCATTTTTGCTATTTTAATTAAATTGTTCATTTTTGTAAAACTTCGAAAACCGGTCTGAACCGGGTTTTATGAAATTTAAGAAAAAC
Organism: Himalopsyche anomala; assembly: GCA_031772345.1. NCBI lineage: Eukaryota > Metazoa > Arthropoda > Insecta > Trichoptera > Rhyacophilidae > Himalopsyche > Himalopsyche anomala. The sequence continues at coordinate 3,540,472 of CM062840.1, forward strand.
CTCATGAGTTAGACTTTGTATAACCCCTACCATTCATCCACGGTGATTGACAAAAAGATACATTGCAGAATTTTTATTATTTACAGAAGTTTTCCCTCGTCAAATTATTTTCATATGGTAAACTTGACACACACTTTTCTAAGCTTGAAGTGTTGACGAAGATTTACTTGAGAACATTTTGATCGCCTCAATACGTAGGTATACTGTGTCTAGAAATAATTCTGATTTATTCACGTGAACACGTCCACAGAATTGTGCAGGATGGATTTATGGTGCAGCTATCCGATTTCGCATACGATATATAGTAATAGCTTTCCCATCCGGAACCTTCAGCATATTAAATGTGAGAGGTTGCTTTGAAAACCAGCTGTGAGAAATTCAGATAGTTTTCGTTAGTAAAATTGTTTTTATTTTATTTTAAACTATATCCACTTCTAATATAAAGCATGTTATGCTCTCTTAATGGATGTATTTCAAAAGATGTTTTTTTTAAGAAAACTGCTCGTTACTCAGTTTCTCAACCTTTCTTTTAAAAAAAAACTAGGGATAGAAAGTAGTAGACATGACTGGTGGTTATCTAATAGGTCTCGAAAAATAAAGCATATATTTTTTAGGATTGTAATCAAGTTAGGATGGAATATTGAAACATGATAAACACCCATAACTTTATGCAAAAATCGATAAATTAATTGAAAAATACTCGGGACAAATTCTCCCTCTAAGACAAGAAGTTAGCTGCGCGGGAATTTCAAGGGATGCGTGGGCCAATCAAAAATGAATTAAATAGCTGTCATGGAGTGCGCGGGGGCTTTCAAACTGATGCGCGGCCCCGCGCGGGCGCAGCTTAGAGGGAACGTTGCTCAGGACACAAACCAACTACATAGGTTGACTGCTGCGTCACGGGACCGATTAATCTTTATCGTCCAAATTTGTTGATGATTTTATTTTTTAATAAAAGTAAACACATAAAACTAGTTTCTTCAAAAAGTAAAACGCTATTCTATGTACATATATATTTATGGTAAAATTGACACCAGAAAGCATAAATTTTCGAGCTTTTGTCATTTTATAGATATATATTTCACTTTCAAATGGTCCACTATCAATTCATGGTGGAAATTAAATTAAATAATATTTATATAAAAAAAACTACTGTATGCCTGATTCATTTTCTTTTACGTGTAATATATCATTGACGATCAAGTTTTTTACACGTTTTTGTATACGCTGCGTCTTCTTTTAATGAACACTGTTTTTGAAACAACGCGGTTCACAAGAGAACAATTACTATATTTGAACATAAATTATTTATTCAAACACAATTTTCAGACACAAAAATCACAGAAGCGGATAGCGGATTTCCTAATAACAAAAAATTCAACAAACAAACAAAAGGCTTCATTAGATCCTAACACACTAGACGTGTCAAATATTTCTAGCGATTTAAGTGATTTATGTCCAGTCCTTCTTAAAAGTCTTCGTATTTTATCAAGTAGGGCTGAATATTATTATGAATAATATGTTTTGTATTTTAGTTATTGGGTCTTTACTATTAACTTTTTTAAACGATTTCATATGCCACAATTTTGCTTTTTTTCAGGACTGTGGAGTCGGGTAAAAATGAGACGACTCCAACACCGTGAAAAACCGTGTCCTGCTCTGGATTGATTTTTTTCGAATATTTTCGTTTAACTAAGATATCTGTTATCAGATTTTACTTTAGTTACTAGAATAGATTCTAGTAGATTTTACCAATCAATATGATAAATAGATTCATAATTTTTCAATTTCTTTTAATTATTTTTCTCCGATTTTTCCGACTCCAATTCCACTGCCCTGAATTTTTTCAAATAACACTTTTTTTTTAAATTCAAGTAATCAATCTTTTTATACACGTTTTTTCGGACAACGTATCTACACTATTAAAAAAGGGTTGAGTGTTTATTCTTTTAAATAGTTATTGTTATATTATAAATGTCCTCAGTTCGGTCCTGGATTTGGACTAGTAGTGGTGTAGCGTGTCTCAAAGGCGGAAGGTGTGGGGTCTATATTTGTTATTCTGACATACTACGCTCCTGTCAACAATACATATTTGTAGATAATTTGCCACAAAAAGATTATCACTCATATTGTCAACTTTAATAATTAATAACCAATATTTTTTTAATAAAATATTGTACTGTGTTCGTTTTATATGAATATCAGAGAAATCTACTTAATCATAATCTCCTATTGATCTTAGATCAATTAATTTTAAAAAAATGTTCCATTTAAAGTTCAAAATTTAAACAATTTTAAATAAAACGTCACTTAACAAACATGACAGATTTAAAATACGCTTCCTATAATCAAAAGTTATTATAGATATCATTGATACCGTATCAATATTGAAAAATTTTATAATATCTTTTGTTTTATATTATAACCGTACATTCAAACGTATTCACTTTCAATAATTGGTGAAAATTAGGACATCCAATCCCAGACTTTTTTTGTGACACCGAGATTTCAAAATTCACAATCTTTCTATTCTCTGTTTCAAAGATTGACAGTTTACAATAGTTACATTTTTTAACATGTCCCTAACTTAAACATAAAAAATGACATAACAGCAAACGGCTAAATCGACAGATTTTTATTATAATACCACAACTACTTGATCACTTTAAGGGTGTTCACTGTCAATACTTGATGGAAAGGCATTATATTAAGAAAAACCACAATATTTGTATTTTTTCCACTTTCATTTATCAAGATAAGGACCGGTTTGGCTCATGGCGAGCATTATCAACGCAGCTTCTAATAATACTAAACTTCAAAAAATACTATTAATAAACATAAATATGAAAATATTGATCAGTGGAGCACTTTTTAGTGATAGAGTTGCATTATGGAAAGCTTTGCAACACAAGTAGACATAATGCGAGCACCTTTTCGAGTATAATGCTGTACAAATATTGACGACTTCGTGAATCAATGGCTGGGACAATACACAATGATACCTCATTCGAAAATTAAACCTCTTTAACTTTGTCTGTCGCAGACGTCAGAGACCTTTTGGCACGGAATCATCAACGTCATATAATATTATTAATATTATCTAAGATTTTGATAGAATTTGCTTGGTTTGATTTCAATATTAATCAGGAGCATGGAAGTATATTTACGTTGGCGCCATTTTTCTGACTCATTTTTAACTCAACACAGTAGTGTCTGTTTGCGAGCATATTGAGAAGCAAACATTCAAAAAGTGATTCGTCACAAATTTTGAAAAATGCTGTTTAATGTCAGTTCTGATAGTCCATAATAAAATCTATATCACAATTACTGTTCGAAAGAGGTTTTTTTCATGTAAAAATTGAATCATAAAGTTGACACATTAAAGCAAACCGTGATTTTTCCAATACTCAAATCATCATTTTCCAAGCTCTGTATTTGTGTGACAAATCACCTTTTGAATGTTTGTTTCTCAATTGTATGCTTTAAGTATGAATTACATTTATTCATTGGACAAAGTTACACAATCGTTATTTTAAAATAACCAGTAAAGTAAAATAAGCTCATGCTGCCTGTGTGTTCGAGTGGTCAACGTCGTTGGCTTCGGCTACGGAGGTCACGGGTTCGAATCCCAGTACGGATAATTTTATAAATTGATTTTTCAATCGATTTATGAACTTCTGTTCGAAAGCATGGATGTATGTATGTCTTGAATTCCCCCCTCTCACCCATCCTATTCTATGAACGGGGCGTATTGAGAGCGATTGGCTAATCACTAGTAGCTGTCCTAGCACTACCCTTCTATTCCTACTCTCTTTGGAAAAAGAGAGGTTGAGCAACTGAGTAACAAGCAGTTCTCGTAGAAACACTTCTGTTGAGATAAACTCCATTAGGAGTCCATATGCTTCACATTGGGAGCGGACATGTTAAGAAAAAAAAAGTAAGCTCAGTACAGATATATTCATTCCCCTTTAGATTAATTTTTAATCGTTCAAATTTTGTACAAACAAGTTTTGTCATTAACGACCCGGGTTTCGCCATTCGACGATTAGTAAATAAGTGTTTCATATTTATATAAGAAATAAATGTTTCCTTAAGTTAAAAGCTATTGATGACGACATAGATTGCTTTACTGATGATTTGTTTTTAATGACAATTAAAAAAGGTCAAATGTCAGTTACTTTACGAGGTGAGAATACATACTATCGATGAAGCCGTTGGTATGTAAAGAAGAAGGAAAAGGGAATAATGGAATAAAAAAAAACGCTAGTCAGAACATTTCACGGTAAAAATAAAAATGGTTCAGCACGCCACTGAAGTACCTATGTGACATCAAACATTCATGGTTTTATTGTTTCACTGACATTGATGCAGTGGCATACATATAAGTAACGAATAAGGGGTAATAATATCATGTGTATCAATTGCTCTTCTCCCATTTTTTGCACGTACTCCATAATACCATATTATCTTAAATTGTTTAACAGTTTTTTAATCCATGTACGCTCCCAATGTGAATCATATGGTTTCCTAATGAAGGTATCTGAACAGAGACATTTTTTCTACGAGAACTGTTTCTTACTCAGTTGCTAAGTCTGTCTATTTCGAAAAGAATAAGGATAAAATGATAAGTCTAAAAAAGTGGTAGAAACCTGCGGCCTTTTGACTTGTGCTAATTTTTTTAGGTTAGAGATATTTTTTAAATTTGTTTTGACTAATTTACATTGTGAATTAAAAAAAAACTTTGTTTATACGGTGGGGGGGGTGGTCGAATTCTTTACTGCGGCCTTGTGTTGAATTATATAAATGAATGTGTGGCCTTTAGAAATGAAAAGGTTCCCCACCCCTCTTCTAGGACATGAATATAGTATAACTAATCATACAGAAAGGTGGGAGGGAATAAATTCGGAAGCCATCGACGTTAACCACTGCGCCAAGGACCTGACTGTAGGTAGGAAGTGTAGGCACTATATTTATTCAAAACAATATTATTATAAAAGCAAATCTTTGCTATCTCTACTGTAATTTTCCGCTATATATAATATGAACTAAATACAAAATTACTGAGACTAAAACCATTTCTACGTTTTCCCAAAAACATTATTTTTTAGTTTCGCCCTTGTCAACTCAATCTCCCAAACTGATAAGATTAGTTGTATGGCATATCCTTTGCGAAATAAAATCACTTCTCCGGCACTGTTAAAACAATAGATGTGAGTCTATTCTTATGATGCGGCTCTTATCACGTGGGAAACTCAAACACAGCCTACAATAATAAAAAAAATATCTTCACACATTCCAAAACCACTATATTACGTTTCTCAATACATATATGCCCAAAGAGGTCATTCCTGGAACAAAACTAACTACTAATGAGATGGAGCTACTGTGTCATCGTATGTTAACATAAACCACCGGAATTTATATAAGAGGGCTCTGGAAACAAAGACGGCAGTCTCCATATTTTGTCGAAAATTAGTTAGATTTGTCATCGTGTAGAGCTGGCAAATTTGTAAATGTTTGAAAAAATAATATCAAGTTTACAACAAAAGCGGCAATTTACATAGTTTTGTGAAACAAACATGGCAGTTATTAAATGGATTTTATAAAACTGTAAATTATATTAAGACAGCAAGATAATATTAATATTTTTTCAGACGATTTATCTATAAAAGAAAAAATCGTTTTAATTGATTTGCCAACATCTTATTATTAGGAAAACTGCCGTCTTTATTTCCCGAGCCCTCATATGTCATAAAAATATATTTGTAGCTTAGACCACACAAACACGCTCTCTCTGTTGACGCATATTTTGCATCAACCATATTGTACGCACTGCTACCTGATAATAATAAGTTCTAGTTAAATTAATATTTGTCTTTATTTAACTGTCTGTCAGTCTTTAACGCACGATGAAACAATGCGCAGACACAGATGTATTTGATTGAGTGTGAGTGTTGTGCGAATGTTAGCAGGCCACCTTGTCTATACGTATATTATTAGAGTATAAAGATTAGTTAATTTTTAAAATTATTTATTTCTCATGAATTTAGAGTTTGCTTGGTTGAAAGCAACAGTGGGCTGCCAATACGTTAATAAGGAGCTCGGTTAATCTCACAGCAATTCTCGGTGTTCTGGGGAAGGAGTGATTTCTTATCACTTCTATGCAATTATATGCAATACTTAAATTAGCAATCGCTGGTTACTTAATACACTTATAATATGTAACAATATTCAATTTACCGTAAACGAATCATTCTGAATGGCTAAAAATGTACTTATGTGTATACTGAAGCTGTCGTAGATAAAATATAACTCAGAAATTGCAATTGTATACTAATTTGATCGGAGAATATTTTTATCTCTTAAATTAACAAGGGGCTCGCTGGTCTTAGTCAATTTTAACAAGCGGCTCGCGCGAGCCCCTACTAGCTCCCTCTAGCTCAAGGCTCTCTGGTTGAAACTTTCAAACGATGTCTTAATTTTCTCCAACGCATCTCTGATATCAAAAACCGCGCGTGGCGAGTACTACTAGTATACTCTTATCGCAAAATCTTCAATTCTCTCTGAAAAATACAGGTTCAGCGATTACGTAACAATCAATTTGTGTAGACAATGTCTCCATAACTTAGGATAGACTTCATATCCTCCACATTAGAAAGAAACAAAAATGTTTATTTAGAATGAAATCTAAATAAAAAAAACTTCGGAAAAGTATACAGCTCGTAAATAAAGAAAATGCGGGCTTAAAAGATGATAAGACATGTAAAAATATGTTGAATACACTTGTTCAAGTAAATGGTTTTCAAGTTAATGTCTTTTCAATTTAAACGTACAGTTTGGATGTGGTATATAATATTATTTACATGATGGAATATTTGACCCGGCCTATAGCCAAGTTGTCAATTTTCTCAGTATGGTCATTGGTCACTTTAATAAATTGATGTTCCATGAAGGGATTACAAAATATACTAAAAGACTGGTTTTAAAAATACTATAATACCTATATTGAAATAAAACCAAATTCAAATTTCAAATGTATTATACATAAACCATGACATATTTTAATAAAATTGTTTTGAGACTGTTTTATCAACATTGACAGGTCATTGAAAATTATTTTTATTATTTAAAAAAAAAAAATAGATTTATAAAAATCACCCGTTTATGATATATTTTTTTAATAGCAATATTTAATATGAAAATCGAAATATTGATTTTGATTTACTCGTCCAATTGGTCTTTTTTTTAAATTTCTTAATATATATGTAATTTCGGTATTTAATATTGAAAAACTGGTTCTAATATATTCGCCTGGTATTGCAATCCGTAGTTCCAATTTACTAATGTGTTCTGAATTTAATGTCGTTCGTGTGTTTAATACCTTTATTCAATCCCTCCCACCCAGTCAATTCTAAAAACGGGATAAAACGAGAGTAATTATTAAACTTTTCACTCTTTCTAAAACAGATAGATTATTGAATGAATAACAACTAGTTCTCATATAACAGCTTTTGTCGAAGTGCTTACTGACTTAAGAGTCAAAATGTTTCACTAACCAACTGAGTAAGACCGGGCCTGATATTTGTACGATAAAAAAGTCTTTCTTCAATTTGCGTTATTTTATAAAAAAAAAAATTGTTAAGTGTCATCGTCTCTGACTGACAACAATTTAATTTTGAAAATTAATGTAAAAACAATGTAAAATATACACAATTTTTAATATCGTAACAAGAAAATTCGCTTTATACGAGTTAATGGATGAGTACAAACTAGCTATATTAGTCATCGAAAAAACCAATATTTGATGTAGGTATAGTAACCTCGTAGAGATAAGAGCTAATTATCAGTTATAATAACAGTATACTGCTTTCTATATTGTATGTTTTTCCTGTAACTGTAGTGAATTTGACGATTTTTACGTTAAAAAATGTGGGTACCAGTATATTAGGAGTATTTTAAAAAGATATTCCTACATTCAAAATATTATGATTTTCTATGTAATTTATTCCATTCAGTTCGACCTTCATTTAACGCGATAAGTCTTTAGCGCGGTTAATATTTTGTGATATTTATTTGTCTAACCGGATCCATGGCTGCTTTACCTCACGGGTTCGAATCCCAGTACGAACAGCATTTTCAATGTTTGTAATGTCTAAAAATTCAATCCCAAAATAACGAAGTGTAGCGAGAGTTATTAGCCAATAACTAATCTTGTCCTGCTCTGTCCTTTCTATTCCTACTATTCTCTTCGAAAAAGAGAGGTTGTGCGACTGAGTAACAAACAGTTCTCTTAGAAAAACTTCCTTTGAGATACCTCCGTTAGAAGCTCATAAGCTCCACAGTGGGAGCGGACATTGGCAGTAGTGAGTGAAGTGAGCCAAGTAATATTTTATAAAAAAAATAAGTTAGATGCATTGTAATATTCTACACGTATCGCAAAAATGAAGTAACCTCAGTTAATACACATTGCAATAGTGTTAAGTCCTGAAAATAAAAATATGCAACCCACCAAAACACCAAGTAAAGACGTTATTGTATTCCTAGTAAAAAGTTTTACCATTTTACTGATTGGCTCACTTCGCCTCTCAAGGGCTCATATAATAGTTTAATTTTGGGCCAATAATGAGCATAGAAGTTGATTAATAGTGTTTGTAATTAATTATTGAACTGAAAAATGCAGGTGTTTTCAATGTTTACCCTTTCAAATACTTAATTGAAATCAATGCATGTAACAAAAACCTAAGTGCATTGATGTACGTTTAAAATCTTTTGTATAGCTGTGTCTATACATAAACAAATATATTTGATACAGTATTGTATCCTTTTTATATTCAAAATTGCATCTGTCGAAAGGCAGAGCTTCCGAATTTTTAAATGTTCACATGTCAGTGACAAGGCAGGGGTTTCTAACCCCGTGACCGCGGGCGCCATGGTGCCAATCGACTGATTCTAATACGCCCGCCAACTAATTTTTCAAATCGTTAAATTCCTAGGATTTTGGATCTCAAATTTCTCGGTGACCTAAAAAAAGAAAAAAAGTTTCGGAGATATTTTAGGGAAAAAGTATAGGGAATTGAGGATTTCAAATTCCTCGGTGAGCTAAAAAAAAAACAAGTCACGGTGATATTTTGGGCAAATCAGTATATTCCTGGGTTTTGAGATTTTGAAAAAAATGTGGTGCTCGCTGCCCTGCCTATATTTTAGATTGCGCTCTAGGGTCCAAAAAGGTTGGTAACCCCTGGCTTAGTTTATCCAAATCGGAGAAGTGAGTGACAAGTAGTTCTCGTAGAAAAATAAATTGGATATCTTCATTAGGAGACCATAAAACTTCACATTTTAAGTGGACATGGATTTAAAAATAATCTAGAGCTGCATAAAAGAACAGGTGAATCTTTCCTCTCAAATCCATCCATATAGATTTCCCACCTCATATATTATCATTAAGCTAACTCAAATTGAATCTTTTCTACTTGATTATCATACCTTTATGTTTCTTCATATTTTCATTACAGTATACCTAGTAAGTATACATTTTCATACAGTATACCTATACTTACTAGTAAGTATTGAAATACTATTTAAATACCCAAAAAGCACATGTTTTCATTCTACGATTTTAGATTAATAAAAAAGGCGAAGATCACATGATTAATATCCAAAGTCCTGTTACACCAGGAGGTCGCTTTTCATCATCGATTGTTCTTCCATCAAGAATCAACAGTAAACAATATTAAATCAGACAATAAAAAAACGTTTTGTTGCATTCTACGCCTTTCTCTGTACATCGTTTATCATCACAAAAGGCAGTCCATACAAATAAAGTTGAAATTATTCAAACAATTTTTGAAATAGAAATCTCATCCATGGTACAATATTAACTCAAGGGCCTTCTGTTCATATAAACGTAACAATAAGTTTATTTGGTCGGTAAATAAAACGCATCCTGGCAATGCAATATAGTGCAACAGTTTCCTTTGCGGCAACTGTATTTGCGGTGTACCTTTGTTTACCTACAGCCGTGTTGAGCAACCAAGTACGTACATTTTAGTCAAGTGCCAAAATTTGGTCGAAAATATTTGAATACGAACCTTCGTCCACTTAAATCAGACATTCACATACTTTTCTACTAGCGGGCCGCATAAAAACAAATTATGATGGTTTAGGCCTGACTATTCTACGATATTTTTTTAAGCCGTGTCCGCTTCTAATGTCGAGCATATAACCTCCATACCTGAAGGTATCTCAATAAAAGATTTTCTACAATAACTATTTTTTTCTCAGTTGCTCAACCTCTCTTTTTCGGTAGAGTAGGGATAGACGGATAGGACTAGGACAAGACTAGTGGTTAGCTAATCGCTTTTGCAACGCCTGTTTTTAAGACAGGATGGGTGGAAGAAAACAAACATATTTAGATATATATGTTATGCAGAAAACAACTGTTAATTATGGAGATTAATTTGTTCGTTCGATGTAGGGGAGGGGTTGCATGTAAATGGCAGGGTTGTCTCGCAGCTTACTCGTTAGCATCGCTTACATACCCCGAAAAAGAAAAATAAGTTAATATCGCACAATGCTCTTTATTGAAAATTAAACTGACAAAAAATATTTGTGCATATTTATTTTATAAGCTTCTACCGAGTGTCACATGTTTCCTTTTGTCATCCATAATGCTGGCATATGTAGGGGCATCGAGTTGTAAATAATTCGCTTTCAAAGAGTGCGATGATGCAGGGATACGAAACCTTACTTGTGAACCATATGGCTAACACTAGACGCGTGCGGCTTGCGTCTATTTTAATACATTATTTTTCATACTTTATTTAGATGGAAGTTAAAGAATAAAATCATTCGTATTATTTCATAAAAGAGTTGTCGTAAAGATTCTCTGATTCTCTTTTGAATTTTTAACATATAATGTTACTTTTTTGTTTAGTAGCAATAGTTTTATGAAACAAAACAACCAGGCGCCGGTATACACGGTGGGTAGTCAGTAAAATAAGTAATTATTTAATTAAGTTTGCATTAAAATTTGGCATTACATGTCGAAGATCTTAAATTTAAAATTTAAGTCTAAATTTGCCAAAAAGCTATAAAGTTGTAACTGCATTACTATTCATGTAAATAATGAGACGTCAGGTCTGAGGATCATTATGCCTTGTTGGCTTCCGTACCGGACCTCACGAGTTCGTGTCCCAGTACGAACAGCATTTTTTCGAACGATTTATCGATTTCCGTTCGAAGCCATGGGTGTTTGTGATGTCTTGAAATTCCCTCCCATCCTTCCGATCCTTCAATAACTGGGCGTAGCGTGAGCGATTAATTAATCAGTAGTCCTGTCCTAGATTTATATTTTCATTCCAATTTCTCTCTTTAACAGTTCTCGGAGAAAAACTTCTGTTGAGATACCTCCATTAGAAGGCCATGCTCTCCACATTGGGATTGGGGTCAGTAATTCATTACGATCACAGAAGCTTTAGTGCTTAACTTTTCCGTAAAATACTATATGCTCTTAATATGGATCATATGAGTGTTAATGGAATGAGTTTATGAGACTATCTGTAGCAGCCACGACTAATTAGTTAATAGCCTAATAAGTTAATGTAAAATAAAAATAACTTTGATTATTCCACGTATTGTGTATCAAAATGTGACACGTGTTTCGCCTCTTTCAGAGGCATCCTCAAACAACTACTTTCGCAAATGTTTGCTTAAGTACGAATGCCTAATTAGTTAATAGCCTAATAAGTTAATGTAAAATGTATACATATTCGCTTAGTACCGAATCTTTGCCATTGTATAGTGCAGTGGTTCTTAACCTTTTCTAAGTCACGGTGCACTTTTGATCATGAGAAAAAGTGGCAGTGCACCAGAATTAAGACATTGAAAAAAATATGTGGACATATTTTTTTTTTGACTTTTTCGGTTTTCACTATTTTGCGGTTTTTTTCGCGGTGCACCGGTTAAGAACCTCTGGTATAGTGGAATAGGTTCGATTCTAATAATACCAGCACTCAAATTATGCAAAACGGCAAATCATAAACATTAAAAACATAATGTTTTCACTTACTTAAATATGCTCAAACGTAGATAATATTTCTCAAGCTGCCAACTCACCTGAAACAAACAAAAATAAAAATATTAAAATAATATCGTGTATCAGGGGACATAATTATCTATTGGGTAGCACAAACGCTCGAAGACACACGCTAAAGCTAAGAGTATGATCAGACGCAGGTGACGCAGCTCAGAGCAGGACATATGTTGTATTACATGATGAAGTACAGACACATGCGACGCAGACATGCATTTGCCCCGCTCTGTGGTCCGCTTATATTTGAATAAAATATGATAACCTTCATAATTAAACCGAGTAAAAATTTTAATAATCCAATCCGAAGTATTGAAATAACAAAGAGATTATAATATGTCACTTTAAATTATATGGTTGCATTGACATCTCGATACACAAATAATACAATTAGATAAACAAAAAAATTGTTGTCCATTATAAGGATTATTTTGAAATTGTACTTTGAAAGATAGCCGCCTATTCGAAAAATAAACGAAACTGGCGATGCGATATTAATTGAAAACGATAGCGCAAAATGGCACACAGGGACATTTTCACAAAACCTATCAACTAATATAAAAAAAAATGTAAGATGCACAGCATATTGCAAACAACTCGATAATTGGACTTAGTGTGTTGTAGTTTTATAATAATAGTTACTACACTATATATGAGATCTTGACTCGAGATTGGTTCATGGCAGAGGTTGTCAATTTTTTTTCGCGAGAACCACCGTTGAATTATAGCGAATATTATTCCAAGGACTTTTTGTTACATCTCGGGACCGCAGACGAGTGATAGCGTTCGAGAGTGAAATTGTAATTGCTGGCATTGTTTTCTGTGTTCATCCCGCCCTACCTATCAGTGGGCTGCCAATACGTTAACAAGTGGCTCGCTTTATATCAAAGCAATTCTCGGTGTTCTGGGGGAAGCAGTGAGTTTTTTTATAACTCCGATGGAATTATATGCAATACTTAAATAAGTAATCGATTGTAACTTAATACACTGATAATATTTAACCAGCGGTGGGCTGCCAAAATGTTAACAAAGGGCTCGGTTAACCTAAATTCGCAGTGTTATGTTTTTTTAATCACTCTTATAGGATGATTCGCAATAATTATGAAGTCAATCGAATGTTACTTAATATGCTTTTATTATGTAAAAATATATTATACATTACATATGAACCATCTACAGCAATAACTGTTGATCTGAGAATATTTTTTTACTTTAACAAAGGGCTCGCCGGCCTTAGTCAAATTTAACAAGGGGCTCACGCGAGCCCCTCTAAGCCCCCTCCAGCCCTTCTCTGTATGTAACAATATGCAATTTACCGTAAACTTATCAATGTCAATGGTAAAAAATGTATTACTGTGTATGCTGAAGCTGTCCTAGATAATGTATGTCAGAAATTGCAGTTATGTACTCATTTGATCTGAGAATATTGTTTTCTGTTAAATCAACAAGAGGTTCGCCGGCTTAGGTAAAATTTAACAAGGGGCTCTCGCTTGCCCTTTCCAGCTTACCCTGGACCTACCTGATTTTAAAATCGATTGATGGATAGATTTCTTTTTCACATAACATCCCAACAACCCCATGCCTGGTTCTGAAATAAAGGTGATGAGAATGGAACGATCTGTCTTATATTGTTTCCATAAACTCGTTTTATATTATACATATTGTCCATAAATTATATTGTCATCGTCTGTGGACTAGTTTATAAGAGCTTTACCCTAGTGCTCACGGTTGTATGGGTTCATGACCCAGTAAGGTCAATATCAAATTTAAATTGTAGATATTGGAAATCCTTTATTTGATCTTGAATGAAAAACAAAAAAATTCTCATCAAGACAATCTCGTATGAACTTTTCAATTACAAAATGTTTGAAGCATTGAAATTAACTGTAATACCAAATACATTACACTATATCTTAGATCAGTGGTTTCCAACCTTTATGTTACTACGCCTCCCTTTCAAGAAAAAAATAACTTCGCGCCTCCCCATGCTTTATTTCATATAGTAATAAAGACACGTTTTAAAGCATATATGGGCAACTACCGGCCCGCCGAGTTATTTTGTCCGGCCTTGATTCATCTCGGTGAAGTATTAGAGAATGAAATTAATAGTTCCAGGGAGGGATTAAATAATGGAGATGAGACGGGCGCTTGCAATAGTTCCACTCTACTAGTTCATGATCACCACCATATAAGAAGTAGCAGTGTTTTATTTAATTTAATATTACTTTATGTTTAATAATTTGGTCTGGCCCTCGACTCAGACAGAATGATAATTTTGCCCCAGACCTAGGAAAGGTTGCTCATGCCTGTTTCATTTATTTATTGTTAAAAAAAAAAAATATAATACATGACATAACAGCTGACGCCAATTCGCCATGTACTTGACAAATATAAAGAAACAAAATATAAAATAAAACTACATAATACATCAAAATCAAGAAATAAAATAGTAAAATTTAACAAACAGTTCACAAATACTATCACTAAAAGTTTTAAAAGGTAAATAAATATTTTGGACTGTTGCGTCCACGCCTCCCAGGTTGGAAATCGTTGTCTTAGATACTTTTTTAAATTGTAATAATTATATAATGAAATAAAGTAGGATAAATAGATTTTACCCTCTCGACAAAAAAAGAAAATTGACAATCTGTCTCAAAAATTGTTTTAATGAAAAATATTCTCTTCAATCGTTCTATTAGAAAACGAGCGCTTACCAAACAATCAACAAATGCGGTTATTTTTTTAAATATATTTTGAATCAGAATTGTTGACACGTCATCCGTGTTTTTTCATTAAAAAATATAATATAAATTGTGAAAGTATCCATCACACGAGAAAGATGACAACACAAGAGCATTAACTCGATCGCAGCCACAGACGAGATATCTCGTAATTTTTTTCGTGCTCAACACGCCAGAGACGAGTTATCTCGTCAATAATTAATTAAATTAATAGTTGAAAATTATTGCCGGCGGGCTAGGTCATTACTATTAATTATCTACGGCAGCCAAAAGGTTAGCCGCTCGGTTACAGAACAGAACAAAGTTTTTTTTTATATCTAATTTATTATAAGAACTAAAATAATCTCCCGACCCGTGGTTATGTGTGCCCTGAATTTCTGTTTGTGCAATCATGAGATTAAAAGTAATGTTTGATGAGGACATAATACGCGTCCTCAAAGGTTTTCTAAGTGCTCCTGAATAAACCGACGTATGTACTATTTACAAAAGGACAACTATCAATTATGTGTATAAAAGAGGTGCTCTTGAAATGATCATGATTACGTGAATGTTTTTTTGAAAGCTTTGTTGAAAATGAGTTACTATTCGATTATTTAATTCGAATGAACTTTTTTAGGAAAAAATATTTTATGTGGCCGTTGTGCCCTCCACCATATAAATCCTAAAATAACGGAGTATTACGAGTGCAGGGCCGGCGCTACCATACAGGCGAAATAGGCAATCGCCTAGGGCGCAAATCATTAAGGGGCGCATAAATTGAGTTATCAAATTATTTTTTATATTCTAATAACTAATAATAGTTTATACTTATCTGTATCTGTTCGCTATAACTATGTATCGTATTCTATATTATTCGAAAAAGGTAGGTTGAGCGGCTGACTAACAAACAGTTCTCGTAAAAAACTTATTTGGAGATACCTCCATTAGGAGGCTATGTGATTCAAATTAAGACCGGACATGCATATAAAAAAAATATTCCACAGTTTGTTCAAAAGGAGGCGCGCCAATAACCGTTGCCTAGGGCGCCGAATAACTTCGCGCCGGTACTGTACGAGTGCGATTAGCCAACCAATAGTCCTGTCCTAGCCATATCCATTCTGTTCCTTATTCTCTTCGTAAAAGGAGAGATCGAGCTACTAAGTAACAGGCAGTTCTCGTATAAAAACATTTTTTATTTACAGTCCATATGATCGTCATAAGGAGAGGACATGGATAAAAATGTGTATATTTTTATTTACTTTTTACCTTTTCTTATGACTCTTAATGGTGGTAATCTCAACGAAAGGGAACTACTTTTTTCTTAATTGTTTATCCTCTCTTTGTTTCCAAAGAGAGTAAAAAAATAGGAATAGATTTAGCTAGGACAGGACTAGTGATTATCTCTATGGCTACGACCCGTTTTTTTAGAATATGTTTGGTGTGAAGAGGAATTCACAAACAATCATTCGATTGAAAAATCAATTTATATAACTTTCATTATAAGGATTCGAACCCGTGGCGTCCGTAACCGAAGCCAACGACGTTGACCACTTGACCACGTAGTTGGTTTATATTTAGTTGAAAATGTTGTATACTTCAATCATCGTATGATACAAGAAAAAAACAAATACATATGAACAATATGTTATAACATTTTCGGTTAGTTTTGAACTTTACATTGATTGCTTCATATAAATATTAATTGTATTTATTAACTGTTCCGGGATTTAACGTGTTATAAGTAATAGCATGGGTGGATCAAAAATCTCAACACAGTGCGAAAAAAATGGACCACTTCCTTGCACCTTGCTATTCCTGCCATATTTAACGTTACCACATAAGCCTTGGTAATGTCTCGCAATAATAAACCGTATACGCACTGCGTTTAGAAATATTTTTCCAGCGCACACAAGAGCTATAAAAGATTCAATTTATCAAACTGGATTTTACCGACATCGCAAAAGGTGTACATATTTGTAAAGATTTTTTTTCATTTCTTGTGATTTGTATATACTAAAACTAGTTTATACATCCGCTAATACAAAACTTTTAATGCGACAATTTTTAAATTTTATAGAAGAAGGTTGTTTTTTAACTTTCTCTCGCAATAATCTCAGCGGTGGGCTGCCAATATCTTAACAAGAGGCTCGGTAAATGTTATCCATTTTTTCATCCATGTCCGCTCCCTATGTCGAGTATATGGCCTCCTAATGAAGGTATCTCAACGAAAGTTATTTTTCTACGAAAACTGCTTGTTACTTAGTTGCTCTACTTCTCTTTTCCAAAGAGAGTAGTAGGGATAAAATGATAAGCATAAGACAGGACTAGTGATTAACTAATAGTAGCGCCCAGTTGAATTGAAGAATCGGAAGAGTGAGAGGCAATCTTAAGACATCACAAACACCCATTCTTTCGAACAGAAAATAGATAAATCAATCGAAAAAGTGTTTTTTCGTACTGGGACTCACGGACGCCCACAACGTTGAATGAAAAAATTAAGCGACAATTAATTTTCAAATTTATCCATCTACAGAAATTGCAGTTATGTGGTGATTTGATATAAGACGAATGATTTTCTTATCTTAACAAGGGGCTCGCCGGCCGCGCCAAATTTAACAAGGGGCTCTCGCGAGCCTCCCCGAGCCCCCTCCAGCCCATCCCTGAATAATCTCCTAAAAAGAATATTAAATATTACTTACCGCATTTAAGGAAATATGTTTGTGAACTTATTACGAGAGAAAGTAAACAAAACCTTAAAATCTAACCATTTCTATAAAACGTATGAATTATCGCTTACGTTGTTCTGCCTATTAAGGGTCGATATTTCTTTTCGTAATTAATTCGACATTCTTATTGCAAAGATTAATTTTGATTTAATCTAGTAATCGACATAATTTAAGATTTCGACTGAAGGTGCTTGGTGGAATTTCAA
This sequence comes from Himalopsyche anomala, assembly GCA_031772345.1. NCBI lineage: Eukaryota > Metazoa > Arthropoda > Insecta > Trichoptera > Rhyacophilidae > Himalopsyche > Himalopsyche anomala. The sequence continues at coordinate 3,558,212 of CM062840.1, forward strand.
TATTAAATTTGAATCGTTCAAATTATGTACACTCCCACAGATTTTGTCACTAACGACCCGGGTTTCGCCTTTCGGCATCTTCAGGCGTTCAAGTGCACAGATGAAATTGAACGCCTGAAGATGCCGAAAGGCGAAACCCGGGTCGTTAGTGACAAAATCTGTGGGAGTGTACATAATTTGAACGATTCAAATCAAGTAATCGACGATAAAAATTTGAGGTATATTTTTTTCTACTTCATTATAAAAAATGTTTAGCTAACAACTAGTCCTCTGCTTTTTTTACCATGTCCTCTACCATTGTGGAGCATATGAATACCTAATAGAGTTTATTTAAACAGAAGAGTTTCTGCGAGAACTGTTTGTTACTCAGTTTATCAACTTCTCTTAGAGGGTAGGGATAGAAGTAAAGGATTAATGATTAGTTAATCGCTTTCGCTACGTCCCGTTTTTTTACGATATGAAGAGTGGGAGGGGGAATTCAAGACATCGCATACATCAATGCATTCGAATAGAAGTCCATAAATCTATTAAAAATTCAATTAATTACCACTCATTTTATTTTAATAGTAATCTTTTTAAATATACTTTTTGATCATAAATTCTACCCTTGGACCTAAGTGTTATCGAATGATCATATATTATGCTAAAAGGTAGAACGAACATGTCGCTGCATGACACTTAAGAGACGGGAAGCCAGGGGCCGATGCGTAGCAATTATGTCATTTGAAACCACCCTCGGGAATAATTTTGAGAACGGGTGTTAAGAGCGAAACCGTAACTAACCGAGGCTTGTGGCGCACGGCAAGATACGCGTGCGCAAAGGTTTCATTTGTTTTGGACGATGCTTACGCTATTTTATTATCTTTATTAATTATTTTCATACTTCATATTAATATAATTAACACTATATATAGTTCATTATTATTTTTATCTCGTTAATATTATTGAACATGCTTTTTCAATTTAAGAAAGAAATAATAAAATAATGTTTACATATAGATTTTAAAAATATGTATGATGGTTAGGTGAATACATGTCGACTTTGGAAAGGAAAAAAGACATAACCCACACAATTTTACAGGAAACACAAAAAACGTTTTTTGATAATTTTAGGCTAAAATGCATACATATAGCATATAAATGTATGCCGCCTGTGTGGTCGAGTGGTCAACGTTGTTGGCTTCGGCTACGAAGGGCCCAGGTTCAAATCCCGGTACGGACAGTTTTATAAATTAACTTTTCAATCGATTTATGAATTTATGTTCAAAGGCATGGATGTATGTGATGTCTTAAATTCTCCCCTGTCAACCATCCTATCCTATGAACGGGGCGTATCGAGAGCGATTAGCTTTTACCACTAATCCTGTCCTAGCCCTATCCTTCTATCCCAACTCTCTTTGGAAAAAGAGAGGTTGAGCAACTGAGTAACAAGCAGTTCTCGTAGAAACACTTCTGTTGAGATAAACTCCATTTGGAGTCCATATGCTCCACATTGGGAGCGGACATGGTTTATAAAAAAATAAAAGACACAATCCTAAAGAGCACGGTAACTGATAAATTGGTTTTTTATTGACTTAGCCTAATTTTAATTTAATAAATTGTTTAAGAAATTTCTTTTTTTAGGTAATTTTTTCTGGCTGCAATTTTCACAAGATTTTCTTTTTTCAAACTTAAAAGTTCAATTCAGATACTAATTTGGCATTTTCATCTTCCATTCTTTTAATAGAATGTGTGTCATGTTTTATAAATCTTGATTATCGAAAAAAGCTGTTTTGAAAAAACTGAAGGTTACGTCCCTTTTCCTTTCCACAGTCGATATGTTTATGCAATTTCTGGAAACTTCTTACATGATTTTAAAAAATTAAATCAGTCAAACTAAGCTGTCTTCGTGAATTATATACAATAAACTCTCCCTGCAACACCAAAATATTTTAACCGTTTCGTAATAAAATAAAAGGCATATCTTTAATTATATATTTTTTTTAAAGTATAATATTAAAAATCAACCAAATCTTAATTGTGACAAATTCTTTACAAATACCAAATGAAAAACATAAGTAATTAGTTCAGTCAGAATTAGCACTCTAAAAATTGCACCTCTATAAATTATTAACCACTGAACTACTGAGCTAAACGTCTTAAAGAGAACCGACGGCAAATCAAAAAAGTGCGTATTCAAATTGAGACATCTGTCGGTGCAAAAATATAATTATTTAAGTCTGAAAAACATATCGGGTTCTGCCTCCCGTATTTATAGATATCCGGTTATGGTTACACCGTGCAAAAGCTTTATTAACAAAGTCCTTTCAAATGCAAATAATAATATGATAAAAGTGTAATGTTACTTAATTTTATTCAAATAAACAAGATGGATGGTTTGTATTTCATTATATTCAACACTAAAGCCATTGAATATCAAATAAAGACAACGCCGAATCAAATTTTATCAAATCATTTGACAGCCGTGACTGAGAGATCTTGGGCTAGGGCTTTAGTTATAAAAACAACATGATTGTTTTAATTTATATTATATGTAACAATATCACTCATATATCTATATATTAAATGAGACAGAGATTCAAAGATAGGCTTTCAATCAGTAATTTAAAAATCATTGTTATTACTCTCAAAGATTTGTCTTAATTATTGAAAAAACAGGAAATCTATTGTTCCTTTAAAAGAACAGTCATCACCATGTTATTATTTTTCCAATATTCCTATTAGTATATAATCCAAGAATTTGTAAAAAATATATAAAAACAACAAAAAAAGTTTTAGTTATACATAAATGAGAGCTTTGGAAACAAAGACGGCAGTCTGCATGAAAGGAGTTAGATATGTCATCGTGTAGAGCTGGCAATTCCGCATATAAAGTAAAATTTTGAAATGTTAAATTCGAGTTCGTAACAAAGGCGGCAGTTTACACAAATATCTTAAAACAATGTAAATTATATTAAAATAGTAACATGATACTAATAAGAATATGAAGAATTTCTTTTTTCATGCGTTTTATTTATAAAAAAACTGATATGCGAACTGCCGCTTTTGTTTTTCGAGCTCTCATTTAATAGGGGTGAGAGTAACGCTTGAGTATCTTGACCACAAATTTGTGCGGCTATTTTTCCGCGGGTCAACCAATTAATCAATTATTAGCATTTACGAATTCAAAACGACATTTTTTATTACTTATAATTACAATTTTTATAATTTCGTACTGTTTTACTAATGATACACGTAATTTTCGACTGTTATAAAAATATCATAAAAACGTATTGTTATATTTTCCCTATTTAGGTACCAACATATTTTTTATAAATCCAATGGGTTGTTGAATAATATTTAATATTAAAAATATATGTTTGAAAGAAAATACTTTTATAGAAACTATTAAATGAATTTACACTTTTAACTTAAATTGAGCATTTTATTTCTTTTTTATCCAATTTTTTAAAATGTTTATTCAAGCATATGAAAGCAATATAAATTAATAATCAAACAATCAAATTAGTACTTTTTCAATTCGGAAACCCTTTGAGTTTTTAATCAATCATTCAAAAGTTAAACGATATACAAAGATCGAGCTTTTTTGTAAAAGCTTATTCGTCGGGAGCTTTTATTATTTTATTATGTGCTTACCTGTTTCCGTCTCAATCAAATCAACAAACAATCACAGCACACAGCTGCCTTATCAAGAAGTTAAAAAAAAAACAATCGAAGCATTTTTAAAACCATAACGGTTATTAGAATATTGCTGCATGTAGTACTTAAAGGAATAAATAAAGTATAGAGCCACTTCCGGAGTAAATCTGTAAAGGTAAAAAGCTCTGTAAAGCGGCAAGCGGATGTAATCCAAACCAAAACGTCGGATGCTGATACAAAAGAACACCTTTTAGGCACAGAGGTAGTCAACATGGAGTGTTACTTTAATTTCGTTTTATTTTACAGGTTTATTAAATACTATTCAATATAATTTCATCATAAGTAGAGATTTCAATATCGGATTAATATATCAATACTCGTAGTTTGGTAATATATAATAAATACCGGAATTTCAAATAATAACAGCGCAATTACGAAAAAAAAAAATGTAATCGCCATAATATTAATCAAAATCGGTATTTCAGCGTCATTCCAAATACTAATATAGTTAAACCGAAATAATATAATTTATACACTTTTAAAAACGATATTTCTGTAATTCAAAAACATCATGAATTTCGGATTCCCGGTTAAAGAAATACCGGCTTTTTATTCATACCCATTCCCAATGTGAAGCATATGGCTTTCTGATGGAGGTATTTCAACAGAAGTTTTTTTACGAGCACTGATTGCAACTCAGTCGCTAAACCACTCTTTTCCAAAGAGAGTAATAGGTATAGAAGGATGAAGCTAGGACAGGAATAGTGGTTAACTAATCGCTCTCGGTACGCCCAGTTATTTGGTTAATTATTAGGGATTGGAAGGGTGGGAGGGAGTTTTTAGACAACACAATCCCTAATCATAAGGCAAAATATATCCTGTTCTTGTTTGTAATACGATATAATTTTAGTACTAAAGTGTGTAATTTTATGTTTAAATTAGGTAAATGATATCAATGTATAAGGTTTGTTATGTTCTTTAAAAATCTTTTTTTATACAGTTGAAAGTTTATTCGGGATTGACGATCTTTAGCTCAGATGTTGACTATGGTGAGCTAAAAACATTAGAATTGGCTATGATGTGATGCCGAAATAGCTTTAATATCGTTTTAATTTGGTATTAAGACGTTCTACTAGTAAAGTGTCGATTAAAACAACCTTCTACTAACTTCACTATCATAATCGTGTAAGACGAAAAACTTTAAGTCAAAAATATATGTTCTTACAGAAAATAAATTGAATATAAGTGAGTTGATAACAGAAAATGTACAATTGAAATTTGTGACATAACAAACGTGAATAGCTATATTGAATAATAATTCCCGACGTCTTGGAAGGCCACTGATGACCATCCATAAGATGTACTCAGTACATCTACAACACGCTGGGATGACATGGAAAGAAACAAGGAGACTGGTGGGCGACAGAGAATTTTGGAGGAACTATGTGGTGGCCATTTGCTCCGGATTGGGTGTAAATATGGTTCAATTTTATTTATTCTGACGATGCTTTTTAAATACGTGAAACAAATCGCACAACTATTTAGAAATCTAATCATTGGAATAAAAAAGCAGGGCTGTGGAGTCGGAGTCGTGAAGTTGGACTGTTTTAATTGGGGTACCGTTAAGTTCAAAAGTGGCGCCACTGCATGCTACTAAGCCTAAAAGAATAATTAAGTTTTTCAAGCGATGGTCGTAGTCGTCTTATTTCTTCATGACTCCGCAGCCCTTTAAAAAGTTATCAAAATTAATTTTGTATTATTATATTTTTTAATAATCTTAATGTTAAACGAATTGAGTACACCTGCAAGAGACTAGGTAGCACGAGCTGTGCGCCGACATAATAATAACATGCTACGCACAATACAGAAAGAGTCTTGTGAATATTTGCTCTTCGCAAAATGTAAAGCTAAACGCACCTGCCTCTTGGTCGCCTGCGCGGTGGCTTACTAGAGCATACATAATACATGCTTTACTTTAATATTAGATAAAAATTATGACATCAATAAAAACAAGTGGGTGATAATTTTGTTATTAATATTTTTATAATTTTAGGTGAGACGAATTGTGGAAGTTCGTTTTTTATACAAAATGTTCGCCGTCAATTCTAGGTAGAAAAGCATTATATTAGAAAATAAAAAAATTATTAATTAATGTTGAATAACAATTTTTAATAAAGATCTGAACCGAGCATTGACAATTGAAAATGATAACGCTCGTAATAAGCGAAAACACTACTTTATTATTTAATATATAATATTTTTATTCTACTGGCGTCAGACGTGCTTAACCACTACGACTTTATCTGTCACACAGACCTACCAATTTAATTTATTTTTCTAATTTTATATACTATTTTGCCGAACTGAGTTAAATATTATATCAAGCGACTTATGATTATGTCGACATATAAATAATAAAATAACACCATAAGACAGCTGTAGACAAGGCACAAGGCAATTACCGTGGCATAACGCTGCTCAGCGTGCCTGGCAAGGTTCTGGCACATATAGTATTGGCGAGAATAAGGATTCCAATTATGAATATCCTCAGGGAAAATCAGGCCGGGTTCTTACCTGGCCGATCCTGCGCGGACCAAATACACAATCTTAGGTGCCTTCTTCAGCAAAGCAACGAATACAACAGCTCGCTGGCATGTTGCTTTGTAGACTACGAGAAGGCCTTTGATAGTCCGCACCGGTCCTCTATATGGAACATATTAAAATTGTACGGAATCCCAACCAAGATTGTTGCCATCATCAAATGCTTGCACGAGGGGAGCGAATGCTGCATAAGAATCGGTGATATAACCACTGAATGGTTTGGGGTCTCAACCGGGGTCAGACAGGGCTGCGTCTTAGCTCCGTTCCTGTTCATTATAATCTTCGACTTCATTCTGAGGAAGTCAATTCCACCTGACCGAGGTGTGACCGTTGCCCCCAATCTAAAGCTATGCGACCTCGAGTATGCAGACGACGCTGTTATATTTGACAAATCTGTCGAGGGTATTCAAGATACAATGGATAAACTGCAGAGCAACTCGTATCGCATCGGTCTTAAAATCAATGCGAGTAAAACCAATGTACTCTGCAACAGTGCCTGTCCGGACCCACACTACCCTTTGACGAGCGCCGGTCAAAACATCGAAAGAGTCGACGGTTTCAGGTACTTGGGGGTACACATCACGGGGGATGGCAATCCGTGTAAAGAGCTCGCGATCCGATTAGGGATAGCTGGAGCAACCTTTAACTCAATGCGGAAAGTCTGGGATTCACGGCTGTACTCGGTCAGAACCAAGTGCCTCCTGTTCAACGCATGTATCTTGACAGTGCTGCTTTACGGTTGCGAATCATGGCACCTTACGAAAGCGCAGAGTAACCGTATACTGTGTTTCGAAAACAGATGCCTGCGGCGAATGCTTGGAGTGAAATGGTCTGACTTTGTCAGGAATACGGAGATTAGAGAGCGGACTAACCAGCCTCTAATTACGTCCAAAATAAAGAAGCGGCGGTGGTCCTGGCTTGGACACGTGTTAAGGATGCCTCAAGAGAGCCTGAACCCTGCCTGTCTGTTCTTCCAACCGGATGGATACCGGCGTCGTGGAAGGCCACTGATGACCATTCTCAGGATGTACTCAGCGGAGTTGCGGGACGCTGGGATGACCTGGGAGGAAGCAAGGAGACTGGCTGGAGATAGAGAGTCATGGAGGAACTTCGTGGTGACCATATGCTCCGCATAGGGAGCGGATATGGAATATAAAAAAAAAAAAAAAAAAAATAAGACAGCGATTTCCAACCTGGTAAGCGCGAACAGTCCAAAATATTTATTTCCTCTTTAAAACGTGTCTTTATTAAATAAAGGATGGAGAGGTGCAGTAAAATAAAGGTTGGAAACGACTGCCATAAGGGAAGTGTTAAGCAGTTTATATTTTAAATTGAGAGGTAAGTCGAATCAAGACAAGAGAGTCTTTAAAACTCAGAATTAGTAGGAGATGCACGACCCCATGTTTAATATGTAATACATTTTTAAAAATTGTGTATTTGCGACTATAATTAATGTCAATCAAAAAGTTTTTTCAATTTTTTTTTATCAAAAATCTTTTTATGTCTACTCTATTTTGTAATTACATTTAACTAAGAATTTACCGTTCACAATATAGTTTAATTTTTCAAAATAACATATTTTTTAAATTTTAAATTCAATATTAACAATAATCAAGCAATAGCTCAATGCTTATGAATTATTTATGACACCATGTGGACGCACAAGGTGCGTTTACTAAAGACCATTTTTTCATCTGTTATGTATATTATAAAGCAAAGAATTTGCAGTGCACCTTTCTGACTATATTTGCTTTGATACTACAACGATCTTGCCAAATATTTATGTACACACTCAACAGCAGTTTCTTCATAGTCAAGAGGAAGTTGATGCAAGTACAAAACGTCGACCACTACGTGTATCACAGTGTAGTGGTAAATTTAAATTTAAGCCACATTGCAATCAGATAATCCACGTTCAATTTCCTGCCGGCTCATATTTTGATTGGTAAATTATATGTTTGATTTGATACCCAGCGTATAGTTAGTAGGGCATCCAATCCTGGACCCTTCTTGTGATCCCGGGATTTTAGGATTGACAATTTTTCCGATCCCGAGATTGAACATTCACCTTAAATCATTTATAAATTTTAGCTCTTTTCAGAATTACAGAATCCAAAAACCAAGGAATTTGCGGAATTGCTAAAATGAAAAAAAATTAAAAAATTAGCCCTCGCAACTTTCTGAAATTTTCTCAATCCCGAAATCCCGGGATTAGTACTGTCACAATCCCGGGATTTCAGGATCACAAAATTGGACGGTATCCCGGGATTGGAGGTCCTAACAGTTACTAATTATATTTTATTATTATTACATTTTAGTTCGATGGGGATTATGTGGTATAGTTGATCGCTGTTTGAATATAAGCTATTGGTAAGTTTTTTTGTACAAAAAAAATGATGTTAGTAATGAATATAAGATACCAATTCCTGATCTGTAAATCGTTAACTGACCTGTTTATTCCCTCCCAAATTAAATCAACTAAGTCAATATTTTAACCTTTCTATAACGTTATCATTTAAATTGTTCCTGTAATGTTTTAATACGTCAACGCGACACTTGTTTGAGTATGCGCGCAACCGCAACGAATCTCATTCGTTGAGGTAATGAACCGCGACGTCAGTGTCAAGTTTAAAATTTCCGGAAACGCGCGCGACCGATCGAACCCGGCCGCCGGAAGACAAACCGGCTGATGGTTATTCGTCGCCAAAACGTTTTTTATCTAATACATTTTCGAAAGATTTTTAATAAATAAATATTAGCGTAGCGAAGCCGGCATATTATATCAAATTTTATAGTCTTGTGATTATTTGAATGATATCGTCGATGTTTCGGCTTAACTTGATAACTGCAAAAAAATGAATTTATTATACGGCAATTCAAACAACTACTGATGTATAAAATAAGTAAACAAAAACACAAATATCGGTATAACATTTTCGATTATTCCTATTTATAATGGAATTTATATCAGTTTTAAGGAATTGTGAAAACATTTATTATACAATCTTAAATTTAAATTATGTGTGCAACAGCGTTTCAAAAATCAGTTACGAGGTTTTTTTCAACCAACATAGATATATTTATTTTCTTATCGCGTTGTTTGATGATTGATGAAAATCAAATTGTGACTAGTGTTTAGAGTATCCGATAGGCATTTTCAAATTGAAGATTCTTCTCAAAGAGACGAAACACGTGTAACAATTTGTAACGCAATAAATAAATTAAGCAAAAAGTTATCAAAATTTAATATTATATAAAAAAATAATTTCCACAATATTACCTCTCAATTTATCGACAATAATATTATTAAATTAGTTATTCGATTAGTCGCTGATATTTGTATACATACTTTACAGTAATCGGATATTGCCTAAACAACATTCAATAATCAAATAGATTAAACAAATCGTGGTGAATTGTTCGATAACCGTTGAAAAGCGTTGCACATTCTCAATTCAAATATAAAACGTATCAAATTAAATCGACCGGAAGTGGTGTGCAGTAAGCTTTCTTTGGCGCTTTTTTGTGATCGATGTATTTTGTCGGTTTAAAATGAAAAGCAAATTTGCCAAGTCATCTTTTATTGTTGTTTACGTGTGTGAACAAAATTGTTAAAAACTACTCGAAATTAATTAATTCTAGTGAACTATAACTTGTTGTTGTCATGTTAGTTACGTTTTGGGCTATACAGCATTTGCCTTCTTTACCACATTCAAATTATACAAATTACCCTCCATTCCATATGTTAGAAAATTTTTCAAGCGTACATTTTTTGGTATATGTTACACTTAGTCAAAGTATACATTGTCCATTGCAGCCTGTTGGAGTATACACGCGAAAACAAATGAACACTTTAACTAGTCAATATATGAATTTATTAGCACTTTTTCAATCGATTTACCGATTTCTGTTTGAAGAATGTTGTGACTTGTGTTGTCTAAAAATTCCTCACTATCCTGCCAATCCTTAAATAACGGTTGTGTCGAGAGTGATTAACCACTAATCCTGTACTAACCCAATTCTGTCTATTCCTACTATCTTCGAAAAAAGAGAGGTGTGAGCGACTGAGTAACAAGTAACAACCATTTCCCATAGAAAAACTTTCTTAGAGATACATTCATTATGAGGTCATTCGACACAATTCGGTAAATTTCGTTTAGGCCAATAATTGTTCAATATCACCTAGGGCCGGGGTGGGGAACCGTTTCTTCTCTAAAGGTTTCTCCAAAATTAAAATGGAAAATAAGCCAATATCTTAGCTTACTAAGCCAGTTTATTTATTGGTATAATTATAAAACTGTTATCCTTTGCCACTGATATTCATTTGCATCCCCCCATTTAGAATGCATTCAGTAATATTTCGCTAAATAGGGCGGAAGTTGCAGACGCGTCGAGCGCTTCCTGTGCAAAGTGGCGAGTGACAATATTGTCATTAGTTTCAAGTGGCGGCCACAGAGCACGCGTGGTGACGTCACACAGTCATCATCATCATTGTTTGTAATCATCCAATTGAAAATGCGGCGCTCATAACAAATGGTGTTTAGCCCACATGATACAATGCCAACAGGATTATTTGCTTCTCAGAATGAAGATATTGTTTCATTAGACCAACAATAAACAGCACTGCGAATTTTAGTATCCCAATACAAAACATTTTTTCAAAAAAATACCTTTAATTCGAAAATTGTTAATTAACACATTATAGGCGGGATACTTCAAAATACGTTTATCGCGTACTGTCAGTTTTGTTGGTATATTGACTCATAATTTAATGGTTTCTTCAAAATAACTGCCGTGGCAAGTGACCTTTTTTGACAATAAGCAATAAACCTCATAATTTATTATGCCCTGAATGTTCGTTCAAACATAATATTTTTTTAAAAAGACGTACATGTTTCTTGAATATTTAGGGCATCAGATTTCACACTTCCAGTGATTGTAAATTTGTAGGAATGAGGATTTTATACTATAATTATTTATATAATTGTATGGTATGGATAAATGTTATTTTTTATACAGAATATTTTGAATATTTCATATTGATAACAAGTGGAGTGCTACCTACTAAATTAATAACAGGTTTTTATATTCAGCTTAGAAAAGTAGAAAAATTATGATATATTCAAGAAAATTTAAATTTTTAAATGTCACATATGATTTCTTTGAAAATTTCAGCCGAAAATATTGTTTGGCTTAGAAGCTGTGTTGATTTTAAGAATGTAATATATTTTTGCGCTAATCACTAAAAAACGCCCGCTTGTAAAGTGTTAAAATAATATTCGTTGATCATTATTTACCTTCGGGTACCTATGAGATGTATTCGCATTGTAAAATTCTTCTTATTTCAACCATTCGCTAAATATCATAAATATCTCGCTGATAATTATTGTAATCTACAATGCAATGCAAATATTACGGAAATTTGTCTGGAGTCACTTTATAACCCATCGGATGGATGGGAGCGGGTTGGGGGAAGATTTTATGCACCCATGCCAATGAACAGAAATTCATCAATTAAAAAAACAAAACAGTACAACATATAATAGACAGCGTAGCTACAGGACCGACGCATATCGGTGATAATTTGAAGAAGAATGTTTAAAAGCGATTGCATTTTTTTAAATACATGTCTGCACCCAATGTGGAACATATATTTTCCTAAAAAAGGTAAGTCAACAGAAGATTTTATACAAATAACTGTTTGTTACTCAGTCGTTCAACCTCACTCTTTCGAAGAGAGTAGGGATGGAAGGATAAGGCTAGTGAACGGCTAGTTGTTAACTAATCACTCCCTGTTTTTTAGAATGCAAAAATGGGACGTGATTTTAGATATCACAAACACCCATGCCTTCGAACAGAAATCGATAAACCGATTGAAAAAATGTTTTTCGCACCCGTGAGGTCCGTCACGGAAACCTACGACGTTAACCACTGTGCCGCGGACAGCGATTATAAACAAATATTCATATCTAAAATCTTCCTCGATTTAAAATTTGTCTTGACGTGTGAACATTAAGACAATAAAATAATATTTAAACGATTTTGTCTTTTGAAATGATTATCAAATATTTTCTTATTTTTTGAGACCTCCCATACTGTTTGATTCAACGGATTTTTTTATTGTTTATTTATTTATTTGAAATCCTCTAAGAAAAAATAATACACCTAGCATTATTATATTAATTGAATTAAATTATTAGTGTCCTTGTCGCGGTCAAATACGGAAAGAGTTTTCTTTTTGTTTGTCCGTTTTGTGTCCACACTAGACAATTTTTTTTTTGATAATTTTTATCATCGAAATTAATACAAAGGTCGAATGTCATTATGCTTCTGCATGAAGTCGATTGGTCAATTTGTTTGTCTCTTCTACTTCGTTGCTTTTTCAATGATTCAAATTGGCTATTCAACGTATCAATAAATTTGTGTCAGAAAAGGATTTCTTCCAAAGATCTCTTGATTTCTACGCACCCTCTTTAACCCTTAAAGACATAGTCTATATCAGTGTTTCTCAACCTTTTTGGGAGCGTGGCCCCCTTTGAGTGCCTTTATTTTTCTGTGGCCCCCATACCATTGTTTTGTCTTCCCATGAAAATTATAAATTCAAAAACCCAGCTTTTTTTATAGCTCTTCCGAGATTTTCGAATCTAGAATGCCAGTAATTTATTTTATTTACGGATTTACAAAAAATAGCTGCGCGAAGTCCGCCATTATGCTCTTCCCTGTATCGTTTTATGAGTACCCGTGTCCCCCCTAAGCTGTGTTGTGGCTCCCCAAAACAAAAATAAATTTCTGTGGCCCCCTGGGGGGCCACATGGCCCACCGTTGAGAAATACTTGTCAATACAATTTTTAGTTTACGACTCATAAACCTGATTACATGCAAATTTCACTGGTTGTGTAGAACAAAAAACATTTTATAATTAGAATTCATCCAATGACAATTAAGTTGTCTATTAATTCTGGGTTTGAAAAAAACCGTTGGCAAATCTTTTATATGTAAATCATATTCGCATTTCGATGTATGTATTATGACAACATTGGACAGTCGATGATACGGAAGGCCACCAATGTGCCGCACTTGATTTTGAGTGAGTAATTATTGTCGTTATTAAAATTATATTACGCAAACCTACGTCGGCTGCTGTGGCTCAGTTGGTTAGAACTTGCTCTACTGATCACGCAGGTCTGGGTTCGATTCCCGGTCAGATCACAGTGAATTTGAGAATTATTTAATTCAAAGTTTTGATAAAAGACTGGGTGTTTGTGATGTCAATTCAAGTTATTTCCTCTCCTCCCATCCTTCTGATCCTTTAATAACTGGATGTAGCAATAGCGATTAGTCAACCACTAGTCCTGTTCTAGCCTTATCCTTCTCTCCCTACAACTCACTTTGAAAAAAAGTGAGCTTGAGCAATTGAGTAACAATTCTCGTAAAAAACTTCTGTTGAGATACCTCCATTAAGAGGCCATATGCTCCACCTCGGGAGCGGACATGGATTTAAAAAAAACCTAAATAAGAATGGCACGTGCCACAGAATAAAAATAATGACTTATTTTGGTAAGTTCTAAGAAAGAATCTTATAGATTTATAGCTGATGCATTAATAAAATCTAGTGTAAGATGGATTCTGCCTGCTTGCTTTACCTTTTTTAAATGACACATGAAAAACGTGTATTTTTTCATTGCTTATCGAAAGAAAATGAAACTTGCAAAACAATCTCAATTCGGTTTTTAAAGTAAAATTAAATTGTCAAAGGTTACACTATTTTAACATGATTTTTTAAATGTTTGTTCGTCTAGTGTGGACGTATTATTTTTTTTTTCGTTGAATATTCAAAATACCCAATTATCTATCCAGCCGGTAATAATTTTATGCTAGTTTCATTCGAGTCTTCTTGTGCGAGTCTCACGACCCTATTAGGGCCCCAGCGAAGTCACAATTATCACCAAAACCCTTGCTCTTTGACGTGGGACGGCGTCTTGGGCGCTGAACAAAGGAGGAAAGGGCGTCAGGAGCCGGTACCCTATCCGTCAGCACGGTCTCCCATTATTATATCGTAGAAAAGGGAAAATGATACGCCACACACATCGGTTGATCAAATATCAACGCGTGTTAAGTGAATGCAGCTGCTTAATATCATTGAACATTCATAATAGAACAGTTTTAGCATGGAGTGCTAATTAAATAATATCGACTGTGGAAAGGAAAAATGACGTAACCCACAGCTTTTTTATGATAATCACAATGTATCTAACTTGATACACGTTCTATCAAAAGGACGTAAGCTGCAAATGCCAATTTAGTATCTAAATTTAGCTTTTATGTTTGAAAAAAGATGAGCTTGTTAAAATTGTAACCAAGAAAAAAGACTGAAATAAAGATTTTTTTCTTTTAATTAATATTAGATTATGTCAATTAAACACCAGTTTAGAAGTCTCCGTGCACTCCAAAGTTGTGTATATTTCATAATTTGTATATGTCTCAAAATCATCAAAACACTTTTTTTGCGCCTCCTGTAAAATTTTATATGTGTGGGTTACGTCCTTTTTCATTGACACGGTCGATATCTAATTTGTCATAACATAATATCGTTGATATTCTTGCAGAAGACAAAAAGTCAAAAAACCTCATTTTGAGGTAATAGTCATTTTGGATAATAATGAAATTTTAACCTTTCTTACATGTCGAGTCTGTGACACAGGGATAGGGATGGGCTGGAGGGAGCTCGGAGGGGCTTGCGCGAACCCCTTGTTAAATTTTACTAAAGCTGGCGAGCCCCTTGTTAATTTTAGATAAAGCAATATTCTCAGATAAAATTAGTACATAGCAGCAATTTATGACTTACATATATTGTATATTATCTACGACAGCGTCAGTACACCCAGTAGTATATTTTTAACCATTCACATTGATTAGTTTACGGTAAATTGTATATTGTTACATAATATAAGTGTATTAAGTAACAATCAATTGCTTATTTAAATACATATTGCAAATAATTTCATAGGAGTGTTAAAAAATTCACTCCTTCCACGGAACAACAAAAATTGCTTGAAGATCAAGCGAGCTCCTTGTTAATATATTGGCAGCCCACCGCTGCACAGGGGTCAACGTCGTTGGCTTCCATACCGGACTACACGGGTTCGAACCCCAGTCCGAACCACATTTTTTCAATCGATTTATCTTATTCTGTTCGAAATGATTGTTTGTAATGCCTAAAAATTATAAATAATTGCTACAGCTCTTACTACAAGAGAAAAAAGACTAATAAGATATCTCTCTTTACTTCTTGAGTCGAATTAGTCAGTATATGATATCACTTTAAAATAATTTTAAAACACATTTTGATTTCAATGAAAAACACAGGTGAAAAATTCTGCAATTTTCGTACGTAAATACATGGTTGTAGATTTCTGTTATGTCGGGATTTTTCTTGGTAAACTATGTGTCTTCTCTTCTTTGGGGGTATTTTTAATCCGATTTGTTGAAATATTCACACGTTTCACGAGTCCTAAATGGCCGAACAAGGATACAAAGGTGTCCTTTTTAGTGTTTATCTTGCAACACACCTTAATGATTATATTGCTTATGACCGATCACGTTTCTCGAGAGGTCCTGTATTGTATAGTTTCCGAAAATATCCTTCAATGATATGGTGCAGGATGGCAATGTTGTTTTATCATTTCGCAAAGCATTCATGTTACTTTGTGACGCATTTTTTGAAAAAACTGTGCTTAAACTTCTCCTGTATACTGTACTAAACAAAAATAAATAAATTCATATTTAATTCGTACCTCACGTAAAGATTTCATTGAATTTATTTATTATTTATTTGAATTTAATAAACAAATGTTAATTTTCTTACCCCATTTGTGGCTAGGGTTACCAGGTGTCCCAGATTGGCCGGGATTGTCCCGGAAATTTGAGCAAATCCCGAAAATTGATAGGATTTTTACGAGTTTCGGATATCTGGGGAATATAGCGAATTGAGGATTTTAAATTCATCGGTGAGCTAAAAAAAAAACGAGTTTCGGAGATAATCCGGGGGAAAAAGTAGGGTGAGAGATTGAAAATTAATCAATCTCGAAATCCCGGGTTACAAAAAGGCTTCGGGATTGGATACCCTAATTCCTGGGTTTTTGGATTCGAAATTCAGCAAATCGGACAAATGTCCCGGATTCACTTTCAAGAAATCTGGCAACCCTACTTGTAGCACATGATTTGCTTTTTGAAGGAACATTTTCAAACAAACTATACACATATTTTTTTATTTTCGATGGAATCGGCGAAAACTTTGCTTAAATTAATTTTTAATATAAAATTTAGTTTGTTAACATTAATACTTCACTTGTTATGTTGAGAATTGTGACACCACACGTGAATTAACAATGTTATCAAATTTAATTTTATATTTTTATATGTTAGTTACAGACTGGGTGAAATTACTAGTTAGCTAATTGGGACGACGAAGGGACGAAGGGACGTTAGGGAGGACAAAGCTTTGTAAAACAACGGCTTTGCTAGATGGATGGGTGTCACAGGACCAGCGAGTGCTGGAGGTCAGCGATTGGCGTAGAAGGCGGAGAATCGAGAGGAGTAGAGGAGACTGATTGGGGCGGCTAAGGTTCACCCCAGGCTGTATCGCCAAGAAGAAAGAAAATAAGGGAGAAACGTAACCATGACACACATTCATGACTTTGACCACAAATACATAAATCGGTAAAAAAAAATATTTTAAAAATCGATTGACCCTTTTACACTGTGACCACTAATACTGTAACATTATTGGGCGTTTGACATATTCACCAAAAGTGAATAGTGTTTACCACTCGGGTATAGGACCAATAACCAAATAGGTTAATATTTTTTTGCATTATAATTATTATTTAATGTTTGGACAGCGAGAAAGTCTTTTATTTACCTACATGCTACTAAAAATACTTTTTAGTTTACCTGAAAATGACAATTTACCAGATTCATAGTAGATGTAGGAAAAAGTTAAATGAATGGAAATTTTGTAGTATCATTGTAAGTAACAAGGTATTTACTGTCCAATAAAGGTAATTCTTTGCACGTGTGAACAAATATATTTACTCGCTTACCTTTCATTATAGTTATTGTATTGTTGAGTTTAGTTACATTCCAAGCTAAAAAGCAATTTATTACCTTCCTGTCTGGGAAAGTCGATTTCAAAAGACGCAAATATTCAGGGTTGACCATAAAAGCGTCGAATTGAAAATGTTTATTTTAATACTCAAATAAATGGTTGCATTTCTACAAAAGACTCTTAAAGGTTTATCTAAATCATTTGTTATTATTCATATTAGTGTATAAATACATAATAAGTAAATAATTCTTAAATCATATATGGATCAATTAAAGACGATAACGGAAAACTATTTTCGCTTTTTTTCATTTCAGATAAGGTTTTGATAAAAAAAAATGGTTCAAAAATTAGGCCAATTATGGTAAATTACTCTATCTGTGACCCAAATAACAAATGGATTGAGTTGAAACAAAAGTTTTTTGATTTTTAAATATTTGCTCCCGGTCTTTTCTATCCTTTAGTTACAGAGCGTAGCTAGATAGATCAGTAAGCCATTAGTATTTTCCTAGCCTTATTTTTTTATCACTACCACTCTCTTCGAAAATGGGAAGTTGAGAAACTTAGTAAAAAACGGTTCTTAAAAAAAAAATAAGAAACTAACATTAGAAAGCTTTATGCTGAACATTGGGAGCGGACATGGATAATAATAAAATTAATAATAAAATATAAATATATACACTTTTTTAAGTTTTATTGTTTGAAAGAATATTGAAAAAATATATATCAATTGAATTCGACACAATCTTTGGACAACCCTAAATTATTTCTTAAGTAAAGTGGAAGGATTAAAAAAAGATGGGAATCCCTTACACAAGTACTAAGCTCTGACAAATAGGGGGATTAGTTGTCTTTGAAGCGGCAGGTAATAATAAACAAAACCTTTTTACAGGTGATAAGACGTGTTCACTTACTTAATTACCAAACTATTTATTTCTTTAATACCTTATATTCTACGCATAGATTTTGTTAATATTTTAGTTTTATCTTTATGTTTATCAAACAATTGAGCGGTGGGTGTTTACAACGTCAAAAATTCTTTAAAACATAATAAATATTTTCATACCATTCAATAATATATTCTTATGTTGTATTTTAGAAAAGGTAAATTTCTTTCGGTAAACTATATAATAGCAAGGTTATTTAAATTGCCTTTACGTGCTTGCGAGGATTCGGAAAAGATTTGTAACCTTTAAATAAACTACGTGAAAAAATACGGATATCCAATACACCCACTAAATTTTAAATTCCTGTTTTTTTTTATTTACCTGTCAGGGGTAAGAAACTAATTCACATATATATTTAAACAATACTTTCGATGGATTCGATGGTAACTTTGTGGAAATTCATTTTAATGTAAAATATAAAATAACTTAGATTATTCCACGTGTTTCACTTGTTCTGAGAATATTGTTTTATCTTATATTAACAAGGGGATCGTAGACCTTAGTAAAATTTAACAAGTGGCTCGTACGAGTCACTCCGAACCCCCTCCAGCCCACTCCTGCATTGATGCCTTCGAATAGAAATCCATAAATCGATTTATGAATACACGTCGGGCTTCGATTATGTGAACTCCGTAACCGAAACCAACGACGTTGACTACTCGGCGACGGGCATAAATCAATATTGACAAATTAACGACATGATTGTTATAAAGTAATGTAAAACTAAACTTAAAAGTCGATCTGTAATGCTATTGACTCTTTGACTGCCCGTCCAGTATACTAAGTTATTAATCGGCAATGGCGCCAACGCGTTTTGCTGTCAATAGAATAAGTGCAGCGTGATAATGCATTGTATTATTATATTATAAGCTGAACTGCATTGCCTTAATTAATAAATTGACTAGATTATTGAATCATCTCTGACACACTGACATGTGTTTTCCTGCATCAGAATGAGCAATTTATTTTCCCAACGTCCTCAGTTATGCAAGTAAACGCATATCAAACAGTGTGCATGTATAAAGATTATGGATTCTGAAGTCTCGGCTTTTTTATGTTCCGGGACACGAGACATAAAAAACCCGGGAAATTCTCGTGCCATGATACTGTATTAATTACTGTACTGAAGTTATTTTTATGAAAAAATGTGCAACGAATATTTCTATACATGAACACTTTAGTAACCTAAAAATCATGTAAACTTTTTTTGTTAGGTTAAATATTGCACTTCGTCTGAGAGATTTTCTTGATTTTTCTGATGACACTATTTTCTTCAAACAATAATACAGTGAGTCAGTAATTTTATGGTTATTTGCAGTGGCGTATTAAGCACATGGGAGGCCCCAGGAGCAATAAAATTTGGAGGCACTATTTTGAGGATCCAATAAAAAAGAAAATTAAAAGTAAAGTTCGAAAAAAATGACTTTTCTACTTATATAACATATATATATATTTTTACCATGTCCACTAAACTAAACTAAATATGGAGCATATGAACTCCTAATGGAGTTTATCTCAACAGAAGTGTTTCTACGAGAACTGCTTGTTACTCAGTTGCTCAACCTCTCTTTTTCCAAAGAGAGTATGAATAGAAGGAAAAGGCTTAGTGCAGGATTAGTGGTAAGCTAATCGCTCTCGATACGCCCCGTTCATAGGATAGGATGGGTGGGAGGGGGGAATTTAAGACATCACATACATTTATGCCTTTGAACAGAAATTCATAAATCGACTGAAAAATCAATTTATAAAACTTCCCGTACTGGGATTCGAACCCCTGCCCTCCGTAGCGGTAGCCAACGATGTTGACCACTCGACCACACAGGCGGCTAAATATATTAGTCATATAATATATTTTTTTATGTAAAATCAACTCTTTGCAATCTGTGAAACAAAAGGTATCAAACCAATAAATTATTGATTTTTAGTTAAACCAAAAAACCTTGTTATAAAGCACCTATATAGAAAGTTTTAAATATTTGCGTTAAAAATGCGAAACCGTCTATGAGAGTTGTGACCGTTCCATAAAATTTTAGAACTAGTACTAGTAATGTAATGTTTGATTTTTATCAAAGATGTTAGTCGATTTCGTATAAAAAATATGTTGAAATTGAAGTTTTGAAAGTTCTAGGAAAATTTTAGCGGTTCCGGCTCGTAGTTAACTATTTCAAAAGTACCTATCACGACTTAATACAATTGGAAAATGTGGAGTTATAATAAAACCAAAATTTTAAAATTATATTTATATATCGCGAAAACGCAAATTTTGGAATTGTATCTTAGATTGCAATACAAAACGATGCTAATTAACGTCATCAATGGTGTGTTTTTTTTACCAATGTAAGAAGCTATAACGGAATAGTACCATATAATATTCAAATGATAATAAATACTCGTACACAATGACCCTTTGAATCTAGATTCCACGCATAGCAGATGACCCCAATTGGATAATGATTTACGGGGAACGAGCTGTTGTGTTTTGATATGAAAATTGCGGCGAACGTCGTTCTGAATCACCTTCATATTCAAATATGTCAACGGGGTTCAAAATATTGATAACAAAGTGGCAAATCAACTCATGTTTTATGTTTCCAGGAAATGCTACGCTTGTAATTTTCTACAGTGTTTGTATTCATTGAATTCAAAAGAAATAATTTATTATGATATCGTCGTTTCAACTCGTCAGTTACAACACTCATGAGTAACAACTTGTTTTCGTAACAGAAAAGTAAACAACTTTCATCAGGGATATTAAGAATAAAGTGTATCAATTTCGTTCAGCCAAACGGTATTACCAACAGATTAAAAAGTTATATTATATTTGCATAAATTCTGGGACTACAAAAACTTGATTTATATTATGTAATAACGAAATAGTAGAGTGGGTCCTCTACTTACGCGGTTTCGTAGTTACGCGGATGAGAATTTTTTAAAAAATATGTCCGTTTATTTAAAATGATTTATATGGATTTTATATAATATATTACTGAATTTGTAGAATGAAAGAATTGGAAGAATACTTTAATGTCAATGATCAATTCCTCCCTGGCAGGGCCGGCTCCACCATACTATCGAAATAGGCAACCGAATAGTGTGCAAACCATTAGGGGGTGCATAAATAGAGTATTAAAATTATTTTTATATACTCTATTAATAATAAATAGTAGTACGCTATTTTATTTTGATGTTTGTATTTGTTCGTTGTTATTATGTATGATATATGATTCGAAAAAGATTGGTTGAACAACTGAGTAAAAAACAGTTCACATAGAAAACTTTTGTTAAGATACCTCCATTAAGAGACTATGTTTCACGGAGCGGAAATGAATTAAAAAAATAAAATTTACAATGATTCTGGTTTTTTTTGTCATTATTTCAAAAATAAAATCGGACGATTTGTTAAAAAGGCGGCACGCCAATAACCGTTGTCTAGGTCAGTGCTTCCCAACATTTTCATTCACGGCCACTAAATCTGACAAAAAATCCGGCCCTCAATACAAACAGTCTGCGGCGGCCCCAATCTGGAGCACGTTAGGCGCCAAACAATCTCACGCCGGCACTGCTCCCTGGGAAGGAATATCAGTGTTCCTGACGAAGAATCGTTGAATCAATGGATTATTGTTTTTATTTAGAAAAAGGACATTGATGTTTGTACTTTTGAAGATGAATTTGATCATTTTTTTTAAATCTCAAAGAGAAAAGGACAACCACAAACCACATCAGACATCTATCGAGCCGTCAAAGAAGCACATCCCCTAATATTGAAATACTATTGTTTTTTTTTAATTTGAGTTTGAGGGCCCCGATTTTTTTACCGCTCGAGGCCTCCACACGAGTTGATCTGGCACTGCTTCTAACAATGTAATATTTAACAACAAATTTAATTTAATAATGATAAGCTATACTAATAACAATAATTCAACCATGAGTTTATTATTGAGGTGTAATTACATCAAATTGTTAATCGAAGTTAGTACTTTCTGTCACCAAAATGATTTGTGACTCAATCTGGCCAAACTTAGGACCGGATCACAAATAGACTAATGACCAATAGACCAAGGTTTTGAATTATTAAGAATTTTAAAAACAATTGAGATGTTTTATAAACATATTGCAAGCTAGTTTATATCAGTTACATATTGTGTAAAAATAAAAACCTTATTTGAATTTTCCTCATCAATAAATATTACTTCCACAGAACCTTCACCGTTGTTCTCAACTTTAAACTATAATGACGGCTGCGTGTCGAAAGTGGGTGGCACAGAGTTTCAACAGATTCAAAATAGGTATAAATTTGGGTGATAAGACCACCCATTTTTTGTGTGAAATATTACAAATTCAGCAATAAATTAATGGGCTGCGGTAAGTATCTCGTTGACCTATGTTACAAATTCAAAATGGCAAAGTTTTGTTTTATTATTTCACAAGCCAGACACCTTTTGATGTCGGCGTCGATTCGCAACAAAGGACAGCGAGATCAAATAATTATGTCAGTGAATATCAATTTTATCAAAAGAAGCCACCTTCTCTGATTTTAATAGAGGAATAATACTGATAGAGTGGATCGCGCTATTGGTTTCCTTGAGACATTACTCAAAATAGTCGGATCTGACTCATCGGGGGTGGGGAACCTTTTCAATATAAGAAAGACACATTCATTATTCTATAATTTGTATCGATTAAATAAACCTATTAGATATGCATTTTTATGTACCTACAATAATTTGTAAATTAATAAAAATAATTTAGTCAAAAGACCACATTCGTTTACAAGTAAGTGTAAATATTTATATGCAATTCGCGACCCGAGTACTACAAGGTTCTATGTAAAAAAAAAAAAAAAACAAAAATATCAATGTATACGAAAAATAATAGCCGAATTGTTACTTCTGTTTCGCTATTTTTTTTTACATAGAACCTTGTAGTAACTCTGGTTGTGAATTGTCAATTTGTGTGGATTTTTTACTCAATTATTTTCATTCATTTACAAATTGTAGGTGTAATATATTATTGTAGGTTAAATTGTTTTTTTATTTTTCTTATTTTAAACTGATTGTTATAAAGAAACTCTCATTTAGTCATTTTTCTTGTATGTGCAGTGGAGAAAAATATACTAGACAAAAAAAAATCAATAACATTATAAATGTCTTCATACAAGAAAATATTTTTGCATTTAGTACAGTTGTTATTTTTGTTTTTCTTATCCAAAATATACATTTTATCATGTTGCTCGAAAGCACCACGTATGGAGCAAATATGGTCAAAGAAAATGAAGAAACCGACTGCATGGTAAAGTGGTCAACGTCGTTGGTTTCGGTTACGGCGGTCCCAGTCTGAAATCTTAGTACGGACAGTTTTTATAAAATTGATTTATGGATCTCAGTCCAAATGAATGGATTTATATGATGTATTGAATTCCCTCCCACACATCAAATTTAAAAGCACATTATCAAAAGCGATTAACTAACCATAAGTTCTGTCTTAGTCTTATCCCTTTATCCCTAGTCTCTTTGAAAGAAAAAGAGGTTGAGCCAGGGGTGGGCTCGGGGGGGCTCTCGCGAGCCCCTTGTTAAATTTCAGCGCTGCCGGCGAGCCCCTTGTTAATATAAGAAAGTCATTCTTCTTAGATCAAATCAGCACCTAACTGCAATTTCTGTAGATGGTTAAATTTTATTATAAAACAAGACTTATTAGCCCCTTCATTTTTTCATTCAGTATTGTGGGCTTTCGTGCTGGACTTCGTGGGTTTGAGTTTATCACTAGCCTTATCATTCTACCCTTACTACTCTCTTTGGAAAAGAATGGTTGAGCGACTAAGTAGCAAACAGTTCTCGTAGAAAAAAAGACTTTTGTTGAGATACCTTCATTAGGAAGCCATATGCTCCACATTGGGAGCGAAAATGGATACAAATAAATGGATAAGATTTACCGAGCCCCTTTTTAAGATATTGGCAGCCCACCGCTGGGTTGAGCAACTTAGTAACAGGTAGAAACTCGTAGAAGTGCTTTTGTTGAGATAAACTCCTGTAGCGGACATAGTCAAAGGAGACAAAGAAATTAAAAAACGTTTCGTTCGACACACAGATTGAGTGTCCGTCTGAACCGGACCACCTTTGCAGTAAAAAGGTCCAAAAAAGACGCGCTAACTGCCAAGTGATTTGCTCGCGAATAGTTGTAGTTGTAAAGTCTACAACTCGACAACAAAGGCAATTATAAGCGAAACAAAAAAAGAATCATTTCCGAAGTGAGCAAATATTTGGGTAAGGCGATACGTTCGACCTTGCAATTAGGACCATTTTTTGTGAATACTCACGGAATAAAATACCATTCTTGTAAATAATACTAGAGTCAAATTTTACAACAGATAAAAATTATTAGTTTTCCCAAAAAAAGGATATGATATTTTACTTTAAAATATCCTTCACGTCGTGCTTTTTCTAGTCGGCTATTCTCATATGAACAGTGGCGGCCTGTCAAAGTGGCATTGGATCAATGCACCCCTTGTATAAACTTGTATTTATTGTCGAAGCGTGTTAATTAATTATCGATTTCTTAAATATTTATTACAGACAATTTAAAATTAGTAAATGAGTGAATGGTATGATTTTTTTTTTACCATGTCCGCTCCCAATATGAAGCATATGGACTCCTAATGGAGTTTATCTCAACAGAAGTGTTTCTACGAGAACTGCTTTTCACTCAGTTGCTCAACCTCTCTTTTTCCAAAGAGAGTAGGAATAGAATGAAAGGGCTTAGGACAGGACTAGTGGTTAGCTAATCGCTCTCGATACGTCGTGTTCATAGGATAGGATGGGTGAGAGGGGGGAATTCAAGACATCACATACATCCATGCTTTTGAAAAGAAATTCATAAATTGATTGAAAAATCAATTTATAAAACTGTCCGTACCAGGATTTGAATCCGGGCCCTCCGTAGCTGAAACCAACAACGTTGACCACTCGACCACGCAGGCGGCAAATTTTCTGTTCGAATATTATTTCATGAAATATAACCGCCCCTACATATATAAGGGGTGCATTGAGCTAACGCCACATTGACCGGCCGACACTGCATGTGAATATCTAGACACTTTATTTAACTACCCATTCCGATCTTGAAAACGGGAATTAGAGATAGCAATTTGCTACACTGTTTCCTTTACTAACGAGAGAAATTAAGCAAACCAAATGGCGTAACACCAGATATATTTAAAACACACTCTAGAAAAGTGATACTTAACCATTTTTCATCTAGGCCGCATGCTGGTTTTTGCTAAATTACGTGGGCCGAATTATTTGAATAGTAAACGTAAATCAGTGCTTTAAAAACAAAACAAAAAAGGTACCAGAACTCACTTCTTGTCAAGTTTTTTTACTAAAGATTTTTTTTAACCCATGCCCGTTCCCAATGTGGAAAATATGGCTTCTTATTGGAGGTTTCTCAACAGAAGTTTTTACGAGAACTGCTTGTTACTCAATCTCTCTTTGTTAAGACAATGTATTAAGAATTACTCTTAGTTCTGATCACAGAGTAAATCTATAGTCATAGACATGGTATGGTTTTGCACTATGACATTTACTTATGAGGGTTACGGTAGCCATTACATAACAATCAAAATTAACCTTAGATAGGGAGAAACAGTCAATTATTTCCAAGAAAAAAAATGTTTTTAAAAAAATAAAAAGGTGTCGGAACGCCGTTTCACCGCGTAGCATGGGAGAAAAGCCATGAATATACATACTATACATAATATAGTATCATAACATATATGTAAATGTAAGTATAAAAAAATACAAATGTTTTCAAAATACTCAATCGCTAATGATAATTTTTACAAACAATACCAGATGTTTAAAAAAGTATCTTGTGGCTATGATTGTTTTGGGCCTCACTAAAAAGCTGAACGAGCTGCATGTTGAGTATCGCTGCTCTAAAAGAACGACCCACATTATAGACGGGTGTTTTTAAAATCATTGTCAAAGAAAATCTGCGTGGCCGTTGTTTTTATAAAAGAAAAACAATGACACATTAAAAAAAATACATTTTTAAAGTTAAAAAGTAGAAAAAGTTGTTTTTAAGACTGTATTTACATACAAGAATCATTATTCGAATTTGATTTAAACACCACAGTTCCTTTTGACATTCAAAAAATAGTGATGTGTATTTTTATTCAAAACAACCGGTTCGATGTGCTATAAATACAAAGATATTTCTTTCATTTTATTTTAAGTAGTTATCGTCAATAACTAATTGTGTTAATATACAACACGAGTATTTAATTTAATCCAAAGTTAATCGCTGTAGTAGTTCTGCGCTGCTTGGGCTCGAATCCCTTAATACACGATAATTCGCATTAATTGTACGCATTCATTGATTATATGAATAATTTAGCGAATTAAATGGCATATATACAGTTTAAATATTTACTCCTTGTTGAATGTTGAAAAAGCTACAAACAATATTTCAAAAAAATTGTAGAACTAATCAAATTTTAGGTGTTCATAATTCATGTTGGTATGAGTTAATAATACTTAATAGTGATGAGAAAAAAACGTTCCTGATCGTTGTTAAAAATGTGGAATTTGTAGAAAAAGTGTTCGATTTTTCATTTTTAGAACTAATTACAATATTTTTTAAAGTAATTATTGTCGGATCCTATGGCGCAGCGGTTAGCGTTGTGGGTTTCCGTGGCGGATTTCGTGGGTTCGAGTCCCTGTACGAGCAGCACTTTTTCGATCTTCTGTTGAAATAACTCAACAAGGAGGCCATATGCTCCACATTGGGAGTGGACATGGATAAAAAAAACAATTAATTAATAATGGAAGTGATAGATGTATTATATGTATTCTGAGAAACTTTCAGACTCAATATGTACTGCCAAATTCAAACATGCGACAGTGCACTCTGGAATAAAGTATCGAATAAATATTAACAAAAATCGTTTTACTAGGTGTATATTATTATTTTGAATCGAAAAGTATGGGGACACTTTTTATGTTGTATGACCGCATTGAATAAGCAATAGACCGCCTTCAAAATTTACTTTTTTTTTTAAACCTAACTAATTAATCAAAACTGACATCAAATAACGGAAAAACTTAAATATATTATAATTTAAGATTTCGACTGAAGGTGCTTGGTGGAATTTCAATATTAAATTTGAATCGTTCAAATTATGTACATTCTCACAGATTTGCACAGACAAACAAATAAATATAATTCTTGAAAACCACTCACTACTCAAATCTTTGGGCATTTCCATGAGCTTATCCTTTTCGCCAGCAATGGCTTTAAACTCAATGATACATTTATTTATTATATAAACACGAAACATTCATTTGTTAAGCGTCAGTTCAAGTTCATCCGTGCACTTGAACGCCTGAAGATGCCGAAAGGCGAAACCCGGGATGTAGTGACAAAATCTGTGAGAATGTACATAATTTTAACGATTCAAATTTAAATATATTATACCTAAATATTTTAATTTTATGGTTAAATATCTATATATTTTAATTTTATGGTAAAAATGTACAAAAATAAAGCGTGTACATAAAAGCCATTGAAAACTCCACGGGTTCCTCAGCCATGCTTTTGGTTACAGGCTCTGGTGAAAGTTTTGTGATTAGGAATTAAAAATATAGCGAACCGGTACGATAAGGCTTGGAACTAAACTGCTGTTTGTAAAATGAATGGACATCACTAACGATAATTATTTATGAAACAAACAAAAGGTTCCCAAAATTAAATTTGATTATAAAAGCTTGCACTAAGCTGTAATTATAATAGTTTTGTTCATTTTAATATTTGATTGCAGTAAATTTTCCTATTCTTTCGCTTTAAACAATGTCATAATTAGGAGTTGAAAACAGTTGTAGGTAATAACAGCGTTTAATATAATTACCATACTTAACTATAATTTCATATTTAAAAAACATGTTATTCCGATTAGTGTGGGTGTTGTAAAAATGAATCGGAAGAAAATGACAAATGACGATTGTATTATGAATTGATAATATGTATAATAAATCTTGTAAAAGTAATCATTATCGATCGTCTAGTTCATTATTCAAACGACTTTAAAAAAATATTCTCGTTACCTTTTCAATACAATGCTTTAACAGTACTTACTAATTTTTGGCTTTACATACATCATCGGTATACTGGCAGAAGGCGATAAGTTTCTATAACATTTCTATTTAGGCACGACATTTAAAACTATTAATTATCGTTCTAGCTAAAAAAAATCGTAAAACATCAATAGTTTTAAGATGTGTATGTTTTTTTATGCCAAAAATTACTTTAATCGGAATTTTAATAGCGAATAATGTTCGTCCGTATGTTCGTAGTTACGTCCCGGGGTCTTCTTCTTCTTCTTCTTCTTCTTCTGAAATATATTTGTTTGCATACTTGAACATTTCAATTATTCTAAAAATTTAAAAATATGAATACTGCAGGTTTGTCGATATAGTTAATGTATATTATGTTCAAATTATGTAAAGAAATACAAAATATATGGTATTTTTTTTACTAAGAAGAATAAAAAACCCTGTATCGCTTTATATTTCATCAGTAAATATAATATGATAATGCGCGTGATAAGCGAAACCACTTTGTTTCACAAATACAATAAGCTATGAATGTCTACGTACATTGTTACGATTGTATAAATATAAAATAATAAATACTTAATAGTTATAGAGAAATTTACTGCAGTTTACCAAGTGTCATATGAATATCAATCAGTTTAATAATTAAGGTAAATATATTATTTTATAAAAAAAATACCTGTCTCCTTTGACGGTAACAAGGTGTGCGAATTGTGAATTATTGAATATCCTTTTTTTGCAAATGAGAACTTCTTAAGGTGTAGTCAACAATCGATTGCCATTTATTTTTTCGTCGTTTTACTTTTGTTTTGTTAAATAATTACATGGGTCTTTTGTAGTAAGGATTTTAATACGCAACATAAAAACAGGATAGCTTGCTGCTTACACCAAATCGACTGTGTTTGTGTAAAAGGGATCAACCCTCATTTTTTTTAAAGTAGTTTTATTTAAAAATCACAATGTTTACAACTCAATACACCATCTTTCAAAAAGACTTAACCCTCCAGAGACGAGAGCTTTGTTTCGATAAAAAAATATTTTTTTAAGCCACATTGAAATCACGAATAACTTTTATTATTTAACAAAAATTTAAAAAAAAAAAACGCCAAGTCGTTTTATAGAAACCTTGCATGACTATATGGTCATGTTCATCCTTTTATTACCATGTAATGTTGTGTACGGACAGTAGTAAGGACGAGCCTGACCGCATGGGCACGCAAACATTCGGGGTTGAAATATAGCCAAACGTAAAATTTTTAAAAATATTTACAATTTGACCTATTTAGATCAACATAATTTCAATACAAATATATAAGCAAAAGAACTGTAAATAATTTGATATTTTGATAAAAAAATAACTAACTGTTTCAAAAAATCTATTAAAAAAAACGGATATTCAAAAAATCGCATGTGCTTTTAATGGCCGTTTCTGTACCCTCGGCTGATAATTAACTGAAGTATGTACCCTTCTTAACCAAATATGAGTAAAAGCAACGATATTCAGGTAGAAAAAGAATGAATAGTGGGATCTATAGACAACGGTGTTTACTGTGACCATATGGTCACGCTCGTCCTTGGAGGGTGAAGCCACAAATGCCAAATTAGTGTCTAAATTTAGCTTTTAAATTTAAAAAAAATAATGTCACTGTGAAAATTGCAACCACGAAAAAAATAACCTTCTTTAGGCCAAGGGGTTTTCTTAAACAATTTATTAAATGTAAATATATTTTTTTTTACCATGTTCGCTCTAAATGTGAAGCATATGGACTCCCAATGGAGTTTATCTCAACATAAGTGTTTCTACGAGAACTGCCTGTTACTCAGTTTCTCAACCTCGCTTTTTCCAAAGAGATTAGGAATTGAAGGGTAGGGCTAGTACAGAACTAGTAGCTAGTCTCTCTCCATACGCCCCATTCATAGGATAGGATGGCAGGGGGGAATTCAAGACGTGATGTCAAGGCTGGGATGTCTTCGAACAGAAATTCATAAATCAATTGAAAAATCAATTTATAAAACTGTCCGTATTGGGATTCGAACCCGCGACCTCCGTAACCGAAGCCAACGACGTTGACCACACAGGCGGTAAATGTATATAACATAAAGATGATAAAACACCAGTGTATAAGATCTTTGTACATTTCAAACCTGTGTTAATTTAATATTTTGTCCCTCCTGTAAAATATGTGTTTGTTTGTACTTATGAATTCACAAAATAGGGTTATTGCTTTTGGAAGTTTATGGCGAAATATTATGATTTTCCATTTTGGTACTAAAACAAAAGGTTACCATCATATGAAAACGAAGCATGGAAAAATGAGGCATATGTTTAACAATTATTAATGGCTTTTTGGGTCACGTTAGTTACCGTTTCGCATATTTTCTAAGGTACAAATAAACACATAAAATATCTTATATTCGTGATTAGAACACATTGTGCGAAGCTGTTGAGCGGGCTAATTTATAAAGTAAATGAAATTCTACTTCAAAAATATAAACTAAAGGCAAGAACGTGTCTTGCAAAAGTAAATTAATTATCATTCTATCTTATATTGTCGTTTGACCAATCATTAACAGGAACAATATTAAATAACCTTTGAATACAAATACATTAATTGATTAAAAAAAGATATACTGATATTCGAACACTCGTTTGAGCATTTGGTAATATTTTAGTTGTAATCAAAAGAAGTAATAGAACCTTAAAGGATAAATACATTTACAAACTTTAGTTGGCTATTTATAATTAAAAACAGTACCTACTTACGAATGTCAAGTCACAGGACTAGTGGTTAGCTAATCGCTCTCGATACGCCCCGTTGGAAGGGGAGAATTCAAGACATCACATACGTCCATGCCTTCGAACAGAATTTTATAAATCGATTGAAAAATCAATTTATAAAACTGTCCGTACCGGGATTCGAACCCGGGACCTCCGTAACCGAAGCCAACGACGTTGACCACTCGACCACACAGGCGGATATTAATATAAAATTATATACTGATCGCATTGTTATTACACTGTGTTATTAATTGAGATACGTGTTTAGCTTTCTTTTGAAGCATCTTCAATAGGGTTGGGCTAAAGGGGGTTCGTAGAAGTTAGCGCGAGCCCATTGTTAAATTTAAAAAAAAAACAATATTTTCAGATCAAATCAGTACCTAACTGGAATTTTCAACATGTATCGATGGACGATGACCTAGTTCCATAGAGCTACAAGTATAAATTTGTACTTTTGTGATATGGCTGACCAAAGTTTATTGAGTTATAAAAAAAAATATTATTACTGTTTGTCTCTCTTTTTAGTAAACCATTTAATCACTTATCGAAATTCAATTTAA
The DNA here is from genome assembly GCA_031772345.1 of Himalopsyche anomala. Lineage (NCBI taxonomy): Eukaryota > Metazoa > Arthropoda > Insecta > Trichoptera > Rhyacophilidae > Himalopsyche > Himalopsyche anomala. The sequence goes on from CM062840.1 coordinate 3,589,948, forward strand.
ATTCGTTTAACCTTTGAAAAAAACAATACAATGATATTTCGTGTTTTTTTATATGACTTTATTTCAATATACAAACATCTGGCTGCAGAGAGAAAACAAATATTTATTTTAGTTGTCCATTTTATTATCATATATTTGAATAAAAATTCATTATATTTATTTAATATTCAAATGATTTAATGAAGTATATTAATTAAACACACAAATCCTCAATTTACGCTACTTCTTTCGTATCCTTCATTCTATATCGAACAGTAAATTATTTTATTATATCAATATTATCAAAGAAATGAGTCGGCGGGGAGCGGCACAGTTGTAATAATTTGAAGCCGTTCAAGCTGCAAAGTGGCTCAGTTTATACCGTGGTAACTGCTAACCATATTGCCGCACGTTTTTTTATTAGCGGTTACCAATATAACAACAATTCCTCGTATTGACACTAATAAAATAAATAAATTATTATCTATAATAACTTCATTTGGGGCACGAATTTATAATTGGATGCGTTTCGAAGTATGATATGTGTGTTCAAATTTTCCCTATTGATTCGTCACTATGAGTATTACTTTAATTTTAATACAAGATAATAATGTAAATCACAGTTTGATTTTGTTTAATACACTGTGTCAATCCATTGAAACGCTGGGTCTGTAGTCGAGTGGTTAGAGGTGTTGCCTTCGGCTACGAAGCTCATCCCCGTTCGAGCAGGTTTTTTCAATCGATTCATTGGTTTTTGTTCGAACTCAATGATGTTTGTGATGTCTTAAATTACATCCGCCACCTATCCAATGCTAAAACGTGGCATAGCGACAGAAACCAGCTAACCATTTGAGCTATCCTATGCTTACTTTATTCGAAAAAGAGAGGTTAATTAACTGTGTAACTACCAGTTCTCGTTGAAAAACATCTGTTAAGATAAACTCCATTTGGAGTCCACATGCTCCACATTAAGTGCGGGGATGATAAATATGTATTTTTTTAATATTCTAAATCAGTGGTTCTGACGTGAAATTTCACTGTGGCCGTATTATAAACATCAGCGGTTCGCACCAATCTTTTTGAGATGTGTTTAAAATAGCAAGTGCATAATCAATTTAAAATTAAAATAATTTTATAAATTAATTTGTAAAACACATTTTTTTAAAAATATCAATAATTACTACAAAGCTGTTGGTGGCCGCTCATGAGAACCACAGTTTTAAATTCTAGATATTTTGTTTACTAACATCCATCGTGTATGACCCAATAGACTGTGTAGTTGGGCAGTTAGTGATAAATAAAATCATTAGGTCAATGACATTTATCATTACTTGATTTTTAAGCATAATAATTATAGAAAACCAAAATTGAAACCAAACTTAATTGGTTGAAAAATCAATTCATACCAAGATTTGAACCAGTGATCACTTCAACCGAAAAAGATAAACATCCAAGAGTCAGTTCTTTATAGGACCGTTATTTTCTTTGCCTATGTAGTTAGTTGAACAATTTTGAAAAGAAAGTTTTTACAATATATACCGTTTGTATCGTGTGACTCACATATTTAATGGATTAATATTAAGAAAATTTAAGTTGTTACTATTAAGATGTTTACTGTCAATTCTTATTAAAAAGACAATATTTAAAAAAAATCTTTTCTTTGAATGTTTTCCAGTATTTAAATAAAGATCAGTACTGGTTTATTAATTTCTGGTTATATTTTTGAAGTGGGATTAAGATGTCCACATTTTTCTGTCATATTTAAAAAAAATATAGTTGGATTTTCGGACTCTAATTTATATACTCTGCATTAATTCAGCCGACCACCTAGCTTGTAAATCTCTTTGTTTACAGTGTGATTTGCCGCTTCTGCGGTTTTGGTCGTTCTGTCTTTATCATTATTATTTTATTAAAATATTGCAGGTGCATCGTAAATACATTTCGTCAGGTATTACAACAATACAACCTTCTGAAGCAATTCGGGTCAGGCCAAAAAAATAAATTAAAAACAAATTATAAGTTTTAGAAACTGAAGATTTTCTGTAGAACAAGACTTCAATACAACAAAATTAACACTAATACGTTTTCTCATAAGTACCCATTTTCCTTTTCACCATAAAATTAATTATATAAAAAAAGCTTATTCTAAATGTAAAATAATATTTTTGTTAAATATTGTATAAAGAGTATATATCGACTTTCATCAGGTAAAAGGAATCAAATCAACCCACACATAACTATTTTTACAGGAGGGACGGAAAAAAGTTTTTTAATGATTGTGTGCCAAAGTCAAAATATTAAATAAACATAACCTTGAAGTGCACAAAAACTTATAAACTAGTGTTTAACATAATTAACTCAATGCAGCGGTGGGCTGGCAAAATATTAACAAAGCTCGCTTAATGTCAAATATATTTTATGTGATCTAGGGAAGGGGTGATTTTTTATTACCCTTATACAATACGTCATAATATTACTACATTAAATAACAATATACAATGTAACATAAGACGAAAATTAATATCAAAAGTAAGAGAGAGACAAATTTTCTATTTTCACTCTTATTCCGTGTTCCAAGCGATATGCTTAAACCTTCGTAGATTAATATATATGTACTGCGTTCCTAAATATAATTATAATGCATAAAAAATAAATTATATTACTCATATATCTTTTCCGGTTCTAAGCTCAAGAAATGCGACCCCAATACCCACATTTTCTTAAATATCTATTTTAATATGGGTGATACAATGTTTATAATTAAGGTATTCTTGTATCATAGTTTTTTGGATCTTTTGTAGTTTATATAAATACGCGATAACGCGATAATGCGATTACGAGATAAGCGTCCGCTTATCAGCGATCGTTTGTAAGATAGCTGGGCTAAACGCGTCAGTTGCAAATTCATATTTGTGCTGTGATGACTTCTTTTTTAAGCGCAACTTAAAATATTATTATTTATTAAAAAACCACGTATTTTTATAAAAAAAATTTATTAGTAATGATGCATAGAGATATTTTAAAGCCCTTATACTAATTTTTTTTTGAAATTTATAAGAATAAGGCCAATAATAAGGAAACCACTGGGATCCCTAAACGACCCCCACCGGCAGAGAAGTATTTTTCTAGTCTCCGAGCCGCGAGAGATATCTGAGAATATTGTTTTTCTTAAATTAACAAGGGGCCAGCGCGATCCTCTGCGAGCCCCCTCCAGCCCACTCCTGACTCAATGCAATATAAATTTAAGGAAACCCTTTATGAAGGTCCTTTTTCCTGGTTGCAATTTTGACTGGCCTTTCTTTTTTCTAACTTAAAAGTTCAATTTAGATAATTATTCGGCATTTGCATCATTTAAGTAATATATATAAAAAAAATATTTTGAAAAACCCTAGGGTTGCTTTCTTTTATCTGACTGCAGTCGATATGTTTAGCATTGCAGTTAATAATCGTTAATGCTCCAAAAAGTTTTTAAATCGCATGTGATAATATTTCTAACAAATAAATTCTCTAGGGAAACTCGAGATCAACACGTGGAGAAAATACAGCACAGCAGTGGCGGATTAAGCACTTTGGAGGCCCCAGGCGCAATAAATTTTGGAGGTCCTGTTTTTCGAATGATATAAAAGTGCTGCGAAACTCTTCGTGAATAATAATGAATTGAAATTAAAATATAAGAACGATCCTATATTTGAGGCCCCCGAGAGTTGCAGGTCCCAAGCGCGCGCCTCTTGCGCTTATAAGGTAATCCGCCACTGCAGCACAGACACCGCTGCACAAGATTTTAAATGTTAAATTATAAGTATCTGAATTTGATATAGACATTACCGGGATTTGGACCCGGAATAAACCATATTTTCGATAATCTACAGAGCCCAACGATGTTAGAACTTTACTGAAACACGTAATAATTTATGCTACTTTTAAATACACATCCTTCCTTATGTTGAATTTCTTGCCAATGCGCCAAATATGTTCAATTCCGAAAATCATACGAGATCAACCAGAGAAGTGAGGCCTTGACCTTACTGGATCTGGAATCCTGACAGATCTGATTATCATCATTAAGGCAAAACTCTTACCAACTAGGCCAAGGTTCGTCAACCTTTTTATGCCTACCACCCACTTTTGTTTTTTTAAGGTAAAATTTCTTTACCGCCCACCAACATCGCTATATTTCAATCCAGTATATGGGTGAAATTTTTTTTGAAAGATTTCGGGGTAAAGAAAAAATCTCCCACCGCCCACAACAGAAGCCTTTACCGCCCACTAGTGGGCGGTATGGACCAGGTTGACGTGAACTAGACCAATTTTCCTTAACGTTTTTACATCCGTGGACCACAAGAAAAATCAAAAAATGTTTTGCGGACTATCAATATCAGCTTTTAAAAGTGGATGCTAACTATTTTTGAACTGCAGAAAATTGTTGCGGCCCACCCAAAAATCTTCGCGGACCACCGGTTAAGAAACATTGAACTAAATCACAAATAGCGATATAATGTTGTAACGATATTTTTTTTTATAATTATTGACAATCCGATTTGACCAAATATTTGAACTCATTTGTTCCACCTTAACCGTTTGAATACCGTGCAAATAAATTATTAATATGTCCCAGAGATACTGCGTGTTTTTGAGAAAAATATTTTTGCCTAATATACACTCGAATTCAATATTTTAAAAACCTATATTGACTCAGTATAGATGAAACTACACATATTCATCAAAATATTGCTTATATTCTATTAGAATACCAAGTATTTGATTTTTTTAAATGTCTTGGACATTCGTTTTCGCTTGCATATGTTCCGGACACCCGTGTTCGCTTGGTATTTAAGTGGTTAAGAGAATTATGATACATGATGGCGGAGATATTTTTTAATATCCTCCTAAGCTCTAAGACATTTGGATTCGATTAAGACATTTAAAGAAGAGAAACAATCTCACAATAAAATAATATTTCTCAGTCCACTTAGAGGTACCTAAAAAAATCGGAGGCTGTCGGAATTTTCAAAGAAAAAGCGGCACCATTCCTTAAACAAAAAAAGGCATTGTTACTCTTACGAATTGCCTACCTGTAAAACAATTATAATTATATCTACAAACGAGGTAAATTTGGATAATCGGTGTTTGGTTGCTCGTTGACTATTTTACCAGTATCCAAATACATATGCTAGAATGTTACATCGCCATAAGTATTAAATAGCATAGTTTTTTGTTTATCTTACGAAGCGGACGATCAATGATGTGTATAGTCAGAGTTAATACTATATAAATAAAATAATTTAGGCTGGTATTGAATGATTCAAGTTGATCGAGTTATCCAAATTGTGTCTCTACGAATAAAGCATAGTTTCTAAACCTTTTTGGGTCTGTGACCCTTTTTGAGTTTCATAATTTTCGATAACCCCCATACTCGTTTTATATAAGCATATAAGTTTTTTGAGACTTAGGGACAAAATTATTTTGGGATTGATGACAGGAAAAAAAATGAGAAATTGAATGATTCTAAAATAATTTTCAATTATTTAAAAAATTTGCTAGCTGGCAAACTTTAAAATTTTACTCAGAAATTTACGGATTTCCCAAAATGAAAAGACGCGAGATCTTTTTTTAGGTTTTCCAGGAATTCCAATTCCAAAAACCTGGAATTGCTAAATATTGCTACAGGCGTTGGAAAGAAAATCAAGTGATTCGTGATGAATACAATATTTCCATGTAGACAATTGAGTGACTCTTTTTAACAGGTGAGAATAGGTCGATTTGATTCATTTATTTGTAAGCAACGCAAGTTAAATGAATTCTATATTATATACCTTCTGATAGTTATTTTCCCATCGTATTTAGTATGTCACTTACGCACTTCTTTCCAAACAACAAGAAATATACTTGTTAATGATACCTATCTAGTAAGGCTACCGTAGTTAATAATGATGTCCAATTATAATTAGGTCACTATAGATAGTTTAATAAATCATTAGTCCGGTATTACGAATGTTCCGGGCTCAGTTCTTGGCTGCGTTCAAAAAAATGCCAATCTCTTTCACCGACCGATATTATTTTATGATTGTGTATCTAGCATTTCAGCGGTCAATAGTTCGCAGTTATTTACAGGTTTTATACTAGCCATATGAGAATTCTTTTTTAGTTAATCATTACCGCGTTATGGAAGGTGGCCCAAAAAACGACGTCACATACATAGGTATATAACGGGTAACGTTAGGATTTGACTGTTTGATTTGCGATATCCAGTGTCAATATCGTTCATACACAAGACTAATGCGCACATGCCAATTGCACACACTACAGATTATGGATAAATGTACGTATTTAAATATTATAGCCGGGTCCGAATCCCAATACGGAGATATTTCTCAATCGATTTATGGATATGTGTTCGATGTCATGGAAATCAAGTGTCAAAAATTCTCTCCCACCACCTATCCTTTGCTAAAAATGGAACGTGACGAAAGCGATTAGCTAATTACTAGTCCTGTCTTATCATTCTAACCTACCTCTGTTTGAAAAAGAAGCGTTTAGCACATGAGTAACAAGCAGTTCTCGTAGAAAAATTTCTATTGATATAAATTCTATTACAAAGTTTTATGCTTCACATTAAAAGTGGACATGGTTAAAAAGAAATAAAGTGACATATGTTTTTATCTCTTTCTTCATTGCTCGTTAAAAATACGTGCGGAAAATTCAATATGCATAATTTTCAATGTGCGCATTTGTAATCTGTTCAATCAATATGGATTGTCATGATTGGCTTATTTGTATGTATGATTAAAAAAAACTGATTAGTAGACCTTCTCATAATTTGCTATATTAACAGAGATTCGCAAACCATTCTGTACTCGATTTATATTTATCGAATTCTCGCTAACGGTATGAAATTGTGATTTTTACGAAATTCCCAACTATATTATACTATTTTCGTTTCCGGCAGATTCCTAGAAGTAGCGTTTTCCGGTAATCAAAGCCTCAAAGAAATCCGACCGCAAGTCATTGATGATAATACCATTGACTGGACAAAACCGCAAGATTGATCGCTTTCAAACAAGCCGGAGGGACCGCAAGAAATGAATCCAAAATGGTGAGGAAACATAATTACTATTAGGTTCACATCTATTTGATGAGTTGTGAGATTCCGCGAACGAAACTAGCAATTCTATTTGGGATTTCCCGCATGTATCAATACACATTATTTATGAATAAACGTACGGTTCCTCGAATACTATTTTTTATTATTGATTGAATTGCTACTTACTAAAAACACTATTAATTGTGTCGAAGTAACTAATATTTTGCTTTTTTTAATTTGAATCGTTCAAATTATGTACACTCCCACAGATTTTGTCACTAACGACCCGGGTTTCGCCTTTCGGCATCTTCAGGCGTTCAAGTGCACGGTTGAACTTGAGCTGTCAGTTCATCCGTGCACTCACAGCGTGTCAGCTGGGAGTGTACATAATTTGAACGATTCAAATATAATATTGAAATTCCACCAAGCACATTTAGTCGAAATCTAAAATTATATTTTGCTATTTTTATACCATAACACTTAACTTTTCCGATTCTAAGCTCAAGAAATGCGACCCCAATACCCACATTTTCTTAAATATCTATTTTAATATGGGTGATACAATGTTTATAATTAAGGTATTCTTATATCATAGTTTTTTGGACCTTTTGTAGTTTATATAAATACGCGATAACGCGATAACGGGATAAAGAGATAAGCGCCCGCTTATCAGCGATCGTTCGTAAGATAGCTGGGCTAAACGCATCAGTTGCAAATTCATATTTGTGCTGGGATGACGTCTTTTTACGCGCAACTTATTTATTTATTATTTGTTAAAAAACCACGGAGTTTTATAAAAAAAAATGTATGAGGAATGATGCAGAGAGATATTTTAAAGCCCTTATACTATTTTTTTTTTTTGAAATTCATAATAATAAGGCCAATAATGAGTGTATATTAATTACTTCACGTAGTTAATTTTATTAGTTTTGTTACTCAGTTCCATGACATCTAGTAATTTCAATGCGCCAAATATTTTGAATTTGTGACATAACACAAAAAAGGTAATCTACTCAAGGTCAACTCGAGGAAAAAAGGTTTTAAACAACCATATTGAAGATCTCGAAATTAAATTTAAAAAATCTAAATTGTTTTTTTTTTGTTTTGATTATCCCTATTTACCTTAATATTTTTTATGACTTCAAAGTAATTTGTTGCGTATTTTTCCTCGTATCGTTTTTACACGGTGTACACGTTTCATGCAATACCGTGTAGAAAAAATCGTGATGGATAGGTATCATTGCATAAATATCAGTTCACTATTTTAAAAAATTAAATTCATTTTTGTTTTTTTTTGATAGATTTGACGGTAACTTTTTGAAGTTTATTTTTAATATAAAATTAAATTTGATACCTTTTTTTATTCCATTTGTTCACATATTCTACAGTTTATCTGTAAACGTTGAAATGGTCTTGTGATGTTTCTCAAAGAGACGAAACACGTGTCACAAATTGCAACACAAATCGAATAACAGAGTAACTAAATTTAATTTTATATTTTCATTATTGTTAACTGTATGTCACCATCACTATCAGACAATAGACAAATCTTTTAACGTACATTTGGTAAGACGTCGCTTTTATCACTTATGATAAACTATCATATATATCACTATTTCTTTCCAATTTTTCTGGTATATAAGAATAAACCTCTATGTAAATAGGTGGTAGCACCGTGCTATTTCGAAACAGTGTAAAAAGAAGTATAATGGATACCAAAACAGTTTACTTATCTACGAAAAAAAATCCGTACGCCCAACACCGCGTATTAAAGTTTGCACAATTTTTATGTGTGAATGAAACCTCTAAGTATTTAATTTCATTTCACATTTACCACCGTGTTTGTTTCTGTATTCCTCAAATCATCAAGGCAGGGAGTGAAGAAAGAGAAAAGGATCAGATTAGTAGAGACATCTCCTTTATAAATTATAAGAGGCGGTTTCTTCTCTGGGCCGATTATGACAAAGGACCTCAGCGACCACCTGTGCTGCCTACCTGCCTGCTTGCCTGATTCAAACAACGTAAGAAAGGTTCAAGTAGAAGTGTTAGTTTACGTAGCTTTTGGAATAGAAATATTTGAAATTCATTTATTCATAAATAATACTTTTTTAATAAAAACAGTATTATTTATGAATAAATAAATTTCCCTGATTACTCATTATCCTATGGTGTGGATACATACGAAGTCTTTAAATCTATATTGACAGCGAACATCTTAAAGTGAAAAATAAATGTGTTTTATTTGTACAAAAATAACGTGTTTCCATCACGAATTGACAGCTTCCACCAGAGTTTTTCGAACTTTTTCTGAAATGTAACAAACACTTCACATATCCAGAAATTGTAACGGAACACTAAACTGTTTTTTTTAGCTTGGGTAATTCATAAGAATAAAAATAAAAATAGTTTTATCAAATATTAGTTTATAAAGTTTTTACTGACTGATTTTGGGTCCACGAATTGGAAATCTTCTTGATATCAGGTACCTTTCTATTGTCAGTAGTGTACTCTCTTCTTACTTAACGCAATATTTTGTGTCCATTTGCGGGTTGATTGTTGAACTTCTGAGCGAAGCCGCCTGATTAACTTTACTACTCACTTTCTTTGCTTATATTAATGTCGATCTACATTTTCTTAAAAATATAGTATTTTTCAAAACTTTAAATTTTATTAAAACTACTCTTTAAAGATTATATATAAAACATTTTGATTGTAGGACCTAGACTTTAGATAGCATATAGTGCCTACGTTTATCTATCTGGAATAGGGATGTTAATACCAGAAGAATAATCAGATGATATGGCGCAACGGTTAGCGTTGCTGGCTTCCGTGACCGGCACGGGCTCGAGTCCCAGAACGAACAGCATTTTTTCGGTTTCTGTTCGAAGGCATGGGTGTTTGTGATGTTTAAAAATTCCCTCCTACCTTTTCCGATCATTTAATAACTAGTCCTGTCCTAGCCTTATCCTTCTTTTCCTACTACTCTCTTTGGAAAAAGAGAGGTTGATTAACTGAGTAAAAAACAGTTCTCACAGAAATGTTGAGATACCTTCATTGGGAGGCCATATGCTCTACATTGGGAGCGGACATAGATAAAAAAAAAACTTTAGATATCATATAGTGACTTCATCGATCTTTAGTGGAGATGAGAATACCGATATTTAATTATAAAAACCGGAATTACAAAAATAAATGAAAATTGCAATACTGTATACGACCGAGCCAGTTTCACTTTTTTTTCGTTTAAATTTTGTTTGACTATTTTTTAACGAAATTTTAATTCGGATTCAGTTTAATAATTACGAGCATATTCAACTATTCTTATGAAATTCAATTCCACTGTTCTGAAATTGTAAAATTAATTACAAGGAAATATTCATTGGAAGATTTAAGTTTGTTAATCAATATAAAATAACTTAGATTATAAAAAACCCACTTACACAGTCGTTATTATCCCTGCGCGATAACTTCATCCTTGATCACAAAAACTTTCGTCGTTTCACGCAATGATCAATAGATTAGTTAACATCCCTCTTGCACAAATCAATTTTGATTTATAATTACATAAAAAACGTGGAATAATCTAAGTTATTTTATATTAAAATGAATTTCCACAAAGTTATCGCCGAATCCATCGAAAGTATAATCAATCTTCGCCCTTAGTGTAGACGCAGCTTAATACCGGGGCGTAACGAGCTACGGCGGCAAAAGAGAGGCGGCAGAAATTAATGAAGATAACAGATTACCACGTTGTCCAAAAGGTCCAAATACGCGTCATGCTTGTACGCGTTATGTATTACATATATCAGTGATTCTTAACTGGGGGGCTTCAAAATGTTTTGGTCTAGAAATTTCTTAAAAAACCGTATAATTCGGAATACAATGTAATCATGTTTAAGACGCTCACTGTCAATAAATACTTGGTGGAAAGGCATTGTGTATATTAAAACATTTTTTGTACTAACAAAGGCATCCAATCTCGGACCTATTTTTTGATGAAGAAATTTCGGGATTTAGGACCTCGGGATCCCGAAATTGAAAGATTCAAAAATATTTTTATATAACTTTTTATATAATAATTTTTAAAAACACTTTTTAACTCGCTCCTCCAAAAAAGTAAAGAGTTCCCGCTTTCAAAATAATTTCACATTTTTCACTGTTCCTAAATACACACTTGCAAATTTTTGCTCAAATATTTATTATAAATTTCGAGCGAGAAGTATTAAATTTACGTATTATTACATTATGAGATGTACAAACCGCATATAGGGTTATTAATATCCTTTAATTCTAAGAGGCTCTCGGCTGCAAAAATGTTGAGCAACACTGCATATTATTACGCCTTAATACTCTTAATATCATTAAACACACAACGTAATCATGATTGCGCAGGAAATGTTTATCGTTTTACATTAATATTGCACCTACTCCTTAACAAACAAAAAGTACTCGGATAAGCTGATAATTACAAAGAATTTAGACCCATAGGAATTATGTAAAATATATAATAGCTATTTCGGCATCACGCCATCGTCACAACAATTTATTTTTCAAACTTTTTATATTACAGGTTAACCAAGTAAATTCTAATTTAATCAAATGACCACTGTTATACCCGATATCACCCACTACTGATATACAGCAATATCTGGGAGTATCCCGAACACAACAGTGTCAAACGCTTTCAAATGCTTGCTGTGAGTGACTTAGGAGTAGTTACAAAATACAATGTTCCATGCATTATAGTATACTGAAGTTTTTGGACACACATTTTGGTGATTGACTTATGTTCTCGATAAAACTAAAAAATACTGAATAAAAAGCACAACGTAATGTTTTTATTATTTAAAATTTTGTTTATTATAATTTTACAAATAGTTTTGCATTATTTGAAACCATTTAAATAATTAATTAAACAAAAACTAGATAAATGTCAATCTGTAACCAAATGGTAAAAAAGGGATGATGATTTTCGGAAAGAAGTAGTATTATTTTTTAAAGTAATTAACTGTCATTGATAGAAAGACATTATTTTAAAATGATATACAATATTCACAAGTATAAAATGTTTTCTTCTTTCTACGAAAGAACAAGTAGAAAATATAAAATTAAATGTGTTTTTACTCCACTTGTGCTATAAATTGAATTGAAACACGGGTTTCTTCTCATTAAGAAGCATTGTCAGACTTAAAGAACACATGAGGTAATAATAGTTTTTCGGAGTTTGCGAATCAATTGAAAGAAAATTATTAAACATTCAATAAAAATAAAAATGTTGAAATTACATTTAAAAATTAGCCTACTAATCGTATTGATTGGTGAAATAATGACTGTATCTATATAAGAAAAGGTAATGAATGAAAAAAAAGACATTTTCAATGTAAAAAAACAACTACTTTTGTTTTAAGCTGCATTCAGAATTGGAATCGGAATCAGAGTCGTTTTATTTTTTTAACGACTCCGCTGCCCTGCTTTTCGCCAAGGATTGACTGTTAACACCTTAGTGTTTAATTTAAATTAAAACTCACTAGATTGTTTCCTTAACACTTAGTGTGCGTTGAGGATTACATGGATATCATTTTCACGGCTATTGGTGCAGCGAAAATGACTATGTTTGGTTAAAGACAACATCTTTGTTTAACGAGAGCATTTTGATATGCAAACATAGAGATTGGTTACTCAAATAATGCTGCGCGAGGAAGCGTGGGAACCCACCACAGAATGTTGGAGAATAAATATTAACACCGAAACCCTGAATTCTAAGAAATGTTGGGAACGTAGCTCAATAATAGCGGGAGAAATTCAAATATCCTTTTGAAGTATGTCAAATTAATATGAGAAAAAAATGACGCGTTCTTGGATAAATCGATAATTTTTAATTCAATAAATTTTATAATATATATGCATGGATTGTTCATAATGGTTTTGCTTACCACAAGTATTCACATAACTTCTCATTAGCTATGCGTTATATTATACTAAGTCAATCTGTTATTATCTAATGCAGCGATTTCCAACCTGGGAGGCGTGGAATATTTATTGCAAAGTGAGGCGCGAGCAGTCCAAAATATTTGCTAACCCTTTAAAATGTGTCTTTATTACTATAAGAAATGAAGGATGGGGAGGCGCGAAGATATTTTTTTCTTCAAAGGGAGGCGCAGTAACATAAAGGTTGAAAACCACTGATCTAATATTTAAAAATGAATGTTTGTTTGTTCGTACTTAATGCGTTACCACACCGCTCATCCGATTGCAATAAAACTTTGACAAACTTTTTGTTTGCACTTCCGGGTTATAGACATAGTAAAACTAACTTACAGTAGGTTTTTTATATAAAAATCAATGTTTGTATGTCTGGCATACAGTTCATTTTGGCAACGTATGCTTGCACTTACGCACTTGCGTGAAGGTTATAGTATAATTTTTGTAGGTTTGAATTTGTTGTGTACTGTATGTGTGTATGTATGTACGCGCATGTGTGTGTACATGTACGGATATGGTATGGAGGAAGCATATGGAATGTGATTTGCAAAATAATGGTGTGGAATTCCCGTGAACTTCTTATCTCTGTAGTGATCATGCCCTTCCGTTTGCAAACGAAGGTAAGGGGATGCAATTTACAATTTTTCAAAAACTTTATCGATGAAGGAGACTGGAAGAGCCTTGACGCTGGCGCGTCCTGGTACTTGAAGCTCCATAAATTTGAGATCCAAAAAAAAAAAAAGTACAATAAATTACAGTAGGTGGCGCGTGTGTCGTACCATAGACAATCGGCAGCAAACGTCAAATAGACAGAAAAAAAATCACTTCAATAAACAGAATTAAAACACAAACACTTTATTTCTTTGGGTGGCATTGCAACGCTCCCGGGAACCGGCTAGTTTAATATAAATTTAAATTTGATACCATTGTTATTGTTGTGTTAAAGAATATGGCATATCACGTGACGTGTCACATTCTGTGAAGTGGAATAACAAAGTTATCAAATTTAATATTATATTAAAAATGAAGTTCCACAAAGATACCAAATTTATATCAAAGATATCTATCCAATTTAATTGTATTATCATCCGATACAACATGCCCAAGAACGTCTTTGCTTTTAATTATTTAAAAAAAAAATACACACGTACTCTTTGTTCATTAGTTTGTAGTCTTAATGAGTTTGACGTACATATTAATTCAGTTTCTTCACAGGAGAAAGTGTTAAATTAAACACCGTAGCGGACCTGCTGAATGGTTCGGTGTCTGTGTGTGCCTTCACAAGGATCGTTTGAACAAGTAAATATTGTTGATTCCCATGAGGCCAGAAGCTCATTGTCTTGTTCAAATAAATAAACATCACCGTGGACACATAGTTGCACTCACTTTTAATGTTAATTTGTAATTTTTTCAACCATTTTCGCTACAAATGCAGTATACTAAGAGAAGGTTATTCAAACATTAATTATTGCCCAACGATCTCTCGCCTTCATAATTATGACGAGAATGTTTTAAGGCAGCGATTTTCAACCTAGGAAGCGCGCACAGTATAAAATATGTATTTAACCTTTATAACGTGTCTTTATTACTATGTGACATAAACGATGGGGAGGCGCCAAGACATTTTTAACGTCGTTTCGTTATGGGAATTCCGTAAATTCCTAGGATTTGAAATCGAATAAAAATTTTGTAAAAAATCCTAGGATTTTAAAATCGCCGAGAAAATTGTCTCAATTCCGAATTTACACACAATTTTATGTGGAATTGGAAAAATTGTCAATCCCGAAATTCCCGAAAACACAAAAAGAGTCCGGGATTGGATGCCCTACTATCCACTCATTTATATTTAGTTTTTTGAGACACCAAAGGTGCCTCGCATACAGGCACAAATATCATCATACATACGGTGTCCACGTGAACTGGCTTCACTACGGATTGCTCACCTCTGTAACGATCACGCTCTTCCGTCAGTGGCGATGGAAACGGAATGCAAACTTTGACACTAACTCACTGTAGGACTAAAAGCTCCATACATCTCATGTATGCATTACAACATTACTATTGCTTATCGTTCCAACAACTCAGGTCCAAATATTCAGAAGATTGTGTTATGTTTATTAGCATTTTTTTTTTAATCCATGTCCGCTCCCAAAGTGTAGCATATGGCCTCCTAATGAAGGTATCTCTACAGAAGTTTTTTCTACGAGAACTGTTTGTTACTCAGTCGCTCAATCTCTTTTTTTCAATGAGAGTAGTAGGAAAAGAAGGATGAGACTAGAACAGGACTAGTGGTTGGCTAATCGCTATTGCTACACCCAGTTATGAAAGGATCAGAAGGATGGGAGGAGAGGAAATGATGTAAATTGACATCACAAACACCCAGTCTTCGACCACAACTTTGAATTGAATAATTCTCAAATTCACTGTGATCTGACCGGGAATCGAACTCAGACCTGCGTGATCGGTAGAGCAAGCTCTAACCAACTGGGCCACAGCAGGCGGCATTAGCATTATCAGTCGATAATGATCGTATTGCAGGAAAAATATTTTGTAATTTTCAATATTGAATGTATAATATCACATAGGTTGTTGCGAGGTGTGACATCGTGTACTATATTACATTTTCAAATAAATCTATCATACACATTTCTATAGAAGAATAAAAAAAATGTCACAATACACGTTAAGAGTATTCCATATCAGTAGTCACGCTCTGGTCTGTTTTTTTATTGGGTCATAATTCAGATTTAAGTTTGTCTTGTTTTCTGTTATAAATAAAATAAAAAAGAAAATTTAACGACATGTGTGGCTTTATAAGACGAGCGCTCCTTTGTCGTTGGGGTGAGAAATTATTTATAAATTTGAGTGGGTCTAAATGACATCGTCAACAAAGATGGAGCGGGGAACTACCAGAAAGGTATTTTTTGAACGATTCCGTTTATTTTAAAAAAAAAATACACTTTAACGAACATTTTGACTCCTTCAACCATTGCAATAATTGTCGCCCGCTGTGGTCCAGTTGTTTAGAGCTTGCTTTACCGATCAGGTGGGTCTGGGTTCGATTCTCGGTAAGGTCAGGATCAAATTGATTTTTTTCAATTTTAATTTGAGATCTAAGACATGGGTGTTTGTGAAGTTAATTCTCCTCTAGTTAATCTCATGTGACTTTCAAAAATTCTCATCGAGTATATCTCGTATGATCTATCAACTTCAAAATATTTGACGCATTGTCGTAAGCTGCAATGTCAAATATTTCAAAATAATAATAAAAATAATAATGAATTCCCAAGCCTTTTTCTGTCTATGTCAAAATTTTGAATCACAGTAAAATGTCCAGGCATGTCTTTGTATCGACGGAATAGAAAATCAAACAAAAATTTAAGGACAACGTCAAATGAAAATATTCCAAGATTGATTTGGTCATCTCTCAAGATCAGTGGAGGGGAACCTGCGGCCTTTTGATTTGATCGGCCAATTCTGTTATTTGTTGTAAAACCGTAAATTCCTGAGATTTTGGATTCGGAAATTTTTGAAAGAGCTAAAAAAATAAGATCCCACGCTGGTAATTTTGGGAAATCATCAAATTTGTGGGTTTTAGAAATTGGCATGAAATAGTTTTGAAAATCCCATATATGTATAACGATATAATTTAGCGTTAATATTGCCGCCTGTGTGGTCAAGGTCGTTGGCTTCGGCTACTGAGGTCACGGACTCGAATCCCAGAACGGACAGTTTTATAAATTGATTTCTCAATCGATTTATGAATTTCTGTTCGAAGGCATATCCGCATGTGATGTCTTGAATTCCCCCTCCCACCCATCTTATCATGAACGGGGCGTATCAAGAGCGATTAGCTAACCACTAGTATTGTCCTAGCCCTACCCTTCTATTCCTACTCTCTTCGGAAAAAGAAAGGTTGAACAACTGAGTAACAAGCAGTTCTCGTAAAAACACTTGTGTTGAGATAAACTCCATTAGGATTCCATATGCTCCTCACTGGGACCGAACATAGTAAAAAAAACCGTTTTAAAAAGACCGTATTATTTTTTATGGACTTTATTACACGGATTTTCTTTATACGACGTTTAAATGAAGTCATTTAACCGTTTTAACCGACGTGTATTTCAAAGCAAAAATGTGCTCGTTATTTTATTATATTATGATGTTTTAGATAAATCTAGATTGGATACAGCAAAACTTGAAAGATACAAATAACATTTTGTTTTCGTAAATACAAACACATCTTTTTCAAACCTACCTTCAAAATGGTGGTCAAGAATCCACTTAACTCCGTTGACGTAAACATTTATATCTATTTCACTTGATCAGGTAATTTATTTACATTAATGCGAGGCCCAGTTTAAGATATTTATATTAGGGCCCTTGTATTGTGTGGGCCCCCGCTGGGTCGGATGACAAACGGCCCACCGGCCGCCGCTGTGCGCCGCGCGTGTAGGGGCGGAATGCGAGCGCCGACACATTTTTAGAAATGCTATATAAATTCTTCGGTCCTTTACAAAACTTTTAAAATGTCTTGTCCGGCGATCAAGTGTTAAAATTTAACTTAATAAGTTTATCGGAGCATTATTTTACTGATACATTTTGTATTCTTCATTGTCTTTTCAAAAATACATAGAGAGAGCACTATAATATGCTTTTTTAGCTATGTCCACTCCAAATGTAGAGCATATGGACTTCTTATAAAGCATGGCGAGCATTATCATGTGATAAAAATATGAATAGATACTGTGTTATTTTTACAAAATTAGAAAAAAAGACTAATAGACAAGACTTAACACACGATTGGTATAATAAATACGAAAATAATTTATTAATAATAATTAATCAGCTGATAATTTTTGGAATGGGTGAAGTCGGTCCTGATCTTGTTAAATAATTTTAAATTAGTACAAAAAAAATTGTCGGCTCCGTGGTGCTGTGGTCAACGTCGTTGGTTTCCGTGGCGAATCTCACAAGTTCAAGTCCCAATACGAAAAGCTTTTTTTCCAATATTCTTCTGATTTCCGTTCGAAGGCATGAATGATTGTGATGTATACGAATTCCCTCCCACCATTTATTAGCCAGCCACTAGTCCTGTCTTAGCCCTATTATTTTTTTCCCTTATCAACCTTTGGACAACTGATTCAAAAGTCCAAGAGATACCTCCATTATCCTCCACATTGGGAGCCGACATAGGTAAAAAGATATTTATTTTTTTAATCAACAGAAGTTTTTCTACGAGGACTGCTAGTTATTAAGTCACTCAAACCCTTTTTTTCGACGACTTTTGGTAAGCAAAAAAGATTGGTTACGAAAGCATTTGTAAGAACGGTAGAAGGTAGTTGTGGAAAGAAAACTAAACCTCTTTTTTGGTCAACTAAGTAATTTTTGTGTTAGTATACACATTTTTAAAATCAATGTATTCAGATTTGAATTTCGAACAAGAGCTAGTAGACTAAACAGAATTATCCAACCGTTAACGAGCCTGGCCAATTATCAAAAACATTCCTTATATTTTATTTTTTAAATGATCAACTTTTAAGTAACCAATTTACAGTGAATGAATGTGTTAAGCGTCCTGGGAGGGCACTTTCGCCCACTTTAAAAACCACTGTCCAGTCTACAATAATAAAATTATAAATTATTATCCATAACGTGTTAGTTTGGTCAAATATTTTGATACTAGCATTGATATTTCATTGCAGCATAAACATTTTTATTTTTCCCGTTTTATCGATTCTGACGATTTTATTCAAAATGTTTGATGACCTAATCGGTCACTAATGTGGTCACATTTGATCAAATACACAAATTTTAGCTGTACAACTACTACATTTAATAACAAAATTATCTAAAATAATTGACTGAATTTTCTATGAATTATAATAAATCAAGCCGGCTGCGGGATCGAGTTGATTTCGGTTACGGAGGTTACTGGTTCGAATGCCAATACGGACAGATTTAATAAAATAATTTACAATCATTGATGTATCAAACAAAAATCAAAAGATTTTTGTAGATTATTTTGTATTTTAATTATTATCTCCCGGCTGTTATTATCGAGTGAGAAAACAAACGAGTTCAATCGAACCTTTTACAAATCGTTTATTTTCTCTATTTATCTGATATCGATAAAGCTGAGTGATTTTTTTTCTTGAACACTTATTGACTTAAAATGTACGAGATTTAATTTTGAGCTATAAAACTATCTTGATAGATTTATTGCTGTTTCTGCAAGTTTTCTACGGATAGCGAAACAAATTGTTATCTAATTTTTCAAGGTGGAAAATTTTGAAAATTATTTGTGACTATTTTCATTGATGAACTGATTGTGGAGTTCATGGGAAGAATAAGTTTTCCATTCAGTAAACAACCCAAAAAAAACACACAAAATGAAGTCTGAGGTTGTACGTTATGGCCGATTCTAATTGTAGTAACATATCCTCAATTGTTCCGTATTAAGGAAACATCACTACAGATAGTTTCATCAGATCGGACTTATGTTTGACCAGTAGAATCGTATTGCATTTGTATAATCAACTTCAAGAGTTAATCCTTGAAGCAACCGGGTACCACAATTCTACTGATAGTTTTAGCACGCAAATTTGGGTCTGATTGGAAATTTTAGATTACCGAAACCAAAGCCTTAACGAGCTTCTACTGAAAAATAAAAGCGTTTGATCAAAAACACAAGAATTGCCTTGTTTATTCAAACCGAAAAATTCCGCATCGGAGATAATAAACAAATTATATATGTGTGTGCAGTGCCGGTGCGAGGTTATTTGGCACCCTAGGCAACGATTATTGGCGCGCTACCTTAAACAAATAGTCTTTTTTTTCTAAATAATGAAACAAAACAATTCGAGATCTTTAGAATTTTTTATTTTTATTTACCCATGTCCGCTCCCAATGTGGAGCATATGGCCTCCTAATGGAGGTACCTCAACAGAAGTGTTTCTACGTGAACTGTTACTCAGTCGCTCAACATCTCATTTTCGAATCACATAGAATACGATACATAAATAATCATAACGAACAAAATAAAATAAAACGTACTATTATTTATTATTATTAGAGTATATAAAAATAGTTTGAATACTCCATTTATGCGCCCCTTAATGGTTTGCGCCCTAGGCGGTTGCCTATTTCGCCTGTATGGTGGCGCCGGCCCTGTGTGTGTGTAAGAAAATTCGGATTGCACGTGGGCATGTTTCAAAAAAACTAAACCTATGAAAATATAAAAAATAGCTTTTATCAGATAATTATTAAAATGAAATTAATACAATAAAAATAGAATATCCAAATATTGTTAAATTTGAAAGAAAATGTATTTTTTTTATTGAATATTGTAAATTTATTCTGGACTTGTTAGATAATATTCTTGTTAATCGTAATTTCTTAAATACAATATATCCTACCCTCGCATTCGATTCATCTTTATACTATATTGCCAATAATGGCATTCATAACTTAAAACATATTTTTGGTAAATTTCTCTTCTGTTGTCACATTGATGAAGCGATAAGTAACCATCGTTGTAATCGTTAAAAAAAAATGTGTTTTTTCTATCTGCAGTTTAAATCAAACATGTTTCTTAGTAGATAACTCATCACTAAACTTTATTTCTTTAAGATTTGTACAAAAAATCAACGTTTCACATTACAGCACGACAGTAATAAATAATACAATTTATACAAATCAGCAATCATTGTTAGTGGATTATTGCAAGCGAAATAATTTCTTTTGTCCGTTTTCAAAACCAGAATATCCTTTGCAAAGGTAATATGTTTTTATAATGCGTTAATACGCAATATTATTTAAGCCCATAATGCGAGGATAATCCTGTCGCTGTGGTAGCATACTGTGCGAAAATATATAAGGACAAAGAATACGTGTTCGACGATTCGTATTCCTAGAGACATTTTAAAAATACAAACGAATATTTGTGTAGTAATTAGTGATAGTAATCTAAGAATGGGAAATGTAACTTTAAATATTATATTAAATATTTATAATATTTAAAATATATGTCGCCTGCTGTGGCTCAGTTGGTAAGAGCTTGCTTTACCGATCACGCAGGTCTGGGTTCGATTCCCGGTCAGATCACAGTAAATTTGAGAATTATCCAATTCAAAGTTGTGATCGAAGACTGGGTGTTTGTGATGTCAATTTACATCATTTCCTCTCCTCCAATCCTTCTGACCCTTTGATAACTGGGCGTAGAATAGCGATTAGCCAACCACTAGTCCTGTTCTAGCCTTATCCTTCTTTCCCTACTCACTTTGAAAAAAGTGAGGTTGAGCGACTGAGTAACAAACAGTTCTCGTAGAAAAAAAAACTTCTGTTTAGATACCTCCATTAAGAGGCCATATGCTCCACATTGGGAGCGGGCATGGATTTAAAAAAAAATGTTTACTTTTCTGAGTTGCAATTAATTTATTAATGTTTCAATTTGGCGTTCGATGTCATGCCGCATTATAGTATAATAAATAACTCCATTTTTATATTTTAGCAGCCATTAGTTTATCTCTTGATTTCCGATTTAAAATTGAGTGTAAATATCTATTGTGTAGATTTGTGGAAATCCCCTATTCCATATTTATTCTATAAACGTGATTGAGTAGGTAATTTTATCAAAGAATAATAAATGATTGTACTCTGAAACCATTGACCGAGATATTTCTTCAATTCCTGTCTATTTATCCCAATTCGCTTTGAAATGACCGCTTTAAGAAATATTAAGATTCGTTCACACTAACCAGGACAATATTGATTTATTTTAATTATTTTATCTAATTATTATTTTCAATATATCTGTAACTTTTAAGCGCCCCGTGCCAATTGATTTGATTAATTTATTCGGTATTTTGAGTTGAAAATTTGCATCATGAAGATATTGAGTTTCAAAGTTTAGACATGTTTTTTGGTACTTAATGTAAATTTTATGAATGTATATGGTTTTGTTAAAATAAATATTATTCATTGGTGTAGTGGGGCCAGGTCAGCGACCTGGTACCTGAAAATGAGCCACGGCGCTGGTCTGCCACCTTTTTTACTTGTAACTTAATTTTCAAGTACATACATACATTAAAAATACTGTACATACAATTTATCAAAATTGATTGTTAAAACTCGTGTTTTTTTTTAACTTCAGACGGATATAAAAAAAAAATAGGGAAGAAATCAATGACCGACCTGGTACCTATTTATTTACCACTACACCACTGATATTATCCAATATTAAATCACTTGTTAATTAAAATACTTTGTACTTGGTTGATTTTTCAGGGAAAATAATGCTCTTAGAGAATTTTTCCGCTAAATTAAAAGAAAGCAACGCAAAATAATAAAAAAAAACATAATAAAGGCAGAGTTTCAATTTGATATATTTTTTAAATTTGAATATTTTTGACCAGTTTCAGAATTCAAAATGCCTAAAAACGTCAGTTAGTTTGTTTTTGCTTAACTTAACCCATTTATATCTAAGGCAGTGGTTTGCAAACGTAATGTTACTACGCCTCCCTTTGAAAAAAGGCATCTTCACGCCACCCCATCCTTTATTTCATTTAGTAATAAGGACACTTTTAAAGGTGGAAATAATTATGTAAAGCTGTCCGCGTCTCACTTTGACAATAGTCCACGCTTTGTCAACCTTGTCAATTTTTAAAAGTAAAGTTGTTATTATTTAAATTAATTAATATATTGTCTTAACGTTGTGTGAACGAGACATCGTCTTTGTTACTTAGTAGCCATATGGAGTTATCGCAGTGCTAAGCCGATAAAACGAAACAGGAGCCAGATGGGCAATCGACAATTCACAATACCTAATGACAACAATAGAAAATTCTGGATAATAAGAGTAGCACACTGCCCCCAATATTATTCATTTGGCCATATTGCCACCCATTTTAGTTATACGACTCAGATATCAGACTACTTATAGTCGAAGTAGAATTAGTTGATTCAATTAAATATGATAACTTTGTTAATCCACGTGCTGTGTTAAGAATGGTTACTCACGTTTCGAATCTTTAAAGAAGTATCCTCTGACAGAATATCGCAAGGTTACGTAAACTCGTTATTATCCACAAGATTACCGCTGAATCAATTGGTTCACACAAAAATAACGCAACATAAAGCGCCTATACCTTGCAATATTCTGTCTGATGATGCTTTTTAAGTCGGCGAGGCACGTGTCATAATCTGTAAAACAATATGTGGGGTAACCAAATTATCAAATTTAATATATTATAATTAAGCTTAGGAGGTATGAGTCACCAGTTCCAAGGGCCGTTCGATTAATCAACGCATTGCCCAGAGAAGTGGACATTTTTAGTGATGGTATTTGTGAACTGTTTGATAAATTTTTCTATTATATCTCTTGATTTTTTATGTTGAATTTGATGTACTGTGTATTTTTATTTTATATGTTGTCTTATTATATTTTTCAAGTGCATGGCGATTTGGCGTCAGTTGCTATGTCATGTACTGTAATTTTAATTTTTTAACAAATAAATAAATAATTAAAATTGATTACTTAGTTTTTACACAGGGGGATAGAGAATGAAAAATAGATAACGCAACACGAGAAACGTTATACTGTGATGAATGCATAAAAGTTGCTTTTCTGTGATTTGAAGCCATGGACGTACAACCGAATATAGCAAAAGTTCAAGAGCGCCTACCCGATACCAGAACCGTAATAATTCAATAAATGAATAAGTTTAAGTTTAAGCACATCCCTGTTTATCTGAAAAACCTATTCCTGTTCTGTTTAGTTACATATCAGAATGAATAATAGATAGGGTCAATTTGAAACCAGGTCCATTAGATTAGGGTCAAAATTACGTAGGTGTGTACAAATACAAAGGCTGTGTTTGTACCTATGTCGCTCTGTTTGAAAAAATAATTCAATTATATCCATAGAAAAACTACTGGGTGTTCTTAATTTCACCATAAAACTAGACTTATTAAAATGTATACCTTTCTTATTTCACTGGTTGTATTACTAGGTGTAACACGTGTTTCGCGGCCTTTGAGAAGCATCCAGACTGAAGATGCTTTTCAAAGAATTTTTTCTGAATATGTATCTCAAATATTAAAAATAAATTTACATAAAGTTATTGCCGATTAATCAAAAATGTAAAAAAAGATACGTGAAAAAACTTCGCTCTTTACAGTATATGGTTAGTTGAATAGTATTTGAAATAAAAAAATTCACTCTCGCTCTTTGTATGCTCTGATTTTAAAGGATAAAATAGGTAGAAGAAAATGCATTGAAATTCAAATCCTTAAATTAATTGCAAAGCCTGTGGAATCAAAGGCTTTTATGCTTTATGGTAAAATAATCGCTTGGAAATTCAAACGAACTAGTTGCAACATTTTCAACATCTGAAATCACTTCTGGTAATTTTAACATGAACACGGTGGGCTAAATAAATTGTGTTTATATCTATAGTATTGTTTTTATGTTTACAGTAAATATTAATTAACAAGAAAACGGTTACTATTTTATTTTTTTAATTAGTGTTAATTTCAAACACACTGTAGTTACAGTCGATAGTGTTTATACAAAATCCAAATTCCGTAAGATTGTGGGAAGGACATTGTTGTTAACGGCTGGGCAAGCTTTGTCAAATAATCCATACAGAAGCTTTTGTGCTTTTACAAAAATATTTGGAGGGTCTATCCGAAAACTTTCGACTACAAATGATATTATTTTGAATTACTATAATATGTATTATTGATGGAGACATTCAAGATTAAACGCAGGTTTATTCGAAGGTTTTGAATAAAGCATATTTTTACTTTTACATATAGATTACCGTTGAGATTATGATATAATTTTTCAAATCGTTATCAACAGTTAATTATTTACGTGTAGATCACACAAAATAAAATTGTTTTTTTACGATAATGTGTGAATGTTATCGTTATTTATGTTGTATATTTCGCTTAATAAACATATTTGCATCTTTGATATAATAGAAGTGGTTCTATTTTGAGAATTTAAAACTCAATGAATTTATATCATTTAAGATTTCGACTGAAGGTGCTTGGTGGAATTTCAATATAAAATTTGAATCGTTCAAATTACGTACACTCCCACATATTTTGTCACTAACGACCCGGGTTTCGCCTTTCGGCATCTTCAGGCGTTCAAGTGCACGGATGAACTTTAACTGACGCATAGTAAAAGAATATTTCGTGTTTATATAATAAATAAATGTATCACTGAGTCTAAAGCCATTGCTGGCAATGAATTAATGTTTTTTTTCCAGACAATATAGATAATAAACGGGATCGTTGTTTTACATGACATAAACCCAAACATGAAATAATTTTTAGTCAAAATTATTATAGTTTTCAATTTATAATTTACTATAGGTTAACAGCTTGACGATCTACGATTAATATCACCCAAAGAACACATTAATTTATTTTATTATTTACATCAAACTTTAACGTCCCTACTTAATTGAATCAGTCTGTGGAATTATTTTATTTTCCGATACTTTTGACAACTGTCCTATAAAATTGCACTCCATTCCTTTTGGCGGCTTACTTTTATAACACTGTAACCATCTTTACGAGTAATTTAACGTAGTCAATAAAAAAAATACTACTATTTACAATTAAGAAGATTAAGCATCCATTCTTAGTTTCGATGTATATTAGGGTACTTTTAGTATGATTGCTAGTAATGTTTTTATTTTTGTATAATATAACTTCATATTACAAACTCTTGCGTAGATAGAAAACTACCAACACATAATAAAACGTAAATTTTAATTTACTATTAAAATTGTTGTTTTATTTTTGCAAGTCATTAAAAAAATATCCTCTTCGAAATTGATAAACATTTTTTTTTAATCCATGTCTGTTCTCAATGTTAATCATATGGCCTTCTTATGGAAGTATCTGAATAGGAGTTTTTTTGCAAGAACTGTTTGTTATTCAGTCGCTCAACCTCTTTTTTTTCGAAATAGTAGTAGGTATATAAAGTGTTGGGTAGGACAGGACTAGTGGTTGGTTAATCACTCTCGCTACACTTCGTTATTTTTAGGATTGAAATGGTGGAGGGGGGGATTTTTATATATCACAAACACCCATGCCTTCGAACAGAAATCAAATTCGAGCCCGTTAGGTCCGGCATGGACGCCAACGAAGTTTACCAATGTGCCTGGGTTCATAACACAATTCAATTTCGTTATTACTTATTTATACGGCAACCAAAATACTTATTTAATTATTCAAAATATCAGATATACATTATTTTATTTTGATTGTTTCCAACCTGAAAATATTTAGTAAACTTAACATTAAATAATTCAACAAATTAGGTATTTAAAAAAAATGATTTGTTTTTTGAAAATGGATATGTATGCAAATATTAAAGTTTCAAACGAAACACAATATATGTTATTATTTGTATTTCGCAGGTTTCTGTTCGACCCGCTCATTGAAGTATTAGTAAATTGATTTGTTTTAGAAAAAGGTGTATGGATGTCATAAACTCTAAGGACGTCTTTAATCAGAAGTGAATCGACTACATATCTAACCGTAATAATAAATTATTTTTTATTTCTGCGAAACTGAAAGTGTCCTAAAAAGTCTATAGAATAGAATACGACCATGCAGGGTTGTGCACATTATTGTATTTAAAAGAAAAACATGTCCTCTATACCAATTTAAAAAATATGTACTCTAACTATGTTTGAATGCATTGGTATTTTTTTCACACGGTTATGAAGAAACAATGTATTAAAATTGAATTATTACGCCTTTCGCATTCCACATTACATATGAGTCCTCGAGAGGTGAAGTGTCTACTAATAAAATGGTTAAAAAAATCTTGGGTTTTTAATTAAGTACAATCACGACTTTGCTTGGTGTTTTGGTGGATATGATATTTTTATTTTACGGAGAAAACACTATTGCAATGTGTTTTGACTGAGGTTACGTCACTTTTACGATACTTAAAGACGTGTAGAATATTACAACGCATCTAACTTTTTTTATTTTCTAAAATACCACTTGGCTCACTTCACCTCTAATGGGCCCATATATTATACATTAATTGACAACAGTGAAAATATGAAGCTTTGTTGGCGTTTATTTAATCACTCAATAAAATATCTAAAATAAGAAAAATCTATTTGCCTTTAGATAAATATGTCCTTAACTATATTCAAATACTGATGGAATAATAAAAAAAATACATGTGTTGTAAAATTCCCTCATAAAAAACAGCTGAAATTTTTTTTTGCTAATAATTAATTGCTTAATATATATACCGTGGAAAGGAAAAAGGACGTAACCCACGATTTTGAGCCATATGCAAATTATGAATTACACACAACCTTAAAGTGCACGGATACTTCTAAACTGGTGTTTAATTGACATACTCTAATATTAATTAATGTAATTGTAAAGGAAAAACGTTTATTTCAGTCTTTTTTCTTGGTTTTAATTTTTTACAAGGTCATCTTTATCTAACTTAAAAGCTTAATTTAGATACTAATTAGGCATTTGCAGCTTGCATCTTTTTGACAGAACGTGTATCAAGTTTGATACATTGTGATTATCGAAAAAAAACCTGTTTTGAAAAAACTGTGGGCTACATCTTTTTCCCTTTCAACAGTCGATATAAAAAAAGTGGAATAAATACAATTCCACTTCATTCACCAAGAATTGGAATTTATTTTTGGTGTTCTCTTTTTACTTTTGTTTGTGGCAACCCTACACTCAAAAAAAATGTGGTCAGTAATTAATTGCCTGGAAAATAATATTGTCAAGTCTGTTGTCGGCTGTCACATGTGGAGCGGCGACAGCCTGCCAATCTGTCGTTAAGATCTAAATCTGACAATACTCAACAACGATATCATCGCGCTGTGCTTTTGTTTTTGGGTATCATCAGGTATGTGTCGATCGCGAAGGTCACAATCTGGGGTGGCATAAAATAGTGACCAAAATTTGGTAAATATTTGGGTTTCTGTGGTGCACATTGACAAACACCAGTTATAAATTATACTCCTTTTTCACTAATGGAATACTGAAAAGGTTGTTTTTTTGAAACTATTTAATAACAAAAAAAAAATGATTCCAGTAATTTTGTTGATAATTAAAGTAAAAATTACATTTTTACCAAATCTAATTATTTAAATGCAATTTTAAAGGAACTCATTTTTTTTCAAATCTATGTCCGCTCCCAATGTGGAACATATAGCTTCTCAATGGAGGTATCTTAACAGAAGTGTTTTTACGAGAACTGTTTGTTACTCAGTTTTTCAAATGGGGTTGTAGGGTTAGAAGAATAAGGCTAAGACATGACTAGTGGTTAGCTAATAGTGTTTGCTACACCTAGTTATTAATGGATCAGAACGGTGGGAGGGAACATATAGACATCACAAACAACGTCCCTTCTAAGCTGCGCGCGTGCGCGGCCGCGCAGCAATTGGGAAGGCCTTGAGCACTCATTCCGAGTTGGCGCGCACTACAAGACAGTTGGTCAATTAATATTTGATCGGTCCGCGCAGCCTTTGAAATTTCCGCTCAGCTAAGCCTTAGAGGGAACATTGATAACAAATACCCATGCCTTTTAACAGAAATCGATAAATCGATCGTAAAACTCTGTTCGTACTGGGACTCGAACCCGTAAGATTCGACACGGAAGCCCACAACGCTAACCGCTACGCTATTGGACCCGACATTATCAAAAATATCAAATAAGATACTAATATGCTGAAGAGTAAAAGTTATTATTTACTGCATATAAATTTGAATTTTCTAAAGTCCATTTACAATTTTTATTATTTTTTTTAGTAGCTTTTACATAAACGATATTTGAACATTATATACAATTAATGATTTTTAGCATCGAAATATCTTACTTTACTTCAATCAAAACATGTGTTTATTGCATAGTGCTTTTTCCCAGAAAGAAAACAATGCTTTCAGAATATAAGTCTTCATATACATATGTCTTTGTAAGGACATCCTAAAGTAAGATTTAAGATTTGGCGGTATTAGATTGAGGTTCATTTAAAACAAATAGGGGTCCTGGGAATGAGCCTTTCACAGTCTTTTTATTAAGGACCTACCTGCTGAAAACGACAGCCAAGTGATTAATTACCCTTCAGTTTACAGGTGACGATAAAAACTTTTAACAAGTCACTTAAGGCGCCATTGTTTAATAAATAGACAGACGCCTCAGAAGTATTTTATAGTTTTTTTTTCAATCATTATTTTTGTGAACAAAGATTTTAAAATTTCAATTTTTTTTCGAAAAGCGTGTTAATATTTAAAATAAATCTATTTATTTAAAAATTGTCTATACTTATTCCACGTTTTGTATACTATCGCAAACCGGTTCTACTCAGCAAAATAACATTATCAATCGAAATATTTTTATGCTCACTTTTTCTTTACGAAAAACCAGTTTCTTACGTTTTATAAAATGTACATATTAGCGATTGACATTAATAAGTTTACGGTAAATTGCATAATATTACATACTATAAGTGCAATAGGTAAGAATTACATTATATTGCATAGGAGTGATAAAAAATTCACTCTTTCCCAGAACACCGAGAATTGCTTTGTTACTAAACGAGCCCCTTGTTATCGTATTGGCTGCCCACCACTGATTTGAATTTAATTGTTTTCCCTGGTTTACATACAATGCAACACCATATGACTACGATAGAGTTTATTACACACACTAAAAAAAATGTTTATTAATTTATTTTAACTGTTCTGTTAAATATGATGATTGAATAATTAATACTTGATTCATTGTAAAAGCTTCCGGAGGTCTGCAAGTAGCAGTATAAAATTCTACGACGACTTACAATATGGTAACGATTGTATTTTCAACATGTGGGGGCATTCTCGGCTATTATTGTGAGAAATTTGTTAGTAGAAAAAAAATAACAAAAATTATTAAGTCATTTATCACACGAAAATAACATTATGACCGGTGACACAGCGGTCGTCCTTTTAGAGAGCCGACACCAGTCAAAAAATCAAATTCCGTGACTCCAAAAAGGAGAAAATAAAAATGGATATATATATAATCTGAAAACGAGTCAACATTTGAATTATTATCGGGTACTGTATTAAAAAACAACTATAATAGAAGCGTCAGGTAATTAATTAATATGTGTGGACCTGTCACCTTAGGACCTTAATATTTTGTGGGGCGACTGTATTTTACCTGTGATTTCAAATGCAGGGATGAAGTAGACTTTAATTAATTAATTAACCTTTTCTTTATTTGATTATAATGTGAAACAAAAATAAATTTAATTATCTCTTACTTTCGTAAATGTGTATCGTTGCTTCAAAAAATAAAACGATATAACGAAAGATGATAATATACCAAAACTGTTTTTTTTTCATTTTTTTTTTAAATCCATGTCCGCTCTCAATGTGGAGCATATGGCCACCTAATGGAGATATCTCAACAGATATTTTTTTCTACGAGAACTGTTTGTTACTCAGTCGCTCAACCTCACTTTTTTCAAAGTGAGTAGTAGGGAAAGAAGGATAAGTCTAGAACAGGACTAGTGGTTGGCTAATCGCTAATGCTACACCCAGTTATTAAATGATCAAAAGGATGGGTGGAGAGGAAATGATGTGAATTGACATCACAAACACCCAGTCTTCGATCACAACTTTGAATTGAATAATTCTCAAATTCACTGTGATCTTACCGGGAATCGAACTCAGACCTGTGTGATCTGTGGAGCAAGCTCTAACCAACTGGGCCACAGCAGGTATTTTTCTTATTATTATCCCGTTGGAAAACAAACCAAAGTAATCATTGAAACTAAATACTAAAATAATACTGAAAGTAGCTTAAATTATAAAATAAAAAAGCATATAAACGCGTGTATTAAGAATACGCAAAGACTTATGAGACGACCTAATATTTTTTGTTATGACGAAGCACAATATTTTTAAACAAAAATCAATTTGTTAATTTTTCATGATAAACTTAAAACAAATCTAGAATTTGAGAAACATATTTTGTTTATTAAATAAGAACCATTGATGGGCCATTATAATTGAAAAAAATAACCCATGTTAATTGATTGAAAAATATTATTTACTGTACTTCATTTAATATAAAATTTAAAAAATATTTTGTATATAAAACTTCAAATCCTCGTCTGATAAAAATAAAAAGAAGTGACAAGCCAATGTCTGGTCACACGCGTAGGGGAAGATTAGAAAACAATGCAGGGTTGGCAAAATAAATATTTAAATACATCTAATGAGAATTTATTTTTAATTATAAAAATAAAAGAATATTACGAATTCGCACTGTTACCTGCCCCGTAGCTTCGATGAAAAGATATTTACAGCAATTAGTGGCTTATCAACAAGTCGATCGATATAATATTATATACAGTCGAACTCGTTAATTATTATTATGGAAATTGCGAGATCTTGGATGTAATGAGGAAAAATTCGTTGAGATTTTAGTTTATGGTTTTCTATATACATTTATTCACTTTAATAACGAACTACTTTTTGGGAATACCTAGCAAAAATATCATATTTTTTTCTTAACCCTTCCCTTACTATGCAAAAAAAGCACAAACACTAGTACAGCAGTACCACATATAATTGTCATGATTCACTCCCGTTTACCTGATGTGTAGCGAATACACAGCTCAGCAGCTTGTGCTTTTTTTTGCATAGTAAGGGAAGGGTTAACTAAACGATACCGCCGGGATCGGATTGCGTTTATGATACCAGGAACACTTTATGGAACTTAGTAGTGAGTGAGGCACTGCATACTAGCAGCAAGCATTTTGATGTTGGGTTCAGTGTTTGTGGTTGCTATCCACAATAAAGCACTGAGGTTATCATTTAAGATTTCGACTGAAAGTGCTTGGTGGAATTTCAATATTAAATTTGAATCGTTCAAACTATGTACATTCTCACAGATTTTGTCACTAACGACCCGGGTTTCGCCTTTCGGCATCTTCAGGCGTTCAAGTGCACGGATGAACTTGAACTGACGCTTAGTAAATGAATTTTTCGTGTTTATATAAGAAATAAATGTATCATTGAGTTTAGAGCCATTGCTGGCGAAAAGAATAAGCTTACGGGAATGCCCACAGATTCGAGTAGTAAGTAGTTTCAAGAATTATATTTATATAGGGTATAGAAGTGGAGATCCCGGAAGGTTTAAAATTTCATTTAAAATCGGAAGGCTATGCAACTGTGCTCTATTTATTTCTTAAATTTCCTGGAAAAAGAGCTTATGACTGTCCGTATTTTTATCCCTTTTTCCTGATTGAACACGTGTCCTTGCGAAATTAAATGATTAGCAATAGTAGACGTGTCCTTTTTCAATCTAAAGGCTGCCGTATGTTCTAATACTCTGATGTTCAGTGTCCTTTCTGTTTTGCCGATATATATATTTTTTTAACTGAGGTTATCATTGTTTAAACGGTTTTAAGAGCCGCAAAAGATGCCATTTTGGGCCGCGGTTTGTGCACCGCGGGTCTAGACGAAACCCAACAACGTTGACCGCTGAGTTGCAGAAACGTCAATATTTTCTCCAATTTTATAATAATTTTCTTTTATTCTAAGTTCGATATTATCAAGTGACATCCCTGATTTTGATAATACCCTTTGAAAAATATAAACGTGTGAAGGCAATGCTGATAAAACGAAGAAGTAAATCGTTTATGTCAGAGAATTTGGAAGATGTAGCGACAAAAAGAATTAAAAAATCGTTACAGTATCTCTCTACAGTCAATCTGAACGTATGGTGGCATTTTCGGTAGATGAGAAAGGTATAGAATCACTATAAGGCCAGAATGAGACGCAACAAGACAAACCAATCACGGTGTTGCTTTTCCAAATACAAAAAAAGAAATGATTATCTTCGATTAAAATTCTATTTCTATTGATTCTATAAAGTTCTTACTTTGATTGTTTAAAAAAAAAAGCGCCAAGTCAAGTACAAGCTATATATTTATATTTAAGATCGTATATACTTTTTTCTTTTAAAAATATTCAATCTGATTTTCAATGCGACAAATATGGAATTTAAAAACACTTAGAATTGACCGGTAGAGTATTTAGCAGCTATCTGCGATAAACTCAATTGAAACAAGTAAATTTGAATCGTTCAAATTATGTACATTCTCACAGATTTTGTCACTAACGACCCGGGTTTCGCCTTTCGGCATCTTCAGGAATCATCTTCTAGAATTATATTTATTCTTGAAACTAGTAACTACTCGAATCTGTGGGCATTCCCATAAGCTTATCCTTTTCGCCAGCAATGGCTCTAAACTCAATGATACATTTATTTCTTATATAAACACGAAACATTCATTTACTAAGCGTCAGTTCAAGTTCATCCGTGCACTTGAACGCCCGAAGATGCCGAAAGGCGAAACCCGGGTCGTTAGTGACAAAATCTGTGAGAAGCACCTTCAGCACCTTCAGTCGAAATCTTAAATTATAAAAATACATCTTGATATTTACTCTAGCATCCTAATTTATATAATAATATATAGTATTACATTTATTCAACCTGACTTTAGTGTTTCTAAGAAAGAAAACTAGTATGTGACTATTCAAGGTAAATTAGTTTAAATTAAACTGGTATTTGTCATTAGTTACTTTAGAGGTTTTACTGCAACAAGGTTTTTTGAAATGTTCGTATATATTGAAAGAATCAAAATTTGAAAATGACCCTTTCAGGATTTGAATGTGAAATATTCTGATTTTGTATACATATTAGTTTTTTTTTTTAAACCATGTCCGCTCTCAATGTGGAGCATATGGACTCCTAATAGAGTTTATCTCAACAGAAGTGTTTCTACAAGAACTGCTTGTTACTCAGTTGCTCAATCTCTCTTTTTCCAAAGAGAGTAGGGATAGAAGGATAGGGCTAAGACAAGACTAGTGGTAAGCTTATCGCTCTCAATACGCCCGTTCATAGGATAGGATGGGTGGGAGTGAAAAATTTAAGACATCACATACATCCATACCTACGAACAGAAATTCATAAATCGATAGAAAAATCAATTTATAAAACTGTCCGCACTAGGATTTGAACCCGTGCCTTTCGTAACCTTAGCCAACGACGTTGACCACTCGACCACGCAGGTGGCATTATTAGCTTTTACAACAAGCTAATAGTTTCAGATTTAAATTCAACTTCTGGAGGTAAAAAGTACATATTTATTAATTTGCTATTGATTGTTTTGACATTAACGTTAACTCCGATAAAATACTTTTTATTATATTTCCATGTAAATTATTAAAATATAAAACCAACGTCATTAATTATTCATTGTGATTCCATCATAATTATTACATATTTTTTATATATCTAATGAAATCAAATTCATTGCAGATTCTTTCTTGTACAACTTTTATCTATTCAAATAATACATCGACAATGTTTACAGGTAAAACCAATATTCTACATTAATCTATACAAAACAAGTATTTAAGACCTAAAATATTTTTGCCATAATGATAGTAATTGATTACGCATATTTTACTGTGTCATCATTAATTGTCGCAGAAGATTTTTATAAGTCGATTAAGTGTTTCTGTAAATAAATTGAAACGAAGGTGTTGCATACAAACAAAAATTGAATAAGACCATTTTGATAGACAAGGAATCGATGGGGTGGTCCAAGGTACAGGAGGAATCAGCCGACGTCACCATACCTTGAAATTTGCAGATAGGACCATCAAAAATTGGGGTAAATGGAGAAAAGCACGCTCATTTATTTTGGGCTCTTCCTCGAAATCAGAGTTTTGTGGGTTCTGTCAGCATTTTTTATTCATTTTTCAATGTAAGTAATCGAAAAGTTAAATAAGAATTTGTTTTGACTTAAGTCGCTTACATCAAATTGTTTTCCTTGGGGCTCGTGAGTTAATATTTTAACATAACGGCATATTATAAATTTTTATACGCAAGGAAATGTACATCAGATATTTGATTTAATCGTGAAATTTAATACAAAAAGACATGACATGTTTTGTATTTATTTCACACGTTTTGTTTAAAGTGTTTTAACAAATCTTATTGAGTCAGTCAATTTAAATGATTCTCAGCAATATATACAGTCAGTCTTTCAATTCGAAACATTTAAAAACATATATTTAATGATGTGTATTCAGACATTTTAGACCAATAGATTCCATAATGTTGCCACTGCATGTTAGAATAAAAATGATCCATTAAACGGAAATTAATTGGGAGTCGGAATAGCTTTTTAATTTAAAGTGGGAGTCGGAGTCGGAGTCGTTATTTTACCAGACTCCACAGTCCTGATAGAAACCCGCCCTATACGAGACAAGGTACCCATACAAAATTTGGGGTTGGGCTTTTTTTGAAAATTTTACGAAGCTAATTAATGTATATTTACTCACTCACTTTGTATATACAGCGGTGGGCTGCCAATACTTTAACAAAGGGCTCGCTTAATCTCAAAGCAATTCTCGATGTTCTGGGGAAGGAGTGAATATTTTTATCACTCATACGTAATTATATACAATACTTAAATACGCAATATATTATCACTTAATACACTTGTTATATGTAACAATGTGCAATTTACCGTAAACTTATCAATCTAAAAGTGTACTACTGTGTATACTGAAGTTGTCGTAGATAATATGTAGATCAGAAATTGCAGTTATATAATAGAGAATATTGTTTTCTCTTAAATTAACAAGGGGCTCGTGCGAGCTCTTCCAAGCCCTCTCCAGCCCATCCCTGTGTATATATTTTTAATTTACTCCGCATATATTTTTCAACGATATTTTGTAGACCGTAATTAATTTATTTTATGTATATATTTACGAAATTAGTTTTTTTTTTTTTTACATTTCGTTAAAAACGGTTCTATATGAGGGAGCACTTTAAAAGTAAAGTGCTATATAGCAAGGAGTGATTACTGTACAAACATATTCAGGATGTATACGATATTTAAAGCAAGCGGTTAGTAATTTATAAAAAAAATATTCAACCATTTTTTTTAAATCATAAAATGTAAAATATATAGCCCTAATATAATCTGACTGACAAAAAATTGTCATGCAATGCGCTAAAGAAAATAAAAAGATTCATATTATGTTGAAAACATTATGAGACTACACATCGGTGCTCTGACATGACTGGAAGCTCCAAAGAACTAGCTAGTTTAAATATTATGATCAAGACAACACATGGATGGTGGATACTATGTAACAAATATTATTATGTTTACTCTACTATCATAAAGATTACTAATGTTTTAATTACAATCTAAACAAAATCATACTTAGAAGATTAATATAAAATAATTATAGCAAAATTAGTTAACCCGATAGAATTGGCAATTATACACTGTCTTATCAAACATGCAATTTGTTATACATAAGAGTCCAGGGCCGGCGCCACCGTTCAGGCGAAATAGGCAACTGACTAGGGCGTAAACCATAAATGGGCGCATAAATGGATTAAAATGTTTTTTTAAACTTTAATAAGATTTAATATCTATGCAATGAGCTTCAAGCAGTAGTACGAAATCTTTAAGAAATTGTGTCATCACAAAAAGTACTGCTCTTTATAGTGTAACAAAATATTGAGTGATTGCTAAAAAAAACTGCTGACTTTGTTTCTCGAGTCTTTATAATTCTTGGGGACAATATTTTAATATTATTTATCTTATTACTTTGGATGTATAGACCTATATATGCTGTCTCAAGCAATGTGCATTATTTCATCGATGATTAATTGGGTTGAGTTGAAACAAAAGAGAACCAACTGCAATTTGCAGAATGAATTAAGCTCAAAAGTTTAAACATATTTTTGTTATTGTTGTGAATGTTCGTGGTTCTGTTAGAATTTTATTCATATGTAGATTAATTACTTGATTAAGCATAACGGATTTTTTTCATTTGATTCTTTTTTCAAGAAACTAGACCGAATTCCAGTTTGATATCTTTCAAATTGAAATTTTAAAAAATTTGCCAGTGCGCTAAACATTTTAAAGTTGAAAAATCATACGAGAAAAAAGTCACTCGAGATTAACGCATGGAGAATTGACATTACAAACACCCACGTCTTATTGATTGACTTGGCATTTAATTGGTAGAACTCCATTGTAATAGGCTAAAAATAGCAACGTATTGAGCTCTGCAGTTTTTTATACTTATTAGTTGAAATCCAAAATAGCTATCAACTAATAAATATTAAAACAACTGTAGAATTAAATACGTTGCTATTTTTACCCTATAACTTACATCTCAGGTCTCAAATTTAAATTGAAAACACCTTAATTTGACATTCATTTTACCAGGAATCAAGCCCAGACTTGCCTGATCGGTAAAGCAAGCTCTAACCAGAATTCATAACACAATGTTCTCAACGTCAGTTGGTTTCTTATTGGTTATCTCAACCTTATTATAGTAGCTGTGTCTATTATTTTATTTGAAATAATTATTATTGGCTTGGAGAATCTGTGTAAAATGTGTCGATTAGGTTCATGGGCGCTATCAACGGACTGCATCGATATATTTTACGAGTGGAATTTTAACAGTTGACGGGGAATTGTTTTTATCTGTTTTTTGGGATAAAGCTCTTATCTCGGATTGACCGTGTCACCCTTAAACAAATGACCAGACCTTTATATTATGCGATACGTCGAATGTGTTCACACGCGCACAGTTCGTCAGCTATAAAATAATTATTCACTTGTAATTAATCATTTTGTTATTAATTTATTATCAGAGCTGTGGATTCACCACATTTCGGGTGGAGTGAGAGAAAACGGACGACTCTGAATCTTTTACCAAATAAAATAAAAATACATAAAAACTTTAAGTATATAAAATTTAAATCTTTCTCGGAATTAGATTCACGGTTTTTCTTCGCGACCCCACAACCCTGTTTATCACATAGGCCAATTAGAGGTGAAGTGAGCCAAGTGTTATTTTATAAAAAAGGTAGATGCGTTTTAATATTCTACACATTTTACAGTGTCGTAAAAGTAAAGTAACCTCAGTTAATACGCATTGCAAATTGCAATGGTGTTATCTAGATAAAATTAAAAGGGTTAAAAATAATTGCACTTGAAGATTGGATAGTTTTCACTGATAAAAGTGAACTTGATTTTTAATTTTGTTGAAAATATAACAAAATACATATTTAATATATTTTAAATTTGTTATCACAATTATCCGTGCATATAATATTTTATTTTAATTAAAAAATAAAACATTGTAGCCAAAAAGAGTTATATGGGGAGCTACACTATAAGTGAAAATGATCTAACCGGAAGTTCATTTAATTCTAAGCCAAATAAAAATATGTTATCCACAAAAACACCAAATAAACAAGTGATTGCTTGAAAATTTTTTCACTATTTTACTAGTTTGCTCATTTCATCTTCCGAGGGCATATATATGTATACTATTCGAATGCGTATATTTTTAAAAAAATCAGAGTGAGAGTAAGATACACTACTAATAGTACTTATTGTTAAACTAATAAGTCAGTTCAAGTTCATAAGTGTACTTGAACGTCTGAAGATGCCGAAAGGCGAAACCCGGATCGTTAGTGACAAAACTTGTGTGAGGAAGGGTAAACCTTAAAGGAAATAATTGTATCGATTGTTTGATTGGTTTACATATCACAATAATCTGTCAGCGATCTTTTGTCAAATTGTCAAAGCTCGAATTCAATTATAAGGATCTCAGGTATCCCATCCAAACGGCATCACAGGCACGGAATTTACCCATTGTTTGTTTTTATTTGGGTAGATATCAGAGAGGCAAACTCATCTACTGATAAAAAACTGCTCGACTTAATAATGGATTAATTCTGACAGTTTCAGATAATTATTGTGAAAAGGGGGCACAGCATATATTTAATTATCTTTAATGTGACGCAGAGCGCACGTTTAGACATATTTGCATGTTTTATTTATTGTTTTCAAAAGAACAATGGAAATATATATTATTTTTATCTTCTTAATGATGTTGACTCGCAATTTTTGGTGGAAAGGTTTGTATTATTATACAAAAATGAAACACATTTTGTAGTCAACATGTTTCTATGTTTATCAGTAATGTAATCTTAATTCCAACATCGCGTAAGTCAGTTTACCTTGAGTGTTTGGGAGACAGTTTAAACTGAATATTTCAACTTACAGAAACAAATTTTTATTCATTTATTTTTTGTAGTAGAATATTTTACTTTTCATAATTATATTATGGGGTTATAATGCAAAACGTATTATTTCCAAAACTCGAACTAGAGTAGTAGTAGAGTAAAAGTCGAAGTAGAGTCAAATCGTATAACGAATAACACAAACAAAATAACATTTGCATAAAAATATGATTTCTAATTTGAAAACGACAGTCTATTAGACATTTTATACTAAAATGACCAGTCGATTCATTAGGCTTGAATTACCGTATCTGCATACCCAGGGATGGGCTGGAGGGGGCTCGCGCGAGCCCCTTGTTAAGATAAGAAAATCATTCGTCTTAGATCAAATCATCACATAACTGCAATTTCTGTAGATGGATAAAATTGAAAATTAGTTGTCCCTTCCATTACCTAGAACGAAACAGCATTTTTTCGATCGATTTATCTATTTTCTGTTCAAAGGCATGGGTGTTTGTGATGCCTTAAGATTGCCTCCCACTCTTCCGATCCTTCAATTCAACTGGGCGCTACCATTAGTTAATCACTAGTCCTGTATTATGCTTATCATTTTATCCCTACTCGTCTTTTTGGAAAAGAGAGGTTGAGCGACTATGTAACAAGCAGTTCTCATAGAAAAATGGCTTTCGTTGAGATACTTTCATGAGGAGGCCATATGCTCGACATAGGGAGCGGACATGGATACAAAAATGGATAACATTTACCGAGCCCCTTGTTAAGATATTGGCAGCCCACCGCTGTGCATACCTTACTCAATATCGCTCATTTTGGAAATAGTACGTTTTGGATTATAACCGCACAATTATGGTTTTGAACAAAATAGTCATAAATGTGTTTAATGTAGAGAACTTACGTCATATTAGAATAAATAAATAAAAAAAGAGACACGTTATAGTGTTTTGTTTTATTTTTGATCCCTTTCTCTTTGCAAAAACGAATGAAATAGATGCGCTGATATGCTTTCTAACCGAAATCACGAAAACATCAAATTTTAAATAAAATGACTTACTTATGATGTAGTTATTATTGGTGTGTGAAGATATGAACGTATTATATTGCTTGATTTATAAGATAGTTCAATCATATACAGGGCCGGCGCTAACATACAGGCGAAATATGCAACCGCCTAGGGCGCAAATTATTAAGAGGCGCATAAATTGAGTAATCAAATTATTTTTATATTCTAATAACAAATAATAGTTTATACTTGTATCTGTTCGTTATAATTATGTATCGTATTATATATACTTCGAAAAGGGTAGGTTGAGCGCCTGACTAACAAACAGTTCTCGTAAAAAACTTCTTTTGAGATACTTCCATTAGGAGGCCATGTGATTCACATAGAGAGTGGACATGCATATAAAAAAAAAATATTCCACAGTTTGTTAAAAAGGGGGCGCGCCAATAACCGTTGCCTAGGGCGCCAAATATCCTCGCGCCGGTACTGATCATATAATTGAAGAAAATCAATCGAGTAGGTTTCGAAAAATCCACTTCAATACGTTAAAAATAAGAACTCACTCACGTCCACGTATAATATGTCTACATCTGATGCAATACTGTTAAACATTCTAAAAACTCTCCCCAGTAACATCCTCAACGGCAAGCTTTGTTATACGCCTTAGAAGAAAAAACAATTTCCACGATTACTCAAAAAAATACCAAAAACGTTTAACTTGACATTTTAAATAACGGCGGAGACGAAATAAATACATACCTAAGATTTTTTTCTTCGAGGCGTACTTGTCAGAAAATTAATAATTACAAGTTACTAACAATAACCTCGACACACAGCTGTACTCGATTAAAACCAAATGCCACCTATTCAACACTTGCATTCGGCCGATACTGCTTTACGGTTGCGAATCATGGCACCTGACGAAGACTCAGAAAAACCGTATACTGAGCTTCGAGAACAGATGCTTGCGTCGGATAATGGGGGTGAGGTGGTTTGATTTTGTGAGGAATTCAAAGATAAGGGAGCGTACAAGACAGCGTCCCGTCACGTCAGTGGTTATGGAGAGACGTTGGAACTGGCTGGGTCACGTGCTGCGGATGCCTCCGGAAAGCCTCAATCCGGCCTGCCTTTTCTTTCGACCGGTGGGATTCCGGCGTCCCGGACGTCCGTCGGGTACTATCCTTAGGATGTACTCGGCGGAACTGAGGGATGCTGGCATGTCATGGGAGGAAGCAAAGCAATTGGCGGAAGACAGGGAAACATGGAGGTGCCGCGTGGTGGCCATATGCTCCACATAGGGAGCGAACATGGCCAAAGAAGAAGAAGAAGAAGAACAATAACCTTTAATAAGTATGTTGTTCCTATTTTGTTGCATGTCGGAAAATTATATAAAGAAATACCGCAATGAAAATTTATATACGTTATAAATTACTAGCTGTAAGCCCGTTGACCTCAACGGGGGGATTTTTGTTGCATTTTTAAGAAGTCAGAAAATTACAAACCTATTTATTGAATAAGCCAGAAATTCTAAAAATAAAATAAATATATCTCGGGCCATATATCGACAGCATGCCCTGTAGTATTTAAATTGTAAGTTATTTAATTTTTGGAATAATGTTGAGTTTGCTAACAATTAGTTTTCCTATTAGCAGAAATATACCTCGTAAATTACCTAATTTTTGGAATAATGTTTAAGTTTGCTGACAATTTTTTTCGTAGTGACAAAAATTTCGTAAAATATTAAATCTTTGGAATAATGTTCAAGTTTGCTAACAATCATTTTTCATAGTAGCATAAATCGACCTCGGCGCATATATCGACAGCCCTGCAGTTTTAAATTGTAAATTACTTAATTTTTGAAATAATGTTTAAGTTTGCTAATAATCATTTTTCACATGCAAAATGGTATAAATTAATTGCACATTTTATCAAAACAAAATTATCAATTTTCCATGTTACAATCAAATGCATATTTATCAAATTAATCAGAATAAATTAACTTCACTAATTCACCAAACGGAGCTTATTTTTAGGAATATATGAGTCTTTAAGGGAACCAAACATAAAAATGGTGAAACTTTTCCATTTGACTTTTAAGTGCAATTACGTTTTCAATTAATTTTTGTGGGAACTGTCATCAACTTTTAATTTTATGTGAAAGTTTTTTCAATAAATAAGCATAAAAAAGTAATACAAAATAACTTAGATTATTCCACGTATTGTGCTACAAACTGTGACACGTGTTTCGCCTATTTCAGAGGCATCCTCAGACAGACTTACTTTCAGTAAGTAAAAGTAAGTCTGTCTGAGGATGCCTCTGAAAGAGGCGAAACACGTGTCACAGTTTGTAGCACAATACGTGGAATAATCTAAGTTATTTTTTATTTTATATTCAAATGAACTTCCACAAAGATACCGACGAATCCATCGAAAGCATAAACAATGTATTTTAGAGAAAAAATGATTGAAATTATGCAATAAAAAGGGTGGGTTCAGTTCACTTTTTCCCATCATCCTAACTTGGCTCACTTTGCCGTATTTTAATCTCGTTGACCCCAATCTATCAAACTATTTCGCTTACTTTATTTATATTACTATTTGAGCATAAATTTACCTTGTCCAAAGCATAGACTCGTTTACTCGTTATTTAAAACAAAAGATACAAAACTTTTAAATTATCGGGATAAATTCTAAATACCCTCTGTTAAAAAGTAAAATATTTAATAGCCGTCAGCATATGACACACATGGAATATTTGCATTTAACTGTCGAAACTATATTATGTAAAATATACCACATTCATATTTGACAGACGTCACAATCTTGAATAAAAACAATCGAAGTCAGTTTGTGAATCACAAATATCGTTCCATTTTCAAATGCTTGATTTATATAATGTATTTTTATCGCCTTGATATTTATGACGTTAGCTCAGTTGATAGAGAGCTCGACTGGTAATCCAGAGTTCTGTGTTCGATCCACGGTCGCGGCGTTTTTTTGTATGAAATTTTTTCAGCGATTTGTATCGTCAAATAATAAACAGTGTATTGGGAAAATATGTCTTTAGTATGAATAAAAATATTGCGTCAGCGGAGCTTTGAGAAGGGAGGGGGAAGGGGCAGGGGGAGGGGATATCGCGGACAATCATTCAGACGGACGGACATTATCGAGTATTAATATATAGATTAAACAGATAAAACGAAAAATCCATAAACCGCAAGAAAAATAAAAAAACTTTCAATTTAAAAGGTTGACACGTTTAGATAATAAAATTAACATTATCTAAAATGGATTCCTGAAACTGTCCAGTTAATATCGCATAAAAATAAATCGACCCAGCTGAGCCCCCGTATAAAAAGGTTGGTTTTTTTTTTATTATTATTTGTTTCGAAGGTGAATCATAGTTTTTTTATCTTATTACAATAACATTCTGTATTGGCTTTGATTTATTATATTTAATTGTAAATGGTTATGAATTTTCAAATATTTTTTATAAAAAAATACAAAACAATTCAATTTGATGTAATAGATAAGTACGATCTCAGAATATTTGTCTCCAATCAGCCTTGAACTATTACAGTTCGTCAGTAATTTTCTACAATCTCGTATCTCAAAAAGAAAAAAAAATCAGGAAACAAATAAATGTACTTTATTCTACAGCTATTGCTTTCTTCGATATAAAACACTACTGGAATAATAGTGTCCTCAATATCTTTGAGGAAGTTATTGAGGAAGAAAGCAATGCCGTTTCCATCCATGCCACCGTCTCCTTCATGCTAAACATCGCACATGATCATATTATTTGCCACCGTTTTTATATTAGGTTAAATTAAGCATAAAATATTATTTTTTTGTAGACGAATTAATATGTTTTATATGTGTTTTGAAATTCTGAATTCATTACATCAAAAAACTGTCAAACGTTGAGATAAGTGGTCACAGCAATGCTCTGCCA
Organism: Himalopsyche anomala; assembly: GCA_031772345.1. Taxonomy (NCBI): domain Eukaryota; kingdom Metazoa; phylum Arthropoda; class Insecta; order Trichoptera; family Rhyacophilidae; genus Himalopsyche; species Himalopsyche anomala. The sequence continues at coordinate 3,634,112 of CM062840.1, forward strand.
GGGTGATATGCCACTGTTATCAATATTTTACCTAAAATTACGATTCTGTCCACACACACAATCACTCTCTCTCTCTCTGCGCATTGTGTATTGTGAAGTGCGTTACAGGCTATAATTACAGATCAATCTAGGTAAAATTATTTTGTAATAGTCGTAATATGTAGTTTAAGGCTAATCTAAGACAATTTTCAACTAAGATTCTCCCCACACACACACACACTCTCTCCCTCTCTGCGCATTGCGTGTCGACTAGACGTACAGATCAATCTAGAAATTTTATATTGTAATTTTAGTATGTAGTTAAAGGCTGAGATTGAAAATCAAATATATAAAAATATATTCGAATATTCTAGAAGGAAAACAAATAAAGAAAAAGATAACGAGTAAAAAAACTGGGTGGGTAAAAATAAGTAGCAATGATGAATAAAAAATATCCAACACGAATGAACGCGGCAATTACGAGTCTGCCCACACACACTCACTCTCTCTCTGCGCAATGTGTGTTGATAAGTGCGTTACAGCCTAGATGTACAGATCAATCTATAAATTTTATATTGTAATTTTAGTACGTCGTTCAAGGCTGAGATTGAAAATCAAATACATATAGCAAGTAATAGCAATGATGAATAAAAAATACCCAATACAAATGAACGCGGCAATTACGATTCTTCCCACACACACTCACTCTCCCTCTGCGCAATGTGTGCTGATAAGTGCGTTACAGCCTAGACTTACAGATCAATCTAGAAATTTTATTTAATTTAATTGTGATATGTAGTTCAAGGCTGAGATTTAAAATCAAATATAAAAATATATATTCGAATATTCTAGAAGGAAAACAAATAATAAAAAAAGGTGACGGGTAAGAAAACTGGGTGGGTAAAAATAAGTAGCAATGATGAATAAAAAATATCCAATACGGATGAACGCGGCAACAAAAACAAAATAATATTGATGGTGTTTGCGTCATAAAAAAAGTATTAGGCGATCATAAGATACATAAGGTTGTCAGTTTGGTCGAGCATGCACGTAGACAATGATTCGGGTCCTTTATTCGATATTCAAATAAAATTAGCCGGATAATGATAACAAAGAGCCGGGTGGCGGGCCATATAAGGTGAGCCGTGTTATTGCCGTGTGAAGAATGCGGTCCGTGAAACACCTTCTGTTATTCCTGCACTCCTGGTACGAGGCTCGTGTTTATATCTCACAGAATATTGGCGCCATGTTTTTTTTATTATTATTTTTTTTTTACATTTCGTAATTTTCTAAATATTGTATCTATTAGAAAAAAAATGTATTTTGTGAAAAGTCTCGTTATAAATGTCTGCTCCCAGTGTGAAACATATGGAATTCTTTTAGGGTGTTCACTGTCAATACTTCGTGGAAAGACACTATATTAATAAAAACACAATATTCCTTTGTACTTTATTCCATTTTATTACAAATTTCAGGACCGGTTTCGCTCATTGCGAGCATTGTCAAAACACAAAATTATCATTTAGTTATTTACTTTAGTAATGTATAATTTCACTTAATTAAAAATTCCCAAATTTTAATTATGTTTATAATTACCATAATTCACCACTTAAAAATTATTAATATTTGATGATTTTTTAATTACATGCTACAGGTGTTAAACATTTTAATTTTGTGTAGTTAAGTGACTCTATAGTCACTGATACTGTAGTTTGTAAATTATTTTCATTGTCAATTGACAATGAAAATTGTTGTTTACACCTTTTATTTCAATTAAATTTTGTATAAATAGCACTGTTTATATATTTTTATTATCAGTTGACAATGCTCGCAATGAGCGAAACTGGTCCTGAACTTGTTAATAAAGTGGAGTAAAGTACGAAGGAATATTGTGTTTATAAAAATACCAAAATGGTTATAAAATATTCTGACCGTTCATATTTTTATTCTGACCATTTAATTTGTTCCCGTAATCTTTTAGTGTATCGGTTAAAATAAAGGAGAGGGTATTTTTTAATTACCCTCAATTCAACACTATTGTGAATATATTCGGAGGGAAAATTGGGGTGGGGTGGGTGACAAAATCAAAAACTTATTTTTAGAGTGGTAATAAAAGGATGAAACTAAGAAGGGACTGATTATCTCTCTAATTACGTATTGTTTTTAGGATTGGATTGGTGGGTGGTGGGAAGGTTACGGAAACGTCACAAATATCAATGCCTCCAATCACAAATCGATTGAAACATCAGTTAATAAAAATGTCTCTCATGTGATTCCAGCCTGTGTACACTGCAAACGAATTAAGAGTTATTAGACGAACGAATGTGATTTAGCTTTCAAATGGACTTATCGTTTCTTGCCACAACGATGACGATACGATATATTACAAAAGAATGGTTATGGCTTAAAAGTTTGAGTTGTTATGGTTTACAATATGAATAAATCAATTAAGGTATAATAATATAATATACAAGTATACTTTAATAACCAAAGTATATGTTGATACTCAAAATATACCCAAAATGTTTATGCCTTGCCCAGACTATAAACAAGTACGACAGAATAAATAAAAATATCGAACCAAATACAGTAACGTGCGACATTGTAGGGTATCATAATTTATTCCTTTTAATATTGCCATAATTTGGAATACTAGAAAATTATTTAATTTACGCTAAATAACATTTTTTTTATCCATGTCCGCTCCCAAACTTCTGTTGAGATATCTCCATTAGGAAGCCATATCCTAATGGAGATATCTCAACAGAAGTTTTTTCTACGAGAACTTACTCTACGTTACTCAGTCGCTCAACCTCACTTTTTTTCAAAGTGAGTAATAGGGAAAAAAGATAAGGCTAGAACTGGACTAGTGAATAACTAATCGCTATTGCTACACCCAGTTTTTATAGGATAAGAAGGACGGGAGGAGAAGGAATAATGTGAATTGAAATCCGAGCACCCAGTCTTCGATCACAACTTTGAATTGAATAATTCTCAAATTTACTGTGATCTTACCGGGAATCGAACCCAGCCCTTCGTGATTGGTAGAGCAAGCTCTTACCAACTGGGTTACTTGACAATTAATATGAATATGTAAAAATAGTAACAAAAGGAAAAATGTTGTCCTTGACAATTTGTTCGATAAATTTAATTTTGTTAACATTTAACAATTTTTTATTGAACAAAATAGGAGGTCACTGTTTAAGCATGCTACTGACTCCCTGATGGTTTTTTACTATTTTCTTTTATTCGAATATAATAATAAAGAATGCTTAACTCAACTGGAATACTTTGAAAATTCTATTTAGCTAGATTCTAACAATTACGCGAATGTTTGTAAATACATCAAAGAATATTTTTTCTTAATTATATGTGTCGCTGTGGACCCTTTCACTCACCCTTAATAATGTCATCGCCACGTCACTGGTCAGAAACGGTCGTACCACTGATCCCAAAATGGGTCAACTATTTTTTAAACTTTTTATCAACCTTTTTTGAACACCAATTAATTTGGATGACGTTATGGCTTAATTAGTAGAAGAAAAAAAGTGTCTGACCACGGATCGAAATAGTTTATGATGACTTTTGTTTGGGCAAACGACCATTTATTTACATTTTATTTTATACTCGCCGACTTGCGGGAGATAACGTTTTTTTAATGATTACTCTTCGATATTGAATAGTTTGTGGGGTGATTTGGTTGAAGGGTGTATTAGGATAACGCTTCTCAAAGTTTTTTCCCAGTAGACCACCGGGAAGTGGAAAACTATTTTAATTTTAACATAACATTCATTTTGATAACTCTAATCTAGTGTTTGATTGCAGAAAATGATCGCGCACAAATTTCATGATGATTATAACTCCAATTTATTGACATAACTTTATATCGTAATTGATTGTAGTATTAGAAAAATACTAATAACAGAGTTGTTAATTATTAGGTGAAAACTTTCATGTTTTTTTTTAAATACAATATATCTTCGATTATCCAGATTGTTCGAAATTAGCACATTTTTTTAAATCTGGCTCAATATGTAAAATTTATAACAGGGCCCGTATTTTTTTGATACAAAAATAAAATTTTAGCAAAAAGCATTACTTCGAGTCGTAAATTCTCAGCTATTGAGTGATTAGGTACAGTATCGTCTTTTTCTGAGAATTATAAAAAATATTCATTTTTAGAATGATTTTTTTTGTTGAAAGTTTGAATATGAATTTAAATTTGAAGCCCCCTGGGCCTAAGGGCCTTTATGCGTCACATAAGCTCCGTTTTATGTTGTTTATGCCATTGCTTGAGTGATTGGTTAAACATTAGTTCTTTCTTATCTCCTATCCCTACTCTCTACCAAACAGTTATCATAGAAAAACCTCTGCTGTGCTACCTTCACTAGAAGGCCATATGCTTCATGCTTCAGCGGACATAAAAAATAAAAACATGTATGTCTCAAAACTTTGAGTACAGACAATTTATGTTAGGTAAGTACAACAGATCTTACATATAAAATTCAACGCTATGTCAATTGACCACGTGTTTCTTATGATCCGATATTATATGATAATTTTTTAAATTATGAATCAAGTAAGATATTTCGCAAAATTTCATACAGCCAGTCGAGCTCTCCCGAGTGTGTCGTCGAGATCATTCCTGACCTGTTGGTGATGTATTTTCTCACGCTGACTTTCGGAAAGGGAAGGTCGGTGATCTTTTTCTACACCCACGCAAAAATCTTGTTTAGTCTCCGACCTGACTGCTCGTGGTTCGAGTCCTCGGGGAGTATGTTAACATAGTCGACAGAAAACCAACAGAGATATAATATACCACTTTTGCTTTAGTGACGTGTTTTATTTGGGGTGAGCTGTTACTGTGAACCACCTACCACCACTTTAAACCGTGGCCTCAAATAAGTATTTGACAACTACAACTGGAACCATATATCTAAAAGTACAGTAAACCCCCCAATAATGAGCTCCCCGCTAATGAACCCCCCAATTTGTTTTCCAATAATGAGTTAAATCCCCCGAATAATGAAAAAAATAAAACTCCTAATTAGGCTTTCATAAAAATAGTTCATACAAATCTGCATTTAAAATACATATCTAAATTCACATGTCTTGATAATGTGCACGACTTAAATAATTTTGAATACGTATATGCTTAAGTAATATACATATTTATGATCAATTAATTAATTAAAAAATAATATGTAATTCCGCATTTCAAATAAAAAAAATTCAATTGAAAATCTTAACCCCCCAGTAATGATCCCCCTATCTCTTCATTATTGGGGGGTTTACTGTACACTGTATACGATTTTATTTGTAAATCATCTTCTTTTTTTAGATCAATAAATGTACATAAATTAAAAATAGAAAATTATTTCTCTTTAAAAAGTGGTTGGAACAGACAGAGCCGGCGCCACCATACAGGCGAAATAGGCAACCGTCTAGGGCGCAAACCATTAGTGGGCGCGTAAATGTAGTATTTATTTTAAATTCTCTAAAAATAATAAATAATAGAACGTTATATTTTATATTGATGTTTGTATTTGCTCGTTGTAATTATGTATCGTATTCTGTATGATTCGGATGAGTAACCGAGTAACAAACAGTTCACATAGAAAAACTTCTGATGAGATACCTCCTTTAGAAAGCCATATGGAAGAGAGTGGATATGGATATATATATATAAAAGATTTTTTTGATACCGAATGGTTTTTGTTTCATTATTTCGAAAAAAAGGAATGATTTGTTAAAAAGGGGGCGCGCCAATAACCGTTGCGTAGGGCGCAAAATAGCCTCGCGCCAGCACTGGGTTTGTATTTCTGTTACGTCCATGTCTAAGCAAATTCTTCTTCTTTTTTACATCCCATCAAAAACGTCATTTTTTTTAAACTATAGAATATTTTTTCAAAATTAAAATTGCGCTTAGTAACATTCTTCTTAATAAACTTAACCGTCACAAATACTGTAGCTTTTGCCTCGTGCTCTAAACTGTTTCTTAGCAATCCTACTCCATCCGAAAGGGTTTCGAATAAATTATTTTTACACATATTATGACATTATTCTGCAATTAATTAACCGCTTCAGTACCGTAAGGCCACTGGAGGCCGCTACATAGGCGCACCACTAATACCGTAAGGACACTTTGTATTAAAAATGATTCCAGTAAGAATTTTAAAAATATTTCTTTTTGTGTAGCTAGTTACATCTATACACTTTCTCTGCAAGAAAAATGAACCTTCTGCCGTTGGTTGGATGAATCTTATTGATAAAGGTATTATTTTAGAAGTCGAGCGGTAGGTGTCACTAAGGCTACCACTTATGGTGAAATCGACATAAAGGATCCATTATTTTGTTTTAAATTCATACCTGAATTTCAAGAATTTGTCCCTTTTACTTTTTATATTTTTTTTTTTTACAAAAATGTAAAAATTATATTTATTTATGCTTGTGACAACCCTGAAAGAAAAATCAAATCTACGAAATTTCGATAATGCAACTAAAAATTACAACTTGATATATCATGTTATAGGTAAACTTTTAAAATAATGCATAAAATCTATGAGCCCTATTTTTAAAAAATAATTAAAAACATGTGCTAAAACATGTTTAGGCTTAAAACATTGCGGTACTGAAAAGGTTAATAATAATCGTAACGAAAATTTGCCATCAACCTTTGGTAACAGATACCGTCTCGTACACTAAAGATGCGTAATCCAAAAATACAGAAGTGTGTTCTGGTAACCTGCTCATACAAATTGTAAAGAAAAAATTTAATTATATACAAAGAAAAAAGTGACAATTGAATGTACGCGATTATCATTTTGTTTCCAATACAATATATTTTTGTCCTATTTCAAAGCAGTTGGGTGTGTTTTTTAACTGACATATGGGAAATAAACATATTTTTTTCGACAGATATTTTTTAAATTTGATCAAATTTGGATCATTTATTGAAAATAATAATCGTAGAATAAGTTCAGTAAAGAGCAACGAAACAATAATATATGCTAGGTACTTTTAAGTACTGCCCATTTTATACACGCAATGTGTTAAAAAAACATGATGTGTTTGAGCTACCGAATCGATTTGACCGTGCTTATTTTTTATACTTCATATGTTTTTTTTATTTTGAAACAAAAATATTTGGTATTACAGCCAATATCAATGCGTCAAATATTTTGTTATTGGAATACCATACTAGATAAACTCAAAGAAAAATTTATAACTTTAAAATCTTTTGTGGAACGGTGTTCCGGCATCTTTTTTCTCGGCATTATTAATGTTTCAAATATATGTTCACAAAGTTTTATTTTTATTTTGCTTTGAAACCTTTTAATTGATTCCATTTAATTGTGACCCTTTATTATAACTCATAAATTAATGTCATAATACAAAACAATACCAGGTCCATAGACTTTCTCTGTGACCAAAACCAGGGGCTTAGTGTTTGTTAAGTTGTAGTTAGGGATTCCAATCTGGATATTCGAATATTCGATATTCGGATATATTCGGCCATTTTTCAACTATTCGATATTCGGATATTTGGGGAACATCCGAATACTATTCGTAATAATTTTTAATGAAATATGTTACAAAATCTACGAAAGATCACAATTTCTTCACACTTAAAGAATAATTATGAATTCCCCGGTAGTGGTGTTTTCGCCTTCATCCAAATCGGGTGTTATCAATATCTTTTTGCGTGCGAGTTATACGATTATTTAGTAAAAACTCAGAAATCGAGACCACTGTCGTCTATCAGCAAAAACAGCCGGTTATTCCTTGTTTATTAAAATATATGTTTTTTTAAACCATAGTTTTAAAAATATTTTGTATATGATATATTTAGATGAATTAAAAAAAAAAAGAGAAAAGTTAGACATGTTGTTTGAAACCTTTCTAACAATAAAGCCAACGTCAACTGCTGCTAAACGAGTATTTTCAACGCTAGGAACAATTAAAAACACATTAAAAATTGAAACATTTAATGCCCTATTTTTTTCAAATATGAATTTTTGATATTTGAATAAATGACTTTTATTACAAATGAGCTAGTTTTTATTTTAGGTACTATTTAATGAAATATTTTAGTTTAAACATATAATGTATGTGTATACTAAAAACTATCTGGATATCCGAATACATCCGGATAGTTTCAGTTTTACTATTCGATATTCGAATAGTTGATAATGACGAATAGTTGGAATCCTTAGTTGTAATGTTTAATAATCTAAATATCACTTTGTTTCATTAATAGGACTCGAATCTAGACCAGCCTGATTGCTAGAGCAAAGCTCTTACAAACTAAATACACAAAGCAATATTAAATTATTTAAGTCTTAATAAATATTATCATCGTAGCTATAGGGCAATCGATTGAGATATTGAATAAGGGTGGTTATTCTCATAGTTTAGGTCTGAAATATCAAACATTATTAATCATCAAAGGAATTTAAGTAATCACTCACCGTATTAACGAAATCTTGAAATGTAATGGCTGGAGTTTTCGCATGTCTTGATTTTTCCAATAAAACCTGAAAATTCAACATTTTATAATATGTATACAATTTAGCTCGCTATAGTTGTAGAAATATTATTTTTTTCTAACTGTGTCTATTCAACAGACTGCTAAGTTGGTATTAATTAATATATAAATATATTATTCATTATACAACATCATTGCGGATTGGAAAAATAAATGTATATTTAAAAAATGTTAGACATACGTCTCTCTTATTGCTGGGAATCTGACTTTGAAATTCTGACGTTTTAAGCGCTTTCAGGAAATCTGGCCAAGGAATTTCTCCAAATCCTTCAGGGTCAAACTGAAATTTTAAATAAAAATACAATATATTTTACTTCAATCTATGAAATTTGTATTGAATTCGTTTTTACATACTTCATGCAAATTTGTATCATATATAAACGTTTTTGTAAATTTAATTTCATTTTAATGTACCTTATCGAAGAGCACTCGCCATTTCTGAAAAAAATACAAAATAATTTTAAAAAAATATTTTATTTTATTTAACGATATTAATCTTTAAGCTTCTTAATTCGTACAAAATTCTCAAAGAATATTTTGATTTTTTTATAAGTCTTTGAAGTTGATTTCTAAAAAACTACAATATAAAAAAACAAAACTACGAAATGGTCGTTGAGTTTACGTTATCTCATTTTTTTGTATATAGCCAGGGGTGGGCTAGAGGGGGCTCGGAGGGGATCGCGCGAGCCCCTTGTTAATTTAAGAGAAAACAATATTCTCAAATCAAATTAGTATATAACTGCAATTTCTGACGCGTATATAATTTACGAAAGCTTCGGTATACACAATAGTACATTTTTAGCCATTTGGATTAATAAGTTTACAGTGAACTGCATATTGTTACATATTATAAGTTTATTAAGTAACAATCGATTGCTTATTTATTTATAGCATATAATTGCATAGGAGTGATAAAAAAATCACTCCTTTCCCAGAACACCGAGAATTGATTTTAGATTGAGCGAGCCACTTGTTACTGTATTGGCAGCCCACCGCTGTATATAACCGACACATTGGCTATAGTTTGTCATGCCAAATGTAAACTTTTTAATCAGGGTTGGCACAGTAGAGATAAATTTTAAGGATAATTTTATCTACCAAAGTTAATAATTGTGAACTGTTAATTGAAATGTATGAACAACTTCGAGGCTAGAATCAACACAATGTATACAAACAATCAGTGGAGTATTATTCTATTAGCAAATGAGGCATGTGCTTGCGGCCTCTAAATCTAAGAGGTCTCAAAATAGCTTATATAATAAAACCAATATACTTATTTTATATTTATTTTTTACATTGACTTTTTATCTTATCTGAAAAACATTACATCTAAATTTGATTGCGCCCAGGGCTTCTCATGTGCTTAATCCGCCACTGCTAACAATTGATGAGTAAGAGAGACATACTTGAAGGTGTGATTATTAAAGAAATTATGATATAGTTATACTTACGTCGTTGAGCAATTCCCTCCGCAGCTCGGCCTCGTCCACATCTGATCCAAGATCCGTATGATCAGTATCATACATGGCTTCGTTGTCCAATCCTACCCTCGATATAGTGCCTAAAGATCCTCTGGTGCCAGAGCCTAGTGACCCAGTTATAGTCGGTATGGGACCAGCTTCTATGCCTGATTCCATAGAAGTATTCGTTGACACTCCAACCACCGTAGTCGGAGGAGGTGGATCTTGGACCTGGCCTATTCCAGTTAGCCATATGGTCATCTTGGGAGACTTAGGAGTAATAAAAGTGTCCGAATAGAGCGGATATTTTATTTCTTACGTTCAATAATTGAATATGTTTTTTACTACATATAAAAAAATATTTTGTTTTTATATTTTTTATTATGTTCAATATTTTGATAAATCTACAATTAAATTAATTTTATTATATTTTATGTAAAAATCTATTATTTATATAACTTTTTAGTGAACACATTTTGATTCCCACTAATTTTGAACACTTTTTATAACTACATACCTAATATTAGATTTGTTGTATTTTGGTAGACATTGAAAGTAATATTATTTATATCTACATATACAAAACACATTTTTTATCGTATTCCATTTAAAATCAAGTAACTGTGTTTTTCTGCTGTTTACAAATATATGAATTATGAATGTTTAATTTCCTCTAAATTAATTCTTGGCATTTGGAATTATATTTAAGACATAATTTAATTATTCAAACGTTTGCATTTAATTTATTTCATACCGCAATTCAAAATTGTCTATTAAAATTATGTAGGCAATTATTTTTATAAGTGAAAATGAATTAATTTTCCAGACACCAGCGAACTCTGCCGGCGGCCGACGGAAACTGTCACCGGGTCTTGATTTTCTTTGATGCGGTAAGCAGTGACATCTTGTGACAAATTACTGAAACAGAAAAAAATAAGTAAAATTTCGTATTGTAGAAACCAATTATGTAAATAGTAACTGCTGTTGTCTTCAGTAGCGGTGTTCACGGGCTCGAATCCCAATATGGACAGTTTCATAAATTACTTTTTCAATCGATAAATGCATTCGTGTTTGATAACATGCGACATTAGACATCTATGATATTATCTACAATTATTTTCTAATTATGAGTGATCCGAAAATGTGGCGTAATGAGATCGACTAGCTAACCATTAGTCTTCTATAAGCCCCATCTTTCTGTCAGGCCTAAATAAACTTTTCAGCTGAAGGGCCTCATATTAATAAATTCAAATAAACGACAGACCACAACATATTATATCGTAGAAATATACATATTATGTTAGATGGTTTAAGTAGATATAACGTTTGAAACATGAAATTAGAGCGAAAAGGTTAGCACCTATTTTTAAAAATTAGGAAGCACCATTTCAATATTAAATTAAGGGTGAGTTTTACGGTCTACAGCGACACTTATAATTAAAACAATTTAGTAAATGGTTTATTTACAAACATTCGTTTAATTGATAGAATCTAGCTTAATAAGATTTTCAAATCATCCCAGTTGAGTTAAGCATTCCTTATTATTATATTGTCATCAAATTTATCTGTAAAAAAATAACAGGAAGCCAGTGGCGTTCTTAAACAGAGACCTATTTTTTTCAATAAAAAATCGCATCTCAACCAAAACTCACTCTTTATTTTTGAAAAAAATATTAAACGGAACAAAATTAAATACATCAATAATATTGAACGTCAGTTCAAGTTCGTCCGTGCACTTGAATGTCTGAAGATGCCGAAAGGCGAAACCCGGGTCGTTAGTGGGGAAAAAAACTTGTGTGAATGTACATAATTTATACGATTCAAATTTAACATCAATAATTACTTTAAGTTTTTTTTTTTGATTCTCAATTTGACAGATTTTCAAAATTTAATTATGTATGAATGTTTAATAAAAGTTTAGGAATCATATGATAAATTGTCTTAATTACAGGTGTCGCTGTAAACCGTGTCACTCAACCTTTAAAATTAAGGTTAAGGAAGCCTCTACATACAGAAAAAGTGGACCCTTAAATTAACATCCGTGGCATTTTTCGCCATCTCTGGCCGGTACGCAAATGCTTCGCTAGACGCTACGTAGACAGTTAATCCCGTCAAGTGCAAATTGATTTCCTATTCAAGAAATGGATAGGCACTAAAGGGCCTTATGGTGGAGACATAATCGTATTCTTCACAGGCCAGTGACGCCGATGGAATTGTTCATCTACGCCCTACGCCCAAGGTAATTACGTACTTAAGGTCTTAAATTATAGCACTGGGCTGGGAAAAGCTCAAGAGCATAAATTAAATATTTTACATCAAACAAAAAAGCTGCTTTATTTTTTTCAGTATCGAAATATAATACTTATACTATAACTAAATATATTTATACTACAAGGAAATGAAAAATGAAATACTCTATGTATTCTTTCTTTTCAGATGATCAGCGGGACGGGACATCTTTGTAAACATTATAGACGACCTAATTTCGGAAAAAAAATTATTTATTTTTGTAAATCTGTTTCAGGAAACGTGAAGGATAAATACGTTTAATACGAAAACTGTTTATATTATACACTCTTTCTTGAATTACGGAAGTATTTTTCTATACAAAAAAGTAGTTAAAAATTATGCCATTACTAACTATATTCATACATATGAAATGTTTTGACCGAGCGGCCAGCTCTTGCAACTGAGGTCTCATATAATATAACAAACACAAAGAAAAAACAAATAGACGTTAAAAAGGCGTCTAAAAAAACTATTTTTTTAGGTGTCCCGGTTGTATATTTTGAGTGGCATAGTTAAAAACTATTTTAAAAAAAATACAAAACAGCCAACTTTAGGTTCAGGAACAGGAAAAGAGAAATGGGATCCTTTATTTATCAATTAAACATCTCATTATCACCTTTTTCTAGTATAAAATAATAATTTTATTTTATTTTTTTTGTCTTTGTTTTCGCAAATTTAATATCACTAAAATATTTTTGACATCTATCAAATAATACAAATAATAAATGATAAATCATTTCACGTTTATCATACATACATATCAGAGCTCGTGTAAAAAATACGACTCCAGCTTTAAAATAAAAAACTACTTCAACTCCGATTCGAAAGAAAATTTTAAATCATTTAATTTTAACTTATATACATATCGACTGTGGAAAGGAAAAAGTACGTAAACCACACATATCAAATTTTACAGGAGGCGTAAAAAACGTGTTTTGATGATTTTGGGCCATATGCAAATATATGAATTATACACAATCTTAAAGTACACGGAGACTTCTAAAATAGTGTTTAATTGACATAACCAAATATTAATTAAAGAAATTGTCTAGGTTAAACCTTTATTTCAGTCTTTTTCCTTGGTTTTAACATTTTACAAGGTCATCTTTTTCAAACATAAAAGCTAAATTTATATACCAATTCGGCATTTTCAGCTTTCGTCCTTTTGATAGAACGTGTGTCAAGTTGTATACATTGTGATTATCGAAAAAAAGCTGTTTTAGAACAACTGAGGGTTACGTCCTTTTTCCTGTCCACAGTCGATATGTATACGTATTCCATCAGATAATCTTTAATCAGCTAAGCATGCAATTTCAACACTATGGACTATTTTGGTTTGAATACACATCTTAAATATATATTTTTTTAAATGTTTCGAGTCGCTCGTTTTCACGACTCCGACTCCAACTCAACAGCCCTGATAAAATACACATCGATAGTTAAAAAATATATATAAAATATATACTAAAATAACACAAAAATTTCTTTAGGACACTTATTTTTAAAATAAAATGATTTCATATTTTTTAGTCTTCCTAGTAAATTTTTTTATTCAGTGACCGCTCACGGAGTGGCTTTCTAATGGAGGTATCTCAACAGAAGTTGTCTCAATGAGAACTGATTATTAATCAGTTGCTTTACCTCTCTTTTTCGAAGAGAGTCGGGATACAAGGCTAGGACAGTTCTAGTGGTTAACTAATCGCTCTGACTATGCACCGTTAGTTAAGGATTGGAATCTTGGGAGGGATTTTTCGACATCACAAACACACATGCCTTCAAACATAAATCGATTGAAAAAAGCTATTCCCATTGGTACTCAAACCCGTGAAATCCGTTACGGAAGACAATAACGTTAACCGCTGCTCTACAGACCCAACCGATATGTAATAATTTGCTTTTGTTTAATTCGGCGGTTAATTTGTTTTTAACTTTTCACTTCCTCAATAATTAATTGTTTTAAATATGTTTGTATTTGTATTATTATGAATGACGTTTGCTGAGCAAGCTTTTTTAGTTTTATATGACAAAATATATTTAAAAAATTAAATAGGAAAACACAGAAATATTAATATATCACCAAAAATAACTAATAAAATAATTACAATCCTCGGTGTTTTTTTTATTTTAAATTTACTGTTTCATGAATACATTTTTATTTTGGCAATGTACAATAGGAATTTAATTTGCATGCCAAAATAAACCCTTTCAGTTAACAGGTCTGTGTATGCAAATGTTGTGATTATGTTTAATGTTGACATAATATTACAAAACGTATTCTATTTGACAGTATTCCAATTAGAAACAAAAGAACAAAGCAATGGAAAACAGATTCAAAATTATTCTCACCTTTCAATCCAACAGCTGTGAGATTGTATTAAGAAAACGTTCCACGATACTGTTTTATCATTGGAACATTTAAAAAAAGAAAACAATTCACTTCAAACTGCCGCCACTAGCACATGTACAAACATTTCTCTGACAACTGACCGTTATAAAAAACACTACAGCACACCTGTAAATTTAAATGTTACTTTCTTCGATCATATTTCGCGTAAACGTCAAAATTTCTCAAATATTATTGCCGGAGAGTGATTAAATGGCCGCCGAAACAAGACAACGTATCACAGGGATGCATATTTCGCTTGAATTTGAGGTTATGTTGGCATAGTAAGTGAAAGTCGGGTGCATTTCCCTCGACAACGAAAAGCGCACGCGCAAACCGCCAATTTTTGACAAAGCAGAAGATTTTCAAAGCGTGGGTGACAAAATTTATAGGAACACCGTGCTTTTTTTTTAGAAAAAAAGGTGCCAGAACTCATTTATTGTCAAGCATTTTACTATATTTCTGTTCCCATTGTGGAACTATCCCATATGGCTTCGTAATGGAGGTATCTTTACAAAACTTGCTTTACGAGAACTGCTTGTTAATCATGATAGTGATAGATAGGGTAACTAATTGCTCTCGCTTTGTCTCGTTAATTTTTATATCATACTCACCCACGCCTTCGGACTAAACCAGAACCTGAACCTCTGCGTTTGTAGAATGAAGAATATGACTCATTTCGGTTCTATTTAGTTCTTGGAGATTTATTTCACTTTTCAACACATTGAAAGACTGATTTTCCTTTGCTAATTTATATTATGCAGCTCGAATTTTTTGTGAAATATTTTTTAAAAAATACTTTCAATCGTCTCTTTTTCTCCCAAAAAATCAAAAGATTTCTTAGCAAAAAAAATATTTTTTGGCGAATATTGATTAGAAACATTGAAATGCCGAGGGGAAATGTGCTGGAACGCCATTTCACCGCGTTACAAAGGGGGAAATGCACTAGTAACACGGATTTTAATAATCAAAAGCACACGTCAGATTAGAATAAACATTTTTATAATAAAATATAGCCATCTTATGATAAAGTTAATAATGAAATTTAAATATATGTAGGTGTTATTTGTAATTTAAAAAAAGGTTAAAATCGACTTGAAATGTGACTTAGAAACAATGTTTATAATTTGGTATACGCGTAGTAGAATTTCAGTTTAGTGTACACAATAATAACATATTTCAATATAAAGAGATTTTCAAAATAGCTCATTACAATACATTTTATTATTAAAGGTGGTGCAACAAGTGTTAAATTTTGATGGATTTATCGGCTAATTTGTGGTAGATCTTTTAATTACCATTTTATAAATTGCATGGTTTGTTTTACTATAATATTTTGCGATGTCAAATAATTCAATCTAATGTTTTACTTTACTTAAACCAAATTGAAATGTTTTTTATGTTGTAAATATAAAGTGTTTTTGACCAAATCAAAATTTTAGACACGTTGTCTTATTTAAGTACATAACCATTTGTTTTGAATTAGAAAAGCATATCATTAAAAAAATGGTTGTTCATGAACTATACTAAAATAATTATTCTTTTTCATGTCTGTCCTTACAATCGCTGACCTTCAACATTCACAAATCTTGCGACACCCCATCCATCTAGTGAAGTCATGGTCTTCTAACGTTTCGTGTTACTTTTCTAAAGCAATTAATTATATTGTAAAAAAGCTGTTAACAATAAAAATATTGAATATGTAATTTGTTTTGTTTAAATACAGCACTATCAATAGTGGTGAATTTTTATCAAAAACTTTGAGCATCTTGAGGGGAGATTCCTCCATCCCTATCACTCTCATTTCCCCTCATACGGGAGGGACCCTCTCGTTTCCTCCCTTGTCTATTGCCCCGCGTCCATAACTTAGGGGAGTGTGATTCATGTTTTTGTTTTACCCTCCAATTTTTCGCAAAGCAATGCCAGTGTTTTATCTTTCTGATTAGTGCGAAGGGATTTTGTGGGTAGGCTAGTACAGAGGCCTCCTTAAAACTTTTTTTAAAAAGCAGTGATTGAATCTTTGGACTCGCGCATCTATTTATTTGTTGAATTTCTAATAAATTACAAGAATTAGTAATTAATTAATTAATGTATTTTTTAATGTTCGACCACAGTGAAATATTGTTTCTTTGAAAATAGCTTGCGGTGTGTGCATTAAATTAACAAGGGTATTAGGACTGATATATTAAATTCTTAGTAAACATAGTTTTAAATATGATTGATCATTCCCTATTCTCAAATGTATTTCCTTTAAATTTTTCCACCATTCTAAATTATGCGTAATTAGTAATATAAGTAGTGAGATCGCATCGAATCAACGTTAAATCCCCCAAAGTTAAATAACACAGTATTAAATTCTGCAAGAATTATTGGAATTCATGGAGAGATATTTCAGTTCCGTTCTTACGTTGGTGTGAAGCCAAAATAGCTTTCAACAAATTCCTAAAATTCTTACAAAACTTAATACTTTATTTTTACCGAATTATAATTGAGTCAAATTTTGTAAATGTCATATCAATCAATAAGTTAATACCCATCTCCATATTTTATTCAAAGTTTATACAATAGTCAAGAGAATCGAATAAATACTTACATTAAAGATTTGCTATTACACAACAAATAAAATAACACGGTTAGATATGCAATTTAATATGTCAATCATGTGGTATTGTATTCATTCACTTTAAATCACAATTCACATATATTTAAAAATATATTATTAAATTAAAAATGCAAACGGGAACTAATTGATGTTTGTGAATCCTTTATATTATCATGCGAGTCAGCATTCAACACCTGCTACGAGCGCTACGGCGTCGTAGCCAGCGACCAGTCCACAAATTGTATTGAAAGATAGAAAGAAATTTGATAATATCGTTTTGACTTATAGTAGCACATTTTCTTACTAAAAACTCATAACTTTTCATCTTGTGCACGGCATTATTTGTATTATAAGAAGATCTTGCTTTGATTAACAAAAAAAAATATACAGTGCTTATAAATTGACTGTGTTCAATTTATTTACTGTTTTACATGTTTAAATGAATCCCCTATTAAAGAATTTAACCATAAAAGTTAAATAGTAAAGTCAGTGCCGGCACTACGTGCGGGCGGAGCAGGCAACTGCATGCAGCGGTAAATCTGGAGAGGCGGCCAAATGTCTAGCGCCTTAAGCCTTATTTAGACCAACCAGTTTGCGGTCAAACGTTTTCGGCCAATTATTCAGCCGAGCAACAATGTTGACCGAGTGTACAAGATTTTTTTAGTGATTCAGTTAATTTTTACGCGCGCTTTAACGTGAGCTAGAGCGTTATACAGGTGGGGGGAGTATTTTCTCGACATGTGAAATAGAAACAGTTTCTATTCACTCGCTTACTAGAATTACTCGTCGGATCACTCGGCCAAATCCCGTGCGTCGCTTTTAGATTGATTAGTGTTCGGCCGAGTTAACTTTCTAGGCCGCCTACTCCGTTGGTCTAAGTGAGGTATAAGCGATTTTTTAAACTAGGGCGGAAAAATACATTGTCTGAGGCGGCCAAATGTTTAGCGCCGACCCTGAGTTCACTGTTATCAATTTAAAAATCCTTCTGCTTGGATCATGCTTCTGTAAGTATTTATTAACTGTTTTAACTGCATCGTTTCAAAGTAAATGTCAACGCTTCTTTCGATATGGAGACACAGATTGGGTCAACGGTCAAACGTATATCACAGGTTAAACAGACAAAGATTACACATCTTTGAGCTGTATCATCCATTATAAATGTTTTAGACCAGGCGTGAGGAACCTACAGCCTTTTGGCTTCTCTTGTGCGGCCTTCTGGCCAATTCTCCAATTCTGTAAATTTTTGTAATTTCGTAAATTCTTAGGATTTTCGATGTCAAAATCCTTGAAGACCTAACAAAAAAGGTCCCACGCTGGTAATTTTGGGAAATACGCAAATTTCTGGGATTTAGAAATTGGTATGAAATTGTTTTCGGCCAAAAATTTGTCAATGTTTACTGCGGCCTTCGTGTCGAATCAGAAAAATGAATGCGGCCTTGGGAGAAGAAAAGGCTCCCCCCCCTGGACTTGTCTGGTCTTAGACACTTGCACTAAAAACACTTCGTTTACGCGAAAGTCAATTTTCAAATGATTGATGCTATGGTCTTTATCCTGGGTAAGATGTTTCGCTCTAACATTCGATATTCGTAATGTACTTCTTCACTCCTTTATAGCCATAGGTTGGACATCCGATTCTACTGGTTTTAGTAATGCTTCCTTCTTTGTTCACGTCAATTTGAAACCAGCTATGTAATTGAATCGAGATAGAATATTAAAATTAGTTGTTTGACTATCACTATCACAAATTTTGCTAAGTGATTATTCATACCATCGGAGGGGGCTATTCTCGTGTGCATAAAAATTTATGCACTTATTTAAAACGGTTTGATATACACGACACTGTTTTACGGCACGTCGTAGTTTTGATATGCCTGCTTTCTACGCTTATCTAAGTTATTTTTCTGCCAGATGCAGTTATCCGAAAAACAGGGCCACCAATTCTTATTGCGCCTAGGGCCTCTCGTGTGCTTAATCCGCCACTGCTGAGTGAAGAAACATCGACTCCACTATCTTTTATATAAATTTCGTATCTTTTAATCCTCCTTACTTACAAAACTATTATCGCACGTCACTGATTTAAAGTAGTAACTTTGTAGTGGTTGGTATCTTGAATTATTAATGAACGTATTGGTCTCTAAATAACGCTTTGGTAGAGGTTGCTTACGATCACCTACTTTGCAATATCTGCGAATGTTTGCATGCTCTGGGGCTATAAAATAAGAATATGTATATTATATTAATGTATAAAAAAATATTTTTATAAACCCAACTAGATATATCTACATAAATGCTCATATGCAGGGGTGGGATGGAGGGAGCTCGGAGGGGCACGCGCGAGCCCCTTGTTAAAATTAGCTAAGGCCGGCGAGCCCCTTGTTAATTTAGGAGAAAACAATATTCTCAGATCAAATTAGTATATAACTGCAATTTATGAATAATATATTATCTACGACAGCTTCAGTATACACAATAGTACTTTTTTGGTCATTTAGATTGATAAGTTTACGGTAAATTGAATATTGTTACATATTATAAGTGTATTAAGTAGCAATCGTTTGCTTATTTTAGTATTGCATATAAATAAGTGATAAAAAATTCGCTTCTTTCCCAGAACACCGAGAATCACTTTGAGATTAAGCGAGCCCTTTGTTAATGTATTGGCAGCCCGTCGCTGCTCATATGAGAAATATGATGATAAAAAGTACATATTGCCCAAAATCGTCCGTTGAGTTAAGTTAAGCGATAAAGTTCATATTTTATATTATCTGCATCGAATAAATATTGTTTAGTGACGGAAAAAACGAGTACATATCCCCATGGGAAATACTTTTCATAATACACCAAACACTTTTTTTGCATCCCACAAAAACTGTGTAAAAAAGTGAAAAAATCAGGGCTGTGGAGTCGCGTAAAAAAAAGACGACTCCAAATCCGACTCCAGCTTTAAAATAATTAACGACTCCGACTCCGAAGAAATTTTTCAATAATTTCATTTCAGATCATCTTCAGTCAGCCAAGCATGAAATGTTAATACTTTACAAGCATGAAATGTTAACTATTTTGTGTAAATACACATCATTAAATATGTTTCAAAAAAAAAAATCGAGCCGCTCATTTTTCATGACTCCGACCAAAATACCGCGACTCCGACTCCAAATAAAAATTTAAGATTGGGTCCCTGGTCTTAAAATCTGTATTATCTGATAAAAGAACATCATTGTGGTATAGAAAATTGTGTAAAAATAGTAATAATGAAGACCCAATACATACGTAAATTACACATAAAATGATTTATTATTTATATTTTAATTGAAAAAAAATACTAATCACGGCTACTTGATTATATACGAGGACTGGAAATAAATTGCCTCATCGCTAGAAATTTCTGACAGTTTTTAATGTGTTAGGAATAAGGATATTATGAAGCCTTTTGTTTGTTATTACTGTATTGTGCTGTTGAATTTCTTGTTATTAAGAAATCCATTACTTGCTTCTGTGTTTATTGTTTATGGCAATCGTGTCAGGACAAATAATTAGTGTAAAAATATGGTACTCGTTCTTTTTTGTAAAACGTGTTATTTTAAAATCGTGTTAAAAGGAGTTGTGTGTATACAATGTGTCTTCAATTACCCCATTATAAGCACAATCATTTACTTTTACTATATTCATTGTGTTATCAATTAATATTTGCATCTTTAGTAAAAAAATGAATTTTAAATAAATGATGCGTCACATTCTTGACCTATTTAAAGTGTACTAAAAAGTGGTAAATGTACTATGGTAACGTAATTTTATGCCGAATGTATGTATGATATAGCTTCTTGCATGTCAACAACGTTAATAAAATTGTGACATAAAAAATTGAATGGTTAAAATGTTGTACATTTCCATAGAAATCTGAGTCACTAACGACCCAGATTTCGCCTTTTGGCATCTTCAGGTATTCAAATGTATAATAAGAGTTTCTCCAAATATTTATCGTTGAAGAAATCCAAATATTCAATTATAAAAAAATGCAGTTTCTACTTTTCTTCGTCACTTATTTGTGGACGACTGTGGTAATACTATAATTTTCTTTTTTACTCATAATTGTATATAACGAACTCTTCATTTTAAGATTTTCCAAGCCGAGCCGTCGAACTTTTGAAAAACGGTGTCCAGAAAAGGTTATTTATTTTTCGAAATAAAAATCAGCGAATCGTGACTTTTATATTTAGCAATACATACATAATACACCACTGCCCATTATTATTTAAACGTAATAACCAAATTTTAGCTAGCACACAATTTACTCGGAAGAATACAAATAAATTATACATTATATGCTTTAAATATTATAATTCAATAGGTTTTTTTCTTGTTTTCTACATTTTTAATCAACAACACTTTTGTTACTGCCATCTAGTTTTAGTAGCATACATTATTAGTTGGAAGAATGTTTGTGAAGTTATATTGTCTATCAAATATAGAGGGCATTAAATTGGAAATTTCTAAAGCCAAAATATAAAATTGTAGCATTCAAGGACTAAGAGTCGGAATCAGAAAAAAATAATTAGTCTGTTCATCATATTGATAGGTGAAATGTACTAGAAAAAGGGTGCCCAACCTTTTTTGCCATGGGATCGACTTTTCAATCTTAAGTTTTCTTGCGATCGACTTCTAACATGATTCTTATAAGAAATTTCATTTAGGGTTTTTTCCCTTCTTCAAACATAGAAACGGCTGTTATATATTTTTTTGTTCCATTTCATTTTTTGACATTTTGCATACTAACTTACAATCAATTGAAATGTATTTGGATAAAGGAACTTCCTTTATTCCATTATTGCATATTTATTTTAGTTATAAAAAATTCTGTATCAATTTTTCAAATGATAACTTAACCATCTACGATGCTGTTTCATCAGATGATTATCTTATATATCTTAGACTTAATTGACTGGGAATGGGTTGTAATAAAGATGAAAGTTGTTTTTTTGGGAAAAAGCAGTTGCCTTCATCCACTTTTTGCTTCGAGTCGTTCCTTTTCCATCCGCGATCCCTATGCACCCACATTAGGCTTTTATCTAAAAATTTATTGCGGTGCGGATTTTGGAAATTGACCATTGTCTGGAGGAGTCAATATCATCCGCACGAGCCTGACATACAATATGCGGAAGGAATTCAGTATAGTTTTCACCATCATACGAATACATACACGCTGTCAATAAGTTAAAAATGGGCTCGCTCAATTCAAAATTTATCAAGTGTTCAGGAGATAAAGTGGATTTGCGTTTATCTCATATAATTAAATGCAGTTATTAAAGCTATCGAATGTAACATGTATACTTACATTATATAATAACATGCAATGTAGAAATTGTTAAGCAGCGTGGATTGAATTGATGAAAGAAATATCCCCAAAATGCAACACACAAGCCTGCTGCATTTCGTATGGCTCTTAAAAAGTTGTAAGCAATAATTACTTAAGCACAGCAATGCCCATCATCAGCCTGACAAAACAACACCATGTAAAAAATGGAATGATGCGGGAACTTTGTACTGCTGACGATACGTTAGCAGGTTGTAGATTGAATCCATGTCACAGAAAGTGCATTAAATTCAGCATATATTGTTAGTTTTATGATGGTTGACATTGCCAAAAAAATGGACTTCTGTCAATATTACCATGTGTTCAGGATTGTATTAACACGCAGTATGTCCCATCCACATGACAATGAAAGCATAATCAGGTATCTTCTTCTACTTCAGATAGCAGTTAATATAACAATAAAGTGTGGACAAACCCAAAAAAGCTTACACAAAATGCAACTGAAACCCATATATGGAACCGGTGTTGACCTTTATAAATGAAGTACTAAGGAATATTGTTTTCTCAATATAATGCCTTTCAAGTAATGACATGAACATAAATGAAATGATCACATCCTTAAAAACTAATATCGCGAAATGAAATTTTATTTCTCATTACTAAATGAGGAAAACTCTGATGATGCTATTCAAAAAAGTATTGAAATCCCACTTGAAGTGTCTTAAATGCATCCCAATATCTTAAATAAACCAATCCTATTCTCAGAACAGTTTCAAAACGGCATAAATAAAAATCAATTTGTGTCTCAAGATATTTATTTATTAATCTGAAAACAATTACAAAATAAACCCTCAAGAGTTAAGATTCCCGTGTTCAATCTTCCTCTTCATCAGCTGCGGCTGCTCCTCCAGCGCTCTTCTTCATGTTCTTCCTCTTCACGCGACCTGGACGACCACCACCGAACGGTGACTTCAGACTGAAGTCAATATGCTTTTGGGAGTCTAACCGTACCAGGAATGAAGGGATGTTGACAACTTGCTTGCGGACACTGCAAATTAAAATGAGATAAATCATTACATATAATATGACACTTACTAGATCAAGTAAAAAATTTGCAATAGTAAATTCAAACTTATTTATCATGTAAAATAAGTGAGTGATATTTCCAATGACATTCATTGATCATATGCTCAAAGTCCGGTGAGTTTGGTTTTAAATACTGCAATTTCGATAGTCCATACAAAAACAACCAGCCTTCGAGTTGGCCGACCATCAAGTCTACAAATATAGAAGTGTGCTGTACCTTGCCACAGAAAATCATTAAAAAAATGATTCAATTTCAAGACGTTGAATGCCGTTCGCACGACAAACAAGTGGTCTGTAAGAAATGCTTGTTCGATTAGTGGCAATACTCAATCAGATGAAAGATAGTTCTCTTCAAAGACAGTAATATCTTTTCAGTCATTCTGGATCCTGTTAATTAGAACAATAATTATAAAACATTGCATAGTGGGAAAGGAAATCGGTGGGAAATTTTTAAACAAATGTATCCATGCTTGAAACAGGAGAAACCATTAAAAAAATTCCTCCTGTGATTAATCAAGGAAGTTTTTCTAGCCTTAAAGATTAGAGTACAGTTTCAATAAATGAAATTGCCCCTTGCCCAGAAAATAAGGCTTACTAACGTTGTTATTGATAGTGATACGATTCAAACTAATTGATAATAGAAAATAGCTATTTATATTACTAGTAAAGTAAAAATACATATTATAGCAAAACTAACAAGTCATATAAGTTGCATAGAAATCAGTGAATAATAAGATTGACAAGTATGACCAAATATGTATTTAATAAAATTACATCACAATATCAATACTACAACGTAGTCTCGGAATCAAAATGGTAGTGAGAAGTAATAATTACCGGATATGTCTTTGTCTGATCAAGACGCGAGCATGATGGATGGACTTGGCGAGTCCAAGTTTGAATACTTGGGTCTGCAACCTCCTTTCCAAGAAATCCTCAATTTTGAGGCCGAGCACGTAATCAAGCTTCATGCGGGTCTCATCGAGGACTCCAATGCGCACAAGACGACGGAGAAGGGCGTTACCTGAAATAAAGAATAGATTATGCTGTAGAGATGTTCAACACATACATAAGAGATATATGAATGTAGTTATTACTTCAGTATGTGAGTTTTCAGCAGAGCTTGTCAGTCAAGAGGTACCAGAATATTTTATTTCATCATGTTAAATAGTTCGTATTGATTGCATTAGTGAGGAAATTAATCTAGAATATGAGCATTTTCTCAGATGCTAGAATTGCTACAGAAGACAATAAATGGAATGCAACCAAATTAAAATTGCAAATAGTGCAAAACCACTAAATAATAATTAATCCTAGTTTTTCTGTTGAAAGTTCCCATGAGGTGAATGTTTATTTTGTAACGACTAAAGAGTATATGAAAGATTGGTAAATTTGTCATACTTCATCGCACAGACTATTGCAGCGAAAAACTTCACAAACTAAGCTAAAAACCACTCCACGATTTAAAATTATTATTTGAGAGCTTGGCAATCGCGTTAAAACCACACATTATTACGACGAACACTGATAAATTATGCGAAATACGAAACATTTTAGAGCATTTCGCATAATTTATCAGTGTTCTTCGTAATAATGTGTGGTTTTAACGCGATTGCCAAGCTCTCAAATAATAATTTTAAATCGTGGAGTAGTTTTAAGCTTAGTTTGTGAAGTTTTTCGCCGTAATAGTCCGTGCGATGAAGTATGACAAATTTACCGAAAGATTTTACACTACTACTATAAGAGTCTTTGGGGACACATTAAACTGTCTTAAATTAAGACGAAATACAATATGAATTCAGAGTTTTTCGAAATGTAAAATGAACCAACCTTCGAACAATCTCTTGGGTTCCTTCTCATCAAGTGTGAGAAGTTCTCGGGCAGCCTTACGGATCTTAGCGAGGGTATACTTCACTCTCCACACTTCACGTTTGTTACGGAGACCGAACTCTCCGATGATTTTTAACTCCTGGTCAAGACGGGTTTTCTCATAAGGACGACGCGGAGTGACGTACGTCTTGGAGAAGACAGATGGCACGCGGCCGTTCACCATATTGAAGCGTGTGACCTAACCTATAAGCAAAAACATTGATATATTATAATATACAACACGTGTGACGACGAAATGGTTAATATGGTAACCGAATTTCATAAATCTTAAGAGCAGGGACGCGTGTGTGTAGGAAAACATTATTTTACTGCACGTACGTTCGGGGTCACTGATAAATGAAAAGATACTGCTTCACAAAATCCAATAACATCTCCGCGATCACCGAAGATATTAGAAAATTGGCAACGTAAATTAAATGAAATATATGAGTAAACATGAATAACGTCATAATTATTATAGAATTACAGATTTAAGACATAAATTAAAAAAATATAATTACCTCACACGTAAAGACGTCCACCGGCCAGCGATGGGATTTAATGAAGGAAGAGGAAACCGGCAAACGAGTTTTGTCAGAGCGACAATCCTATAATGCTGCCATGTACTAAAATTTTGTCTATGGTTTTAATTTTTTCCTTAAATATATAATTACTTACCTATGTATAATTTGAGAGCTTTTGTAAAAAATATTTTTTTATAGGGAACTTTTTTTATTAATACTCGCAGTGGCGGTTTAACCTATAAACGAATTAGATTCGCGCTTGGGCCCTCCGAATCTAAAGGGCTTCAAAAATGATTTGTATTGTATAACCCATATATTTTTTTTTCAAATTTTTAAATATTTTTATTATTGTTCATGATTTTTTCTGACATTTTTATGTTTTCCAAAAACAGGGCCTTCTATGTTCTTAATCTGCCACTGAATACATGTGGTCTTTGTGTTCTTTAATTTCACACAACTCGTGAAAGTTTTAATTAAATATTTCTACTACTTGCCTTATTAGATTATAAAAAAAACAAATACCATGTCATATAATAACACAACCGGTGTAAGAAAAAACTCTTCTAGTATTTCACGTTCTTGCATTTTATTTCACTGTTTTTAAATAACTTGTAGAGGTAATGATCATTTTTGTTTATTTATACACCAAATGAAACATGCATTTTAAATAAAGTTTTAATTGGTAAATCATATTATTTATTTTTAATGAAATAAAAAGTACTACCTTATGTATATGATATTTAAAAACATTGCATTCACAAATCAAATAAAAATTACATACATACTTTAAAACTACAATAAACTTTAATACTTGAATACAAAAATGTTGTCTTATAATAAAAAATAATCTTATAAAATACTATACAAAATCTTGAAAATCTAATGTTATATCGCAGTTTTTGTTTTTATTAAAAAAGCACTCATTATTAAATAAGATAACAAGATAAAAAAAAATATAACCCAAAACACACTGAAAATTTAAAAAAAATAAATTTAAATTAAGCAACATAAAAGCTAATCCACAAAAATTGTTTTATTTTCGATAATATATTAAGGAATGAAGAAAATAGTTCAAAATCTAAAAATAAATACGGAGCTTGCTTATGGTTTTGCGAAGTTCAAGCTTTCAAACTCTATTTCAGTTTCCTATGATCATTTTTAAATAAATAAAGTAATTTTTGACAGTACGAAATAATTTGAATATAGAAGAATACCAGTAAGTGATAATATTTAATTTATTTAAATTGACACTAAAATATTCCATCATTCATCACATACCTAAAAATAGCCTGAATATATTTTTTTGAACTCCAGAAAAATATATATAATTATAAACATAACAAGGCCGCGCGCCAACCTTCTCGTTCGTCAAACTGATGTACTTTCTCTGTATGGAAACGTCACATTACATAAGGGAAAAATACGTCGCAGAGGTTCGTCGCGTTTTAAATATTTCTGTGTAATTTTGCCAATCGACGGTAACAAAAACTCATGAAGCCGTATTATGCAGTCTGGTAGAGTTGTACAATTGGTCAGAAGATTGTCAACCGGAGACAGTAGATTAAAACCAAATTTGAATGTGAATCAAAACATAACCAAGGACTGTCATATTGCCGTGCCAAATAAAAACAATGACTTTAGCGATGCGAAACGTTTCTTCCGGTTTGTCATTGCTCAATGAATTACTGAATTAATACAATGCATTGTTTTGATTAAAAAAAATAATGTTTTCGATTTTTTCCCGTGTTTCAGATTTAGGTCTTCGTCGAATCCCTTCTCGCCGGAAATAACTCGCGCGTCTTTTACGATTTCTCGTGAATTATTATCGAAAGCAATGTCTTCCGCGACCATGACCCGAGACAAGAGTGCCACAGAGGCACCCAAATTCACAAATCGCCTGGCTAAGGAGCAGTCACCTTACCTGCTTCAGCATGCCCACAATCCTGTCGATTGGTATCCTTGGGGAGAGGAGGCTTTCGAAAAGGCGAAGAAGGAAGATAAAATGATCTTCCTATCGGTCGGCTACTCGACGTGTCATTGGTGCCACGTCATGGAGCACGAGTCCTTTGAAAACGAAGAAACTGCCAAAGTGATGAACGAATATTATGTGAATGTGAAAGTGGACAGAGAAGAAAGGCCAGATATTGACAAAGTGTATATGATGTTCATTCAGGCAACGTCAGGTAGCGGAGGTTGGCCCATGTCCGTGTTTCTCACTCCGGATTTACATCCGGTGACGGGCGGCACCTACTATCCTCCCGAGGACAAGTATGGTAGGCCGGGTTTCAGGACATGCTTGACAAACTTAGCAGGGAAATGGGCCAACCAACGCGAGGATTTCATTACCACCGGTGCTCATATTGTGGAAGTGTTAAAACAAGTTTCGGACGTCGGGAAGCCCAACGCTAACCCGGCTTCAGTGTTACCCGGTGAACAGTGTTGGAAGTCCTGCATCAGACAATACGTTCAAGATTTTCAACCCGAATTTGGCGGCTTTAGAGAGGCTCCTAAGTTTCCGCAGGCGTCTAATTTTAATTTTCTTTTCCACGCATACGCCAGAGATAAAACATCTGATATAGGTAAACAGTGCTTGGAAATGTGTCTGTTTACATTAAAGAAAATGGCTTATGGAGGTATTCATGATCATATATCTAACGGTTTTGCAAGGTACTCTGTCGACGATAGATGGCATGTGCCTCACTTTGAAAAGATGCTTTATGACCAGGCTCAATTGGCCATTGCATATACTGATGCTTACTTAGCTACGAAAGATGAATTCTTTGCGGAAATCGTAAGAGATATCCTAACATATGTAAATAGAGATCTGAGTCATGAATCTGGTGGCTTCTACGGAGCTGAAGATGCCGATTCTTTCCCCACTGCCGACGCAACAGAAAAGAAAGAAGGAGCGTTCTGCGTTTGGGAATATGATGAAATTGAAGAATTATTAACAGGAAAGACAGTCAGTAATCAAGTTGGCATGAATATTCCCTATGCGGAGATATTCCGGCATCATTTCAGTATAGAACGAGGCGGCAACGTGGATTTGGACTCCGATCCCCACGGAGAGATGTTGAATAAGAATGTTTTGATTATACTCGGAAGTCCTATGCAGACATTTGAGAAATTTGGCATTACAGCTCCGCAACTGAATACAGTCTTAGCGGAATGCAAAAAAATCTTGTATGACGCCAGACAGAAACGTCCGAGGCCACATTTGGATTCAAAAATGCTCTGCTCTTGGAACGGTCTCATGATTGCTGGATTTTCAAAGGCCGGCCAAACACTAGGAGACACAGAGTACATCGACAGAGCAGTAAAAGCTGCAAGTTTTGTGAAGAAGTATCTTTACAACAAATCTGATGGTACTCTTCTGCGATCTGTTTACCGTGACGACGATGGGAAGGTTACACAAATGTAAGTTGATTCATTTTTTGCTTTTATTAATAGCCATTTAGTGGATTATTTTTAACATTGACACGAATTCTATTTTCACCTCACACCTGTCGGTCTACTGCATTAAAAGTTGGCTAGTATGTATCTACTGAGCTTTTGAGCCAAGTATCTTTTGATCTTATTGCCTTCTGGAATATTTGACGTTTTACAATCTCCCTGTACACTCACAAATAAACAGTTAATATTGAATGTTAAGTCACTTTAATATAAACTGATATTTTTAGAAATAGTAACATGATAAAGTTTTCAATCTGTTATCTTATTAAGCTTCCTAGATAAGAAAAAACTGTGTACAGAGTACATACTGATTCTATTTCCTTATGTTTTATTTTTTAGAACATATATATGTATATATTTGATTAGATTAAGGGTATTTAATACAAAACCAACCAAAGACAAAATATGATTACATTTTTAATATTCAAAACATATTAATTTAAAAATACTGAGTTTTGTTTACCGAATAGTTAATAATACGGTAATTTATCGTTCATGACCTTATATTGATAATAATATGTATTATTGACTATATTTACAAAAGAATTATTCTTCATTCTTCACACATTCTTCTTTTAAAAAGTAAAGGTTTATTTTTATCACATTTCCGTAAGATAATTTGTGGTTTTGCCTAAAATGTTTTGGTTCGCTATCTACTAGATATACAGATCTATCTGAATTTTATTGATACATTTACAAATACAAGCAAAATGCAGTTGTTTGTATGTAATTGAAATCATGTTGATTTATTTTAATTAAAAATGTGGTTGATATTAATTAACAGTTTGGTTTCGTATAAAAGATAGCTAGGTAAGTGAATATTAGAGTATTTTTAATT
Source organism: Himalopsyche anomala (assembly GCA_031772345.1). Lineage (NCBI taxonomy): Eukaryota > Metazoa > Arthropoda > Insecta > Trichoptera > Rhyacophilidae > Himalopsyche > Himalopsyche anomala. Next base: position 3,664,454 of record CM062840.1, read on the forward strand.
TAATTTTTGATTCCATATCAATTGTTTCTAAATTAGTTTACTGTGACTTACATTTCATTAATTTATCAGCATGGTTAAACAACTTCAGTGTTAAAAAATCTACTATACATCCCTGAACTATACATTTTAGAAAAGCCAATGACTATTACCTTTTAGATATTATTCTAATGTGATGATTTAATATATCCACTAAGGTTGTTCATTAGAACTTCTAATGTGATATTCCAACGTGAAGTTTATTTCTTCAGCAGGATTGATTTGATTGCTCCCTTTTCTACTCCATAGTTACTTTGGCATGTTTAACTTATTTAAATTTTTTTAAAACATTACGTCCTTTCCCATTCGCACACAAATATGCTCACATGCCTCGTAATCTACTAGCGCCATTGGCGGATTAATTGTTATTCTGTAAGTGTATGAACTGGTGCTCGGTGCATCCGAATCCATAACCCAGACGGAATTTTGATTCAGCTTTTCATATTTATTTTATGTAATTTTGCGACACCTTTGTAATCCGAAATACAAGGCCTACCAGTCCCAAGAGGCCATTATAATAATTAAGATATGTACACCACGCTACATGCTTTACACTTCTGTGATAAAGCTTATCCCACAAATATCTAATAATGCTCTCTGTTTAAATGGATGCCAGCAAGAACTCAAGAACTAAATTATTAAAAAATTGAGTCAGTAAAGCTTTACAAATTTTATATTATCGAAGAAATTTTTGGTATGGAAATTTTTAAAAAATATATCTACATTCATTTTGGGCTCGTAGATTTATTTATGGAATGGCTCTATGTATATATTCTGGTATGCATTGCAGTATAGATGAACTAAAATATAACCTGTTTTAATAAATAGATTCATATCCTAAGATACTAAATGTTGTTTTCATTATTTTACAGTGATTCTCAACCTTTTAAAGCTTAAGATACATTATGAATCAATTGTAAATTGTAGATTAATTGAGCTGAGAAGAAATATACTAAAAAGTAAAACAAATATTTCTTATGTAGATTTTTTTAAATTCCCGTAGGTTCCACACTGATTGGGCGTCATTTATCTCATTTACCTAATATCGTTACCATGGCAATCGAATGTTTGTCATAAGGTTACAATACTTTATTAAATAGATAGCTTTGACATTGGCCGAGTGAAACCGCGAATTGCAATCTTTACACATTATACCTACCTATTCAATAGCCATGAACAATGATTGAATGTCACCCAATCACACGTAAATATAATCAACATGAATATAGCGGAAGGTTAACACTGGTTCAATCTGTCATTAATATTCAGTTGGCAACACTAAACGTGTATACATTTTGTGGATTGTTTTATATTCATAAGCTTTTTAAATGATATTATTGATAAATCACCCCATATTATAATATTGGTGAAGACATCATTTAAAGGTTACTCAGCTGTTAACTTGAATTACATGCAAAATATTTAACGAAAGGACTAACTAATTATTAAATTAATTATTGTGTATAGGCTAGGTATAGTAATACCGGTATTACCGAAACCGGAATCCGGTTCTCATGACGTTTTTTGAATAGCGAAATACCGGGTTTGATAATAAAAAAATGGCGATGTTAAAAATAAAACAAAATGAAATTTTGAATGCATAGAATTCATCACATATTTTAATAAAATTGTTCGCATTGAATTGAAATGCTTAAAGTAGTATCAATATCGATTGGCTCCTGAATTAATCATTCTTTCTATGATGTATGTATTGTTATTTTTAGAAAGTTATTTATGAAAATCACCCATATATGTTATCTGGCGATCGATTCCTAACCAGGGCACTGGAGTCGGGTAAATAAATACGACTTCGACTCCCCATAATGTTTTTAATCATTTTCGTCTAATTTACATTATACCATCAGACCATTCTATTACATTTCATTAATTGATGTGATGAATAGACTCCGACTCCATAGCCCTGCTCCTAACATAATTTTTATATATTTTTTAATTATGGGCTTTTTCCTTTCTTCAAACAAACGAAATATCATACATAACATGAAAAATAATACAATTTTAGTATTTTTTTAGTATTTTTACATATATAAATAATAAAAATGAACTTATTTTCGGAGGGAATGAGAAAGTATCGGAATCGACCAAATTTTGCTTTGCCATCGACCGGTTGGGGATACTTGAGCTACACCAGTGGTAGTCAATCTACCTACCGCCCGCTAGTGGGCGTTTCAGCTTTCATGGTGGGCGGTAGTTTTTTTTTTTAAATCATCATTACTGTGGAACCGGTGGGAGGTTAGAAAATTTGATCACTAACAGAGTTACAAAAGTGGGCGATAGGTATACAAAGGTTGACTACCTCTGAGATACACTGTAGCTAGTGTTTCTAAGTATCTACAGACAACACTGACAACACTTAATATTTACTATCTACAATGGCAACACCAGTTGCTTGAGTCAAATTATGGAAAGAGACACACTTATGTGAAAGTTTACTATTGTTCTCGCTTAATTTCAAGGAGCCATTAGCAAGCTTTACACCGGGGCGCAGTTATGCGCGATTAAGTGGCGTGTGTTCTTTATACACAGTTTGTGAAATGATCCAGACAATATCATAATTTTGTTTGATTCTTTAAGTTTTGGGGATCTTACTTTTTCGCTAATCACATGCCTTAGATCGTAAATCCATTTTTGAATAAAAAAAATAAACCGTGTAGACCGCGACTGAAGCCAGCGACGTTAGCCAGACGACCACAGTTGTGGTCGATTAACAAAGATTTATTCAACTAGCATAGAAAAAGATTCAGAATGAACATGTTGTTATGTTTATCGAAAAGATTCAAATAGACTGGACAACGGCCATCTATTTTAAATTTTGATTGTTTTCATTATGAAATAATTCAAATTGATCAAGCACCGCGCTATAAATAAATATCCACGCATTCAATAGCACGATCGTCATTTTTATTTCGGCTGTAAAATACAAAGTTCCGCCACATACAATGGTATTTTTATTGTTTCGATTTGTAGAAAATGAATATCGACTGTGGAAAGGAAAAAGGACGTAACCCACACATGTCAAATATTACAGGAGGCGCAAAAAACGTGTTTTAATGATTTTGGGCCATATGCAAATTATAAATTATACACAACCTTGAAGTGCACGGAGACTTTTAAACTGGTGTTTAATTGACATAATCTAATATTAATTAAAGAAAATGTCTAGGTAAAACCTTCATTTCAGTCTTTTTTCATGGTTTTAATTTTTTACAAGGTCATCTTTTTCAAACTTAAAAGCTAATTTTAGATAGTACTTATTCGGCATTTGCAGCTTGCATGTTTTTGATAGAACGTGTATCAAATTTGATACATTGTGATTATCGAAAAAAAGCTGTTTTGAAAAACTGTGGGTTACGTCCTTTTTCCTTTCCACAGTCGATATGTTAGCCTTTTAATAGTAATTACCTAGCACGCCGGCTATAATTTGCAACTATTAATTTAATTAATTATTGACGAGATAACTCGTCTGTGGCAGCCATCGAGCTAATACATAGAAACTTTATTTTTTAAATAACGCAACAAACAATTTCTGTCAAGATGTGAACACTTCCGTTTATTGATACTTCACTGTCAGTATTCGCAAGGGTTTTTAAAAGTAGTTTTCACCTTAACGCAATCACTTTGCTAGAATACATGTATGAAATAGATATATGATACAAATTACTGAGTATTAAATTACCAAGTGTCAACGTTTGCATAATACGATCAATGCAGTTGATGCGCACGATGCGCATATTTTAACAGTGTGTGTGTGTTGTAATGTGCGTTACGGAAAGAGATACATCAAGGCAAATATCTGTGTGAAAGCTGGCTTTACATAGTTTTAATATAAAAATAAAGGTGAAAAATAATATTAAAAAATAATGAAGATCTATGCCAGTGCTTCCCATATTGGGGGTCGCGGCCCCCTGGGGGACCCTGCAGAACATGTTTTGTATTAAGAAGGGACGCGGATTATTTTTTCAGATTTAAGGGGCCGTGGAATAAAAAATGTTGGGAAGCACTGATCTATGCAATAGATTGCGAATAAGAACCGCCTTCAGATTTCAAAGAGAACATTTCCGGTTAAAAAGTATACATCGTGAAATCCATACTTTAAGTGTGCATGGTGCAATCCAAGATTCGTCGCTCGGGAACAATGTGGTTTTATTGTGCACCGACCGATTATTGGACGGAAGCAAAGCCACGCCCAGCAGATAGCATATGCAATCAATTTGTAGAATCTTCACTGTCCTTGCATATAAATGTATTGTGTCGTTCATTTTCTCAATATCAAAAACGTGGTCGGAAACTGACCTTAACCTCTTTGGAACCATCACCATGTATGGTATCGGCAATTGAATATTCTGATCACGACTCGATAATGGTTAAGTGTTCAATTCATTATTCCGTTTATTTTATTTTTTATTCGGTAAATCTCATTTTCCACTGTAACGGTAAATACGTTTTGAGTGTTGCGTTCGTAGACAGTTAAATTTATCCTAATACATTTATTTGGCTTAGAAGCTTCATCTTACAACCGTAAGTGCCCGCTACTCTTGTTATGCAAGCTGTTGCTTTTTATTCGTCCACTCCTCTATGGCCTTGTTTAATTTGACTTAATTGTTTTGATCAGGGGTCAAGTGACTTGAAAAATATTTATGCAACTATTTTTATTATTACTGGGGCACTGTTATGTTGTATCACCTTGATAATAAATATCGATCGAACGGTATTAATTACGGTATAGATGTGTGGGAAACAAATGATTTACTGGTATTTGATTTGCGTACACATTGTTAGATTGTTTCAAAACAATCTTTTGCGTCGGTCGTTTCTTATAATAATAAACTATTTTGCTTGTTGTTTTCCTAAGAAATTGTTCGCCAGAAATCTTGTCTTAAATCGTGAAAACTCGTTTGAATAGTGAAGATAAGTTAGAATCGTTTTCTCAGAGCGGTATATATCGTCTCGCCAGTCAAGACTGTCAAGCTGCTTATATAGGGCAGACAGGTAAACACTTTCATGTCTTAATTAAAAAACACGTAATTTGTCTAAAAAGTAATATTTTTCAGAGTTTGTGAATCATTTGATAAGTAAAAATGTTTTATGAAGTAAATATAAAAGGATGAAGAATGAATATCTCAGAGTGTTTTTAAATTAATTAAGTCATTAATTGAAAGGAAACATTAGTAAATAACATTTTTAATAAGATAGGCGGATCACCATTGCTGAATTTATTTCCATTGGAATTTACTGTACCTGATGCACTTCAAGGCAGTTCAAGGTTGTGTTTATTTTTTTTGTTCTTCCTGTTGGTTTTTTGTGGGTTACGTCCTTTTACTTGACTACAGTCAATGTATAAGCATTTTTTCATTTAATTTCGCGTTCTGCGATATTGATAAACAGAAAAACCTTTGAAATGCTTCCGAAAGTATAAGTTATGGTTCACGACTCCACACTATACAGTAGATAAAAACTGTCAAAACATCACTGTTGTATTCATTCTTCGCAGCGCAATGGTTGTCTTGACCTTCTCTATTAGGCATTTGATTCAGCGCGGTCCAGTTTTCTTTCACAACGCAACCTATTTAGGCGTAGGGACTTCAATATTGGACGAATATATCAATACCGATATTGCAACTATGAATACCGGTATTACAAAAATATATTAAAATGCGGCACATTGAGATCGCAATACCTGACGAAAAAATCAAATCCGGTATTTCAATATGACATATTAAATAGCATTATTATTTCTAAAACAATATCTTCATAAAGCATAACAAAACCGTACCGGCAGAAGTTGATAAATAACTAATTGATATCTCTGTTTTTGCCAAGCTGGTGCGAATAAATAAGATCATTAATTAAGTATTATAAATGAATATTTTTTATAAAAGTGTATACAATTTTATATTAATTACGATATTCACAATTCTCTAATCCAGGGTTTCCCAAACTATGTTCCGCGGAAAACTGGTGTTCCGTGGGACGACCTAGATAGGTGTTCCGCAAAAATTTGGAAGGGTAATATTCGCTGCAACATATTTAAGCATATTTTACTTAATACTAAAAATTGAGTAAATCTTTACTGATTTTTAAAACTTCAAATATATAGGTAAATGCGGAGATTTTGAATCGCAAAAAGATTTGTTTACTAATCTTTTTCTATTACGAATAACCCGGCCTAAAAAATAAGCTGTGTTCCGATAACATTTACTGATTTGCGATGTGTTTCATTGCACAATAAGTTTGGGAAACCCTGCAGTCTAATCTATATGTTAACATCTAAATAAAACTTGTATTAAATACTTTCTTTCGCCAACTGAGTTATTCCAGACAAATAATTGACATTCAAGAATCTCATTGTGTTGTTACCTCAGCTTTGAAACTTTTCAAACTGAAGGTAAACAATACTATAAATTAAAGTATGACCTTTTGAAGCTAGTCCATCTATTTTGAAATTTAGATTTTCGCGCAAATACGTCCGAGTGCAGAATGAGGCCTCGCCAAAATCAATGTTTGCAATATATTCTAATATCGAAACACCGATATTTGTCTTATAAAATTCATCTCGACATTGAATAGTCAATCGAAATATCGGGATCCCGGTTTCGGTTAAACCGATATTGCGGTACCTAATATGGCGTGTTCCGTAATATGCACAAACAATGTTTTGGCGCGTAAATGTAAACTTCAGAAGTCACCAAAGAAGTTTCCGAAACCCACACTTTCATGGGTGGAATAATACAAATGCTATTTCTGTAAATTATAGTTCAAAACTTTGAAAACATAATGTAGAATAGTTTACGCTGAGAAAATCGTTTACGCGCGCGCGAACGATTTGAAAAGTCGCGTGGGCTAATTAATGAATATTCTAAAATTTATGAGGAACTCGTTGCAGATGGTTTCGGCTAATGAATATTTGGTTAAATGTTCAACTTCAAAGTATAATAAATATTCCGAACTGTCGCGGAGTGGTCAAAGTTGTTGGCTACGTTTGCGGTGGTCACGGTTTCCATGCGGAAAGTTTCATGAAATCATTTTTGCAATATATGTTTGTGCTTGAAGACATCAACGTTTGTGCAAAAGCTATTAGCTAACCGCCAGTCTAGTTCTTATCCTATCCCTAATCTATTCGAAAAATGAGTTGTGAGCGACTGAGTATGATGTAGTTCTCGTATAATGACTTCTGTTGAGATAATCCTCATTGGGAACCCATATATTTTTAATGTGTGAACATGGTGACAAAAAAAATGTATGAAAATAATGATATGACATTTCTAGACATGGCAATGAAAGTGCAGCAAGTTTTCTTGTATATCATTAGCGGTCGGTCCATGGATGTTGTGGATGCTGCGTATTCTCTAAAATATTAAAAATAAATAGTATTTTCATAGCCTGTGAAAAAATTAAATATGTAATCAGTGGCGGATTACCCCATAAGCGCAAGAGGCGCGCGCTTGGGGCCTCCAAATCTTAGAGGCCTCAAAAATATAATAAATTATATAAACCTTTATATTTTAATTTCAGTTTTCAATATTCATTATATTCTACTAAGAGTTTTGCAACATTTTTATGTTTTTCGAAAAACAGGGCCTCCAAAGTGCTTAATCCGCCACTGTATGTAATATAAAAGAATTTTTCTTATTTCTAATTTAAATCAGCTTTCTTATGGAAAATAATTTGATTTTATTAAATTAAAAAGTGAATCAATTTACATATTCTCAATGCTCGAGATTCTTTTCAAATCTATAAGTTTCATTAAAGAATAAATAAATTTTGAAAAAATTCACCATAAGTAGCAAATTGACATTGATTTAGTCATATTGTACATGTTAAATTATTGGTTTGACACATTTTCGAGAGCAAATATTTTTTTAAATATAAATAAAACATTGCATTGCGCTAACCAATAATTTATGACGTGTAATATAACGAAATACTTTCAATGGTAAACCGAACATACATATATAAAATATTTATCGTCTGATGTAAATTATTCAACGTCCTTTACATTGAAATGTTTGCGACAGTTTCTGTCGCAAATCAAAACAAATAAGACATCATCATCATAGATGTCAATGCTCAAATAAAATAAAACTAATTCTTTTTTAGTAAACTGTGGGAGTTTTCTTGTTACAAATTATATTGTGGAAGTACTGGAAGGGTGGGAGGGAGTTTTTATACATCGCAAACGTCCATGCATTCCTTTTGGGTTTTTACTGTCAATACTTGGTGGAAAGGCATTATATTAAAAAAAAAAACAAAATATTCTTTTGTACTGCTTTCACTTTTATTTTGGCAAGATGACATTTAGCATCGTGACGACCATTACCAACTGATAAGAAATAAAATTTAACAGTGTTAACAGTAAAACAAAATGTTTTTTTTTTAATACTCCACGCGAATGAATCTCTTTGCGGGCCGCCATTTGCCCAGGCCTGCTCTAATCAAACATTACAAAATATATAATGAAAATAATATAATTCTGTTTATCGTATAAATGTGCAATTATCATTAACATAGCCGCAATTATTATTTTTGACGTTATACCAACCGTAAAAACCAAATACAAATACCATTTTTATTAGAGTTTCCTCTTAACTAGTGTCTAGATCAGGGATGGCGAACAAGGGACCCGCTTGAGCTTTTAGAAATGATTGTTTTTATTTAATGCCTTAATTACTCAATCTATGTGACCCGCGACATGTTTTTTTTTTTTTTAATCAAATTTGACCCACTTGCGAAAAAGGTTCGCCATCCCTGGTCTAGATCAACGGAGAGGAACCTGCGGCCTCTTGGTTACTCTGATGCGGGCTTTTGACTTGATGGAAATATTCAGTGTAATCAATCCATTCGACAGTCGAAAAAACGTTTTCTTTACTGCAGCTTTATGTTGAATAAGATAAATGAATGTGGCTTTTAGAAATGGAAAGGTTCCCCACCCCTGGTTTAGATTATAATATATTTTAGAATAGCCCCGCTGATTTACCCGCATGGCGTTAATTGAAATTTAAACGAGCGGAACTTAAAATGAAACTAATCCTTATTCCACGAATGCATACAACTTCCAGCTGTTCGAGATTTAACACCGAGCGATGTAGGAAGTAACACCGCGCATCATGGCATTATATCTTTGTCGAAATAAATGTCACGTATTAATAACCGGGTTATTCATGATAACTTTTCAGCGCGCTATCAAAAAGCGAAGCGTCTCGAATTTAGCACTCGGAGGCCGTCAACCGGACTCAAACCCACTTGTGAATTTTTTGTTCGATTTTCGTTTTCTTTTTCCCCGTTCGCCGTTTCAATGAGTCAAATACGAAAATAACAGACGCCGGAGGATTCTCTAATTAAACTAATTTACAAACGGATATATTTTGGCCCTGTGGCCAAACACGCCGCACATAGAATGCAAAAAAGCTTTTAAAATTCGAGTTTGGCGCAGTTTCTTTCTTTGTGTGAATTAATTGAAATATGTCTTATGTGTAACCTTCCTCACAGATGACACTGCCAAAGTTTCCATTGATTGGAGTACAACTAGCCAACGTAATGTCGCCGCTTCATTTACACTTCAATTATTTAACCTTTAGCTACCGTATAAAAAGTACGTAATTACCTAGCACGCCAGCTATAATTTGCATTTATTAATAATTAGTTATTGACGAGTTAACTCGTAACTGGCGTGTTGAGCACGAACATGTTTACGAGATATCTCGTCTGTGTCAGCCATCGGGTTAAAACTGGAACGTTTAAATTATCGGCGATGACTTTGTGGAAATTTATTTTAAATATTGTATAAAATTAAATTTGATAACTTTGTTACCCCACTTGTTAAAATTAGGAGAAAAACGCCTTGACATGGCAAAAAGAATTAACTTACAAAAGTACGCGGGTTTAAAAAAGTCTCTGTTAAAATGTAGGTGCTAAACTGCAAATAAGCAACTTAGTATGTAATGTATAAAGTTATTTAAAAAATAAGTATTCTGTAATAAAAAAGTGTAAATTATTTGAAGACTTCCCGCATTTTCCGTTTGTTAATTGTGGCGTTATAATGTAAAACGTACTATTTCCAAAATGAGCGATATTGAGTTAGGTATGCAGATAGGGTAATTCAAGCCTAATGAATTGACTGGTCCTATTAGTTTTAATAAAAAAAAATGTCTAAAAGACTTTAGTTTTCAAATTGGAAATCAAATTTTTATGTAAATGTTATTTTGTTTGTTTTATTCGTTATATTTGACTGCTGAAAAGTTCGAGTTTTTGAAATAGTACGTTTTGCATTATAGCCCCACAATTACGGTCCCTTGAAGTACGTACAATCGGGGTTTCACTGTATTAAATATTGTCAAGAAGTTGGTTTAAATACAAGCCAATCTGAACGATCGCGCAATAAATCATCGAATGACTCCCGCGCCAGCCTAATTTTAGTAGACGTCCTGGGTTATCAAATTGAACTTAGTCACATTAAAACATATATAAATATTAATCACTCGCATGAAAATAATTCATGACTACGCACTTATTTGCACGTTTTGATATTTAATTGGATTATTAGTTGTTTTTTTAATTACCAATCTATATATAGTACTTGCCGGGCCATTAACCGATTGGTCAACGTGCTGTCAACGTGCTCATGGGCTCGAATGCTAGTACGGGTAGTAAGCCTTAATAAATGTATTTGTGTTTCAAGGCTTGGGTGATGGTTATACCTTAAATTCCCTTAATCAGATCCGGTCTTGTAGAACGGGGCATAGCGAGAGCGATTGACTAAACCAGTAGAGGGGACCTGAGGCCTTAAGGCCGCATGCAGCCTTTTGGCTACTCTGGTACGGCCTTTTGACTGATCTGAAAATTCGGCAATTTTTTTTTAATTCGTAAATTCCTGAGATTTCGGATGTCAAAATCCTTGGAAGACGTAAAAAAGGGGGCCACGCCGGTAATTTTGATAATTCCGCAAATTTCTGGGCTTTGCAAATTGGTATGAAATTGTTTCTGGCCAAAGATTCCCTAGTCAATTCCCTGTCAATGTTTACTGCGGCCTTATGTTGAATCAGATAAATGAATGTGGCTTTACGAAATGAAAAGTTCCCCCACCCCTGTGCCGAACGCTACACACGCACTAGAGCAGGGTATCTCAACGGGGCCACAGAGTTTTTTTGTTTTGTTTTAGGGGAGCCACAGTACAGTTTAGGGGGACCACGGGCAAATTTTCCGACATCCGTAAATTGTTGTTTTAGAAATTGCATCATGGGATTTTGGATCCAAAGTTCCTGGGGTTTTGAAGTTCGGTTTTTAATACATTTTTATGGGAATACAAAACAGGTATTGGGGGCACAGAAAAATAAAGACACTATGTATTTATATTGTAGGTATAAACATGACAAACATTCAATATTATTTTCGTTGATAAAGAGATCTTTTATATTTGTCTTTATTTTATCAACAACAAAAGAAACATTAATTAATCGTAGATTTGACGTAGTGGAAACGACACGCGATTCCATCAAAATAGAATATTTCAACTTTGTCTTTTTTGTATTATTTATATGCAACATCTGTTGAACACGACAGTGAACTGAAACCTTTTTTTATTAAGTGTTTCTTATTAATTATTTTTATCATGTTTGATATTTTAATTTCGCTTAGAAACGTAGGCGTATTTTTATAATTTTTAGTTACGAGACAAATCTATGGTATATTGCAGAGGTCGGCAGACCGTATATCTTTTTTTTTTGCATTTGCGGCTCCTCCGACACCAACTCTTAAACTTGTCACATTTTTTTACCCTAAAAATCCATAAATGTTATATATATATATATTGCATTTAATGACTCTGATACCTTCGCTATCCTGTTTTATTTGGCACATTTATAGCTCAACTTATTTTTCACATTATTATTAATTAATCGATGAACTATATTCTGTAGGTGTTCATGCTGTACGGTCCACATTGATATTTTCAACATTAGATATCTATCCTGGGCAATGCTGACTAAAAAAAACTAGTAAATATAATATATATAATTAATGCTAGTAATGTCTCCTTGCTGGCTGTGCTGGCTGTGTGGTCAAGTGGTCTATGTCGCTGGCATCAGTTACGAAGGTCACGGGTTCAAATCCCAGTACGGACAATTCATAACTTGTTTTTTTATTTATAAATTTCTATCCAAAGAAATGGATATTTGTGATGCCTTGAATTCCCTCCATAAATTCTAAAAATGAGAATAACGAGAGCGATTAGCCTACCAACAGTTCTCGTAAAAAACATTTATGTTGAGATAAACTCTATTAGGAGTCCATATGATCCACACCAATGCTCCCTCCATGACAAGAGGTTAGCTGTGCGGAAATTTCAAAGGCTGCGCGGATCGATCAAATATTAGTTGAATAATTGTCTTGTAGTGCACGCCAATCCGGAATGAGTTTGCGGGGGGCTTCTTCACTGCTGCGCGGCCGCGCGCGTGCAGCTTAGAGGGAAAGTTGTCCACACTGGTTAAGATTATTTTCATTTAAAAATATATATATATATATATATATTTACATTCTTGATAATGCCAATGTTACATATGAGATTGTTTGTAAGTCATCCGAGATCGACTCGAAGAGAATTGATATCGCAGACACCCATGTTTTATATCTCAAATTTAAATTGAAAAAATCTGAATAAATTTGACATTGATCTTACCGGCCTGATCGGTAGAACCAAGCTCTTACAAACCAGACCACTGCGTTACTGGTTACCACAGCGTTACTTGTTGTCAACCAATGGAAAATCTATCCGAGAGCGGGTAGGCGAATTGTCGAATCGTTAAATTCGCACGGATTCTCTATTAATTCCACCAATTATCATATTTCAGCTGGCAATGTTGCCCGCCCGATGATTTGAAATGTTTGCGAAACATTTGCGATGCTTCACACGTCACGTAAATCAAGAGAAGCACTATTTTCGTTGGAATGCATATGAATCAATTTCGGTTCAGGATTAGACACGATAACATTTCACCGGGCGATTGAGACATTGTTCAATTCAGTTCACGCTGGCATTGTTCATTTACCGTATTTTTTTCTATTACCGGTATTTTAGAAATAAAAATCGATAATTTATCGTTACTACAAAACAGTTTTAAAATTAAACTATGTACGTGTGAAAAGATACATATCGACCGTGGAAAGGAAAAAGGACGTGACCCTCAGTTTTTCCAAAACAGTTTTTTTCGATAATCACAATGTATACATACAACTTGACACACGTTCTATCAAAAGGATGGAAGCTGAAAATGCCGAATTAGTATCTAAATTTAGCTTTTGTGTTTGAAAAAAGAAAGGCTTGTGAAAATTGCAACCAGGAAAAAGGTCCTAAAAAAAGGTTTTTCTTGGGAAATTTATTAAATTAATATTAGGCTAAGTCAATAAAAAAAACAGTTTATCAGTCACCGTGCACTTCAGGGTTGTGTATATTTTATATTTTGCTTTTAGCCTAAAATCATCAAAAAACGTGAGTGGGATATGTCCTTTTTCCTTTCCACAGTCGATATGTATTATAGGGTGGGCTCAGAGGGGCTCGCGCGAACCCCTTGTTAAATTTTACTGAGGCCGGCGAACCTTTTGTTAATTTAAGAGAAAACAATATTCTCAGATCAAATTAGTACATAACTGCAATTTCTGACTTATATATTATCTATGACAGCTTCAGTATACACAGCTGTACATTTACATTGATAAGTTTACGGTAAACTGCATATTGCTACATATTGTAAGTGTAATAAGTAGCAATCGATTGCTTATTTTAGTATTTCATATAATTCCATCGGAGTGATAAAAAAAAACTCACTGCTTTCTCAGAGCACCGAGAATTGATTTGATATAACGCGATCCCCTTGTTAACATATTGGCAGCCCGCCGCTGTATTTATTAAAAATGGTTCTTATAATTTAATAGGCTGGTATTGAAAGGTTACTGTAATATCTTCGTAACATGTATCTAAGAAATATATGAATCGGTTAACCGATAAATAAACGGTACCAAGAAACGGTTTAAGTATTAAATTACGTATGGAAAGAAACATACTTAAAATTTTTGAAATATTTATTAACAATAATGACTGATTCACAATTATTATTAACAATAATGACTGAGATACTTGTTTAAATGAGTATACACCAATGTTCTTCAACATGTGGTCTGCGGACCGGCACGGGTTCGCGAAAACTTTCATATTTCGAATATTTTGAGACTGAAAAAATATTTCAATAATGTAACACAATCGATATCATTTGTTTTTAGTTTTAGCAAATTACTATGTGCTGTAACTCAAAATATGACTTCGACTATTTTCTATAGCCAGGAAATAAAAAAAAAGCTTTGCCTCACTGAGAACAATAAAAAACCTCTTGTGTCTCTTGTTAAAATTTTACATTTTTACAAATATTATTCGTAGTGTTATTTTTAACTCTGGACTGTACATGAATCATTGGACAACTGCATTTGTACTAAGAATAACCTCGTCTTCCACGATTGCACAAGTGAAGCATGCAACACCCACATGTTCTTAGATAAAAGCAATACAGGGTGGTCCTATGATATATAATCCAATAATTTTCTTATTAGCTATGTTCATTCCAAAAATATTATTTTTGACTGTTGTATACAAATGTAATCAAATTTAAAAATAATTTTAGTTGAGCCACAGCATAGTTTTGGGTGGCCACGGGCAAATCCATAAACTCCCAGGTTTTTAAAATCAGGGAGTGACAAAATATTTTTTAATTTCCAGAAAGAGCTTAAAAAAAGTCAAAAGAGGCCAAGGGTGAGAAACGGTGCTCTAAAGCAGTGGTTTCCAACCTTTATGTTACTGTGTCTCCCTTTGGAGAAACAAATATCTTCGCGCCTCCCCATCCTTTATTTTGTGTAGTAATAAAGACACGTTTTATAAAATATTTTGGACTGTTCGTGCCACCCTTTGCAATAGTACACTCCTCCCAGGATGGAAATCGCTGCTCTAAAGTGTACACACACAACGTAAAAATAGATATTAATGAGAGTCTTCATCAATATTTGTGTGGGTCGTGTTCTGACTACAAATAAAGAATATGCTGACTATTTAAGATCAAAGTAAATCAAGAGGATAGATAAATAAAATAGAATACTGTCCTATAAAATAGAGGACGCATGGTGACCGTACCTTAATATGTATATATATATATATATATACACCCATTCCTCGCTTAACACGATTTCGGTTTAACACGGTTTGTATTTTAAAGATTTCTTTAATAAATCTTGCATTGTACATATTACGGCAAAAACAATAAAAGATGGATTACAAATGACAAGAAATATAGAAATTCAATTTCTAAATAATGATCCGAATATGTATCGAGCATTAAAATTTCAACGAGAAATAAAACAATGCATTACTAGGTATGAGGACATTTACGCGAATTTCAAAACAGACAGTCAATCAAAGATTACAGATTTTTTGATACGGCCGACGGAAAATGACGGAAATATAATCGAAGGCATTGATGAAGGCACTGATGATGGCATTCAGCCAAAAAGAAGAAAAAAAACCCCCGTGATAATTTCTAGTGATAGTGAGATCGATTTTTTTATTTTTTTATTATTGTTGTTAATTTAATTTATATTTGTAAAAAAAAGAAACTGTAGTTTGTTAGTCTCGGCTAAACACGGTTTCGTTCAACAAGGTGATCTAGCAGAACTTATCTTCCGTGTTAAGCGAGGAATGGGTGTGCATATTATATTGACTGTAGAAATGAAAAAGGACGTAACCCTCCGTTTTTCCAAAACAGCTTTTTTTTTCGATAATCACAATGTATACATACAACTTGACACACGTTCTATCAAAAGGATGGAAGCTGAAAATGCCGATTTAAGTTTGAAAAAGATGACCTTGTAAAAAAATAAAATCAAGAAAAAAGAATGTAATAAAGATTTTTCCTAGACAATTTCTTTAATAATATTAGATTATGTCAATTAAACACCACTTTAGAAGTCTCTGTGCACTTTAAGGTTGTGTATAATTCATAATTTGCATATGGCCCAAAATCATCAAAACATTTTTTTGCGCCGCCTGTAAAATTTTATGTGTGGGTTACATCCTTTTTCCTTTTTCGCAGTCGATATATATATGTATATACAGGGCTTTTTTTACCCTGTAACGCGGCGGAACGGCGTTCCGGCACCTTTTTTTCTCGAAATTTTAATAAATGTTCGTAAAATTTTATTTTTTCTATTTTAAAACTTTCGTTTCTTTTCTTGGAAGCCATTGACTGTAAATCTCTTTTGAATATATAGGGTATCATAGGACCCATAAATTAATGTCATGCAAAAGATTATCAGGTATGTACTTTCTTGGAAAGGGCGTTTAATTTATGCACTGAATTCTATTCCCATTTCTTCAAGTGAATGTGAACGCGGGTTTTCACAAATGAATTTAATTATCAGCCCAATGAGAGCTTCGTTGATGACCAAAACAGTTTCGTCACTTTTGTTTATTAAACTCGTCGGACCACCTTTGATACTTTTTGATCCTTCAAAATACGTTGATCAATGGTTACTAAGAGGAAGACATTCGGCCACAAAATTGGGAAAAACTGTGGAAATCATTGTAATTGAAATGTAATTTTGGATAGCGTTTTTAATAAATTACATATTTTTTTATGTTATGTTACGTAATGTATGTAATGTTCTTTGTTTAATTTTCATTTGAAATTTCTGAAATAAATATAAAAATTGTTTGTATATTTTGTTTTATTTTCTATGCATTATATGAAAAGCCGCCTTTAATTCTATCAAAATGATATTCGAATATATAATAAATAATATACCTTCTTAGAAAATGCTCGAAAAAAGTGCGTTCCGGCACCTTTTTTTTCAAAAAAAAGCACTGTATATATTATATATATATGTCACGTTGCGAAACCAATCGATCGAAAATTTCTAATGTCCTTTTTGCTGGAATACTTTACGATCACCCCATTCGATTTGTGCGAAGAAATTGTGCTACGTGTATAAGTAAACAATATATTGTAAAAATATATTGTATTTTACTATGGTCGACTCACCTTGGGTGATATGTTTATGGACTACCAACAGTCATCAAATGCTGGTGTCCAAGGGTGACGATGTTTACGGATGTAGGAACTAATATTACGAGATATTGTGTTGTAGTTTTATTAGTTTTGTAATATAATAACATGGAAATAGAAATAAAATGCACCGAGGCCAGATGTGTGCGATTATTGTTACGACTTCTTGTTTTCTTTTTATAATTGAAGATTTTAATTTGATAATATTTTTAAACACTGAAACGTCAACCGCTAATTTTGTTATCCATGCCCGCTTCCAATGTGGAGCATATATCATCCTAATGGAGTTATCTCAACAGAAGTTTTTCTTCGGGAACTGTTTGTTTCTCGGTTGCTTAACCACTTGAATACCAAGCGAACACAGGTGTCCAAGACATTTAAAAAAATCAAATACTTGGTATTTTAATAGAATATTAGCAATATTTTGATGAATATGTGTAGTGCCATTATACTGAGTCAATATAGGTTTTTAAAATATCGAATTCGAGTGTATATTAGGCAAAATCATTTTTTTTCAAAAACACGCAGTATCTCTGGGACATATTAATAATTTATTTGCGCGGTATTCAAACGGTTAACCTTTCTTTTCCCAAAGAGAGTAGTAGGGGTAGAAGGATAAGACCAAGGCAAGACTAGTGGTTAACTAATCGCTCTCGCTACGCCCAGTTATTGAAAGATAAGAAGTGTGGAAGGGAAATTAAGACATCACAAACACCCATGTCTTTGAACAGAAATCGTTCGAAAAAATTCTGTTCGTACTAGGTGGTCTCGAACCCGTGAGATCCGACACCGAAGCCAACAACGCCAACTGCTGCGCTATAGGACCAAATATAATATATCGCCTTATTTTAGTAAAAAAAAACGTTTAGTCACAAATGCTACGGGAAATTAATTAATTATACTTTCCACCAAAAATGTGGCTTAATTAAGTAATAGTTTATTATGGATAATTTTAATTTAAATGAAATTAAATGTTTCTGATAGATCAGTGGTGGCGAACCTTTTTACGCGGGCTTGCAAAAAAAAATCTCAAAGTTCCGTATAAAAAGTATCCTGATTTTTTTCCATCGCCACAAAGCTAGCAATTTATTTATTGCAGATTTTTTTTCGTGCAAAACATTAAATTTGTAAATCGCTCACGTTCCAGCATAATTTTCGAACGTGCTCTAGGTTCGTTTTCTATACCTGCGTATGACGATATAATTTGAAATTAATGGGAAACTTTCTTATTTTAATGATATCTCAGATCACAACATAACGGGTTTTTTGCAAGTATGGCGACAAATTATTCTCGTAAGATCATGCGGTGGATTCTTTGTATAGGAATCGAACGTGGAGGAAGAAGAAATAATAAATATATGAAGTTCAACCAAAATAATTTGTTTCTTGTCTGTCCTCTTTGACTTCGATTGCATCTATTGCGTAATTGTTTTTGTTTGTAGTTATTTTGGTATTCAAGAATTGTCCATAATATGATGGGCGTGGAAGCTAATGATTTGCA
This sequence comes from Himalopsyche anomala, assembly GCA_031772345.1. Taxonomy (NCBI): domain Eukaryota; kingdom Metazoa; phylum Arthropoda; class Insecta; order Trichoptera; family Rhyacophilidae; genus Himalopsyche; species Himalopsyche anomala. The sequence continues at coordinate 3,683,105 of CM062840.1, forward strand.
TAAATATTTATAAAATAATTACGCAATATTTGTATCTGAAAGTGATTGTATAAATCAGAATTCATACAAATTACGAACTATGACCATTGTCAATTTTTTTTTAAATACTTAGCTTTAAGATTATTGTGGAGTCAATTGAATCTGTTTTTTTTAAAAATATCTTTTTTAATAACGATTATACCATTTATATTATAACCCTGCGTTGTATTGGAGGGCCTAAACGATGTGATGAAGACTGACAAAGCGGATAGGGTCGATAGGGCATTGGGGAAAGTGTGGCTTAACATAATCACAAATTATTAATTACTAGACGGTTCCCTGCAAGCGTTGCAATGCCACTCAAAGAAAGAAACTGTTCGTGTTTTAATTGTGTTTATTGTCTTTTTGACGTTTGCTGCCGATTGTATATGGTACGACGCACGCGCCACCAACTGTAATTTAATTTTACTACGCCTATAACCTTTGCGCAAGTTGCATGAACGATATGGCAGACATACAAACTTTGATTTTTATATATAAGACCTATTGTAAGCTAATTTTAATATGCCTATAAACTTCGCGCAAGTGCAAGCAAAAAGTTTGTCAAAGTTTTATTGCAATCGGATGAGCGGTGTGGCAACGCATAACATACGAAAATACAATCACACTTATGCACGGAACACATTTGAATGGAATGTCAAAATGTAGAGCACACGATTTCACAGATAGAAATATTCCATTTTTAATTTTTTAATACAAACAATCGAACGTCAAATTTAAGTTGTCAGAATGCTGTTTGTGTAGACATACAAACATTGATTTTTATATGTAGGACCTACTGTAAGTTAATTTTAATATGCCTATAACCTTCCCGGAAGTGCACGCAAAAAGTTTGTCAAAGTTTTATTGCAATCGTATCAGCGGTCTGGCTGCACATAGAGTACGAAGTCACAAACATTCATTCTTATATATTAGATTTTAAGAATTAGGATCACAAGGGTCTATCTTGAAAAACATAGTTTTAAGTTCACTTATGTATAACAGGCTTCTAATATCATAATTTCATTTGTATATATACCCAGCTGTACCAATCTTGTAAACGGTTATATGAGAGTATTACTTGCAAACACGACTTATTTCAAAATGGTTAAAAATGAAACTTTAATTTCATTCTGAATAACTATGTACAATTTTAAATTTGAATCGTTCAAATTTAATATTGAAATTCCATTAAGCACCTTCAGTCGAAATCTTAAATTAATGCACAATGTATTTGCATTTGGACAGCCATAGTAAAACACTTTGGCGACAAAATTTTGATAAATATATTCCGATCCGAGGCTGTCCGCAAATAGGTAAATAATTATCAATCAGCAACGCGTAAAATGGAAATATCAGCTGTTGTGTTGTAAATATTGTAAATATGAATTTTATCGTCACCTTGGAGAGTAGAAAATCTGAACCGTTTTCGAATCTGAATATAATAATATTGTTTACGTATTTATGTATCGCCAGTTCGTGAGATAATGCACGTCTACCGGACACAATACAACTAAAAATGAATATTTTTAATTATTAATTTACGTCGATTTGATGGAATATTGCTTGCAATAAGTGATGCAATATTGTATGAATTAAGACGTATTTTTATTTTAACCGCACACTTGTTTACAATAAAGGATTCCAATACCGGAGGAATATATCAATACCTTAATTTCGATATTTCATATTAAATACTGGTATTGCAAAAAAAAAAAAACATAGATCGATTGAGAGCTCAATACCGGGCGAATAAATCAAAATCGATGTTTCCATATTTCATATAAAATTTTATTGCACAATAATACACAATTAAAATGGGTCATCAATTTTGGAACCTATTAAAATTGATTCCATTCTTAGCAGATGTGAAGCATTTAAAAAAAAAATATGAGAGTATGTGATGCATTCAAAATACATAATGATATACCGGGATCCCGGTTTCGGTGATACTGGTATTGGGATCCTTATTTACAAAAAACAAACATTAAACGAAAATGTGCGATTTAAGAATTCATAAATCATACATCAGGGGTTACCAACCCCGCGCCCGCCGACTAATTCCGATGCGTCCGCCAATTAATTGATCAAATCGTTAAATTCCTAGGATTTTGGATCTCAAATTTCTTGGAGCTCAACAAAAAAAAAAACAAGTTTCGGAGATATTTTGGGCAAAAAGTATAAGGAATTGAGGATTTCAAATTCCTCGGTGAGCTAAAAAAAAAACGAGTCACGGTGATATTTTGGGCAAATCGGTAAATTATTGGGTTTTGAGATTTTGAAAAAATGTGGTGCTGCCGCCCTACCAATATTTTAGATTGCGCTCTAGGGTTCAAAAAAGTTGGTAACCCCTGTCATACATTATATACCACTGGTTTCCAACATTTTTAATAAACAGTAGCCCGATAAAATAGAATAATATAACAATACCTTTTTTGGTTGAGTCAGCCTTGATCTTATGGAAAATAATTCTGGCAATTTTGATAAAAGAAATTCTCTTAGCGAGCAAATCTAAGAAAACTTATTTGTATATAATCCGGTAAAATTGCAGTTTTTTTCCAATGTAAAATAAATAATTTAACGAAACTTATGTTGATAAAGTCCTCTTTGTATTACAGATCTGTACCTATCAAAGGCTTCTTGGATGACTATGCCTTCCTCATCAAAGGTCTATTGGACTTGTACGAGGCTTCCCTGAACCGCGAGTGGCTGGAGTGGGCTAACAAGCTTCAGGATAAGCAAGACGAGCTCTTCTGGGATACCAAAGGACACGGTTACTTCACTAGTTCTGTTGGAGACGCTTCTGTTGTTCTGAGACTGAAAGAAGGTAAGTGAATTATGTTTAATGCTATTTGAATGTATCACTATATTAAAATACAGTGGACATTGCTTAACAAGAATGATGAATTTAAGATTTCGACTGAAGGTGCTTGGTGGAATTTCAATATTAAATTTGAATCATTCAAATTATGTACACTCCCACAGATTTTGTCACTAACGACCCGGGTTTCGCCTTTCGGCATCTTCAGGCGTTCAAGCGCACGGATGAACTTGAACTGACGCTTAGTAAATGGATGTTTCGTGTTTATATATTAAATAAATGTATCACTGAGTCTAAAGCCATCGCTGGCGAAAAAGGGTAAGCTCATGGGAATTCCCAAAGATTTGAGTAGTGAGTGGTTTTTAGAATTATATTTATTTGTTTGTCGGCAAAGGTTTTATGATATTATTTATGATATTATTTATATAGGGTATAGAAGCGGAGACCCAGGAAGGCCTAATATCTCGTTCAAAATCGGAAGACTATGTAACTGTGCCCTATTAATTTCTAAAATTTCCTGGAAAAAGAGCTTATGACTGTCCGTATTTGGGTGTAACATTTTTATCCCCTGTTCCTGATTGAACACGTGTCCTTCCGAAATTAAGTGATTAGCAAAAGTAGACGTGTCCTTTTTCAGTCTAAAGGCTGCCATATGCTCTAATACCCTGATTTTTAAAGTCCTCTCTGTTTTGCCGATTAAAATTTATTATTTGCTTGTTTAATGGAACGGATAGACAAATAACTAACTTTCATAACTTTATAAATTCATTAGATAAAAATATTAAATTCACGTTAGAAGTCGGAGGCAAGAATATTAACTTTCTTGACCTAAATATTAATATTGAAAACGGTTCTCACGAATTTAAAATATTTCGGAAGCCTACGTTTTCGGATACAGTGATACATAAGGATTCAATGCACCCATTTTCTTATAAACTAGCCGCTTTTCATTCAGAAATTCATAGACTTGTGAGTGTTCCTTTGAATGAAAAGAACTTTAATATCGAATTAAAAATCATCAAACAAATCGCCATCAACAATGGATACGATATGTCTCTTATAGACAATCTTTTATCAAAAAAACAAACTAAACTTGCAGAAAAAATGTTATTTCAAGGTACATTGTCAAAGGACATAGATCATACTAGGTATTGGCGTAGAATCATTTATTTAGGAAATACTAGTCTTAAAATTAAAAAACAACTAGCTGATAGTGTTAGACCAGCCTTTTACTGTAAAAGCTCTTTAGGCAAATTATTAGTTAACAATAAAGATAAAATACATTACCTAAATAAATCTGGAATTTATAGATTACAATGCTCTTGTTGTAATAAATTTTATATCGGCAAAACAGAGAGGACTTTAAAAATCAGGGTATTAGAGCATATGGCAGCCTTTAGACTGAAAAAGGACACGTCTACTTTTGCTAATCACTTAATTTCGGAAGGACACGTGTTCAATCAGGAACAGGGGATAAAAATGTTACACCCAAATACGGACAGTCATAAGCTCTTTTTCCAGGAAATTTTAGAAATTAATAGGGCACAGTTACATAGTCTTCCGATTTTGAACGAGATATTAGGCCTTCCTGGGTCTCCGCTTCTATACCCTATATAAATAATATCATAAATAATATCATAAAACCTTTGCCGACAAACAAATAAATATAATTCTAAAAACCACTCACTACTCAAATCTTTGGGAATTCCCATGAGCTTACCCTTTTTCGCCAGCGATGGCTTTAGACTCAGTGATACATTTATTTAATATATAAACACGAAACATCCATTTACTAAGCGTCAGTTCAAGTTCATCCGTGCGCTTGAACGCCTGAAGATGCCGAAAGGCGAAACCCGGGTCGTTAGTGACAAAATCTGTGGGAGTGTACATAATTTGAATGATTCAAATTTAAGAATGATGAAGAGAAAAGAGACAGATTATTTTACTGCTTGAATTTTTGAGTTGGGTTACTGAATTCATTAATTATATTATATGAGGGCAAAGTGAAAGGGATTAGTTAACCACTAGTCCTGTATCAGCAATATATTTCTATCTTTACTCTTTTTAAAAAAGGGAGGATGAGGAACTGACTAACAAGCAGTTCTCGTAAATAACTGTTGAGATACTTCCATTAGAAAACCATATCTTCCACGGACATGAGCTAGAAAAAAAAGCTTGACAAGAATTGAGTTCCGGCACCTTTTTTTTTTTCAAAAAAAGCAATGCATTCAACATACATAATATGCGTCCTATTTTTAATGTTATTTATTAATGTTTTATTTCTGCACAAGCTGTTAAGAACCAAGTTATTAAATTTATTCTTAACCGCTTTTTTAAATTCTCAGTACAAATCTAAATAGCAGCCATTGAAATATATAATATGAAAATAATCATTGATAAAATAATATGGAAATAATTCATCTGCCAAAAAACTATGAAAAATTGTAACCATCAATAGTCATAAATTAAAATTAATGTCACAGTATATCAATATAAAAATTGATAACAAAGTTGCATCTGGTATGTATATTGTTTTTTATTAAAAGATAGTGAGATAAAGCTCAGAAGTTGTTAGGAGTTTTAATTAATACAGTGTTATTTTCTGACAATCCACAGACTTTATAGGACATAAAATAAACACATTTGAAACATACTTATTTTATTTTCTTTATTTACGTAAAATATATGTTATAGATTGATGTGTCAGCATTTTAACATCTGTTGAAAATTTTCACTTGCTTATTGAAACCTGTCCAAATATTTTAAGATATGTGGGATGGAAGTTTTTAAGATTTCAATATTTTTATTCAAATACATATCATTGTGGAATTCTAGCATGTCATTAGTGCTTAGGAATATTTTTTATCAATTTCCTTTTAAATTCTTTGCAAAAATATGTTTGAAGCTTTTTCTTTAAATTGCATTAAATTTGAACAACATTAATATTTGAAACTATCTAAAAGGGTGCAATATTTTAATATATTTTTTAATTCGTTTTTAGCGATGTTAGGAGATTTTTTTAAAAATATTTTTATATCATGAAAAGTCTTCATATGGATAAAAGTGTATTATTGCTTTGTTTTTTCAAAAACATATTTTTTTACTGCCATCTATTAACAGTTAAGCAAAACTTAAAACAGTTTTCTGTAAAGTATATTGTAAAAATTTCACTACAAAATAAAAGGTGGCAGTGCACGGCTAACTTATCACAAAGATTAAAAATAGTTGTTTTAATTCAGGTTTTAAAAGAAAACTGTCATATCAAACTATTTTGAAATATTTTTATTGTAAGATTTGTGTAACTTTTTATATATTTAAAATAAATTGGTATTTAGTCGCCCTTCAATCTATATCTTATATCTTACGCATTTGGCATCTAAATTGTTTTCATACTGTTTTATGGTCCAATTGCGTGTTTTATAAAGACCATTTCATTTATTTATTATATATTTTCGTGTTGCTCGCAATAATGCGATTTGCCCCCCATTGTTTTATTATATTGTACTTAATTGAGGAGCACATTTCACGGTCTACTAATTAAAGCTAATCATCTATTAAACGGTTTTTTAGATGATACAAGTAATTTATGTATATTATATTTTTTCTAGATTTTATTTACTAACTGGCGAAAACAAATGTAAAAAAAGGGAAAACTTTGATTTGGGGGTGTTGAATTTTGAAGGTTTGGTTAGTACAGTGCTGGCCAATTGATTCTTAATCGCGCAAAAAAATATGTATTTCATTTATGAATCAATATTATATAAGTTTTAAATGAAATATTTACATTTTTCTTTTACAGACCACATGTTGACATGCCAGTAGATCATTTCTTAAGAATAAAAAAAAAGGTAGATCATTACCAGTGGATATATGAATGAGAATAAGGACCGATACGTAAACTGAGCGTTTTACGCCACACTAAGCTTTAATTGTTTTATTACTGTAACAAAATATAATGCATTTCGAACCAAACTATCTTTTGTCAGTATGATAATAGGATATTAACGGACCTTTTAAAAATAGTTTTAGATAAATAATACAAATTTAATATTTTTTAAAATATTTAATACTTTGTTGAATCTCCCTTATTCTTTATAACCTCTAGAATTCGTCTAGGCATGGAATCGTATAATTTTTTTATTATTTAAATATCAATTTCATTGTCCCACACATACTGCACTGCTTTGATTATCTTAGGAGCCGTTTTACACGGATGTTTGTCGAGTTTCCGCTTCATAATAGCCCAAAGATTTTCTATCGGATTTAAGTCCGGGCTATTCGCTGGCCAGGGAAGGGATGTAATTCCAATTGTTTCTTTGTAATCTGAAACCTAATGATTGATTTGATTGATTTGTATAAAAAATATTTAGAGAAAAATTAATTGGACTCGCAATTTTCGCTCTGTGGCACGGCGTGGAATCGCCCTGAAATATAGGGTCACTGAACACCCCCGTCATCTCCTCAAAAATCGGTAATACTTCATCAATAATTACCGATTTATATTTTATGCTGTTCATCATTCTATTGACGATCAAGAAATTACATACCCCATTGTACGTCATGCATCCCCATACTATTACAGAGGGTGGATGCTTGACAGTCCGGCGAATGCATTTACGATTATTTTGTTCACCACTCTTTGGGCGCTCCATAACGGCCCGGTTCGATAGTGAAGCCTCGAACTTTGACTCATCTGAGAAGATGACATGTCTCTTATTATCTACAGTCCACGATATGTGTGCTAATGCCCAATCCGTACGTTTTTTTTTCGTGGCTGCTGTCAGAAGTGGTTTTCTGAAAGCGCTTCGGCTCTTGAACCCCATCTCCACAAGCCTCCTGCGAATGTTCTGTTTCGAAATGGTTGCATAAGATGATTGGCTCAAGTTTCTTAGAATTTTTGATGACATTAAAAATCGATTATTCGTAATAATTGATTTTATTTCTCTATAATCTTGCACAGTCGTGAATCGTTGTCGTCCTCCTCTTTGATTGGGCTCAATTTAACCAGTTTCTCTGAATTTCTTCAAAAAAACTAATACAGCCTGAGCACTGTATCCTACACGTTTCGAAATTTTATGAATGGAAATTTTTGGTTTAGCGAAAGCCAAAATTTTTGATTTCGTCGCGAGTGTCATACTTTTTGGCTTATTCATTTTTTTTAACCGTATTGACACAACCGCAATTCATACAAAACTGGTGAAAGATAAAGAAACGAAACTTGTAACAGTTGAAAGCCAAATATCACTTAACAATAGAAAAAAATAGAATGGGGTTGTAACTATTGAATTGCGAGAAACAGAGAAACTCAAAATCGCAATGTCGGGCGGTTACTTGCGATTAACAATCAATTGGCCAGCACTGTATGTTATGTACGTCATTAAAGTTGATAACATAATTAAAAGTAAAGAAAGATCCTCCTACTATTGCAGACGCGAAATACGGGCAACCGAAACGTAAAATCGGAAATGTACTTTAATTAATCAGGACTGCAGATTTTGCACTCAAATAGCACGTAAAATCAGTGTTTTACTGGATGTACTTGAAAAATACATGTGTTAAATCGTATCTATAGATATTTTTGATTTTCCTGGAGTCCAAATCTGTCTGGAGACATATAATGTCGCATATGTTTCAATATTATTATTTACATTTTTTTTGCTATATCCGGTAAATACCAGGGGCGTATATTCAGGGTGTGCAAGATGTGCGCCGCACATTCTGAATATACGCCCGCAAAATCTAGAACAAAAGCGATATATTTGAAGTATATTAAATTTGTTGTGTGGTAGTATACCGTATTTGAAAAGGCGAGCGTTGCGCCGTGCTGCACTACCCGTAATTGTTTTTATTTACTCACCATACGCCACTGGTAAATACGGCAAATGTTAAATTCTTGCCCCTTCCAAATGACATCCTTGATTATAAATTGCATAAAAGTATGTACAACAGTCTAGAAGAGGCTTTCGTAATTCAAGCGAATCCCTAATAGCAGATTATAATGAATCCGTTCTCGTTATTAATTTACAAGATGTCCTTATGCAATTATGGTATCCTAACGTCAAGGGCCGTATTGAGGGCACGGGCCTCGGGGCGGCCGCAGCAGAAAAACAAAGAAAATAATAATAACATGTTTAGAGAGATATTCTTACCGCTGGCGTAATAATTCGAGTGGGACGTCGGTTGCTATTTGCCCCCTGGCAAGGGTGGATGCTGAGGGAGGCTGTTTGTCTGTGAACACAATACAGTAATATAAATTATGCTGACTTCCTTTGAAATGAAATTATTTATTTACGCCTCTCATTATAAGAACATTATTAATTAAATATACACTATTTTTGACAATGTTATCAGTGGAGTCTTCTGTATTATATTTTTTAAAGATTTGCATTTTTTATCTCACATTTATATTATTTTGTAAAAAAATCGCCGACAGAGCTATTTACTCTTAAAATACTAAAAATAACATTTAAAAAAATATCATTTTACCATTTAAATTCAACTAAAAAATATTTGTAGTCATTTCCAGGACAGAGTTGAACTCGAAAAAAAACAAACAACTTTGAGTACTTTGAAAAAGTCGCTAGAAAATAATTAAAGTCGTCTTTAAGCTAAGGTCGGAGTCGGAGTCGTCTCATTTCTTGACGATTATACAGCTCTGGTAAATTCAAAAAAAAATATTTATACTTTAGATCTGGACTGTGCGTGGAATTAGTACAAATTTTTTCAAAACGATGCTTTTCTACCAAGACTTGACAGTGAACACTTTAAAAGTGAACAAAACATATATTTTTTTAAATGATTTGTTTATTGAATTGTAATTTACTTGGTAGAACATCATTATAATTACGTTAAAAAATATCGATTTATTTTGGTTATATTTATTTTTCATTTTAGTGTTGATAGCTATTTCGGTATTGAATATACGTCAGAACTCCATATGTGTAACAGTTCTGGGAAAAATATAATGTCGGAATATGACATTTAGTATTGTTTTTTTTTGTTATAAGTTAGGATGTTAGAATGTATGAAAAAATTAATTGTGTATCTCTTCTAAGCCAGTTTATACAGTTTCTAAGTTAATTTAAGCTAAAATAGAATTCTGACGAGGGGTAAATCCGAAATAACAGTACAATAAAAAATATATCATAATTTTTTTAGCTCATTCTGAAATGATTTGATTAAAAAATATTCACTAATTATTACTATACTAGCTGACCCGGCGAACTTCGTACCGCCTAACAGTCGATTCTTTAACTTTTTAGTTTTTTAATACTTATTCTGCTATTCGGGACGCCGGGTTAGCTAGTACGATAAAAAAAGAAACAAGGAAGTTAATAAGTCAACGATTACATTATATCAAAAAATAAAAATTATAAAACACCTAAAATTCTTTTAATAGTCAATAAAAAATCACAATGAAATTACAATTTCTGTTTTCTTATTATGATACCAACTTATTATATTTCATTTTATTTTTACTTATTCTAAATTAAGTTTTATTTTTATTGTACACGATATTTTTTGTTTGATTACCTGGCGCGTAAACAAACAGAGCAGATAGTTTTCCAACACGGGAACAGGCAAAATACAATTGACCATGCGGGAAACATGGGTTATCTAGATTAATACCACAAACACTTAAGAGGATACAGTACCTTTTCGCCTGAAAACAGAGTAAATCGATCGTTTGCCGTCGACTAAATCTCGTGAACCGTTCACTCAAAAAAATTTTTTTTCAATAATTACATTTTCCAAACGCTTTTTTACACTATTGCATTTTTTTTTCATGAGAATAGTCATATTTTAAAGGAAACACGGCAAACACAAAAAACGGAATTTGAAAAACTGCTTTACGTTGAAATCATTTTTAGAGATTATTATAAGATACCGAAGTTTAATGTCTTAGAAAGAAATGCAGATAAAGGTTTGTTTAAGAAAGTGAATTGAGCAGAATTTCCAATTTATGTTTTGTAATGATTGTACATCCATTTGAAATGTACCATTTCTCCCACTTTTTCTGACTGATTTTTAAAGCATAATTGGATCATAAATACTTCTACAAAAAATTGTAATGATAAAACATTTTATTGTTTACATTTAAAAGCAAAAAAAAAAAAAAAATTAATAATACCAATAAATGGTAACCATTTTTCGGGGATGTCTTTTTCTTACCTACCATTCTTCAGTTTGAGCTCAGTTTGAGATGAGGCTTGGTCTGGAGTGGACGTGTCGAAAATTTCTTTAGATATTTTTAAATCACTGGTCAACGAACATTAGAGATATGAATCAAAGCAATGTATTTTTTACACTACCATAAAAACGGTTAAATATCGGTTGGGGTTAGGGTTGCGCAAAGCGCTGATAAATAATATTATTATTTATAATACAATAATGTCTTGTTCAGTCGAAATACTTGTAAAGACCAGTATTACTTTAGTTTATGGATAAGCATTTTGAAATAATTATTCTGCAATGGTTTTAAAAAGAGATTCTATTCAATATAATAGTAACAGTAGTTGAATAAAAGTCATCTAAATGGAAAAAAAAACTTCAAAATTATCGGAGAAGCTAAGATGTTAATAGTAAATATTTTTTGCATAATATACAGATGGTAAACCATTTTTTTTGCAACGTTAAGTTTTTTTAATTGAATACATTTTTCTACCGTCAAACGTGTTTTTTTAAACTTATAATTGAACAAAACAGAATGCTAGAAAATATTCGAAATTGATATATGACAAATATATTTACATATGTATGGATACATAATAAACTTGTGAAATATTTTTATTCATACATTTAAGTCATTGTTTTGTACCACTCAACAAAGTTAGTCCGATGCAGCCGATATAACTTAACGACTTTAATTTATCTATTATATTAAATGATTGAAGACCATATTTTTTCGATAACTTACCAAATTATGTAACAATGTTATACCTACAATACATTAATATTCAAATCAATCGCATTGTTTGAATTATTTTTAATATAATTAGTATTATGTTTTCTTTACACAACCCTAAATTTTGAACTTATATATCTCCGACAGAGAGGAGGTTCTCAAACATAAAAAAATACGAATATATTTATGCATTCGATATAAATTATTTGAATAGATATAATATTTATTTAGTTTCTTCCTTATTGAGTTAGGCTATATATAAACTTGAAGTAAAAATAAGCACATAATAAAATTTGCTAATGGCTTGAAAAAATTATTAACATGGATTATGAATATTTTCGATAGTTTCGGTAGTCACTTAAGAAAAAGTCATTTTATAACAAATAAACTTTGTTATTCCACTGATCGTTTACAAATTGTAACACGTATTTGGCTTTTTCGAAAAGCGTTTTCAGACCAACTATTAATCGTCAAGCTATTAGTTAATGATGTTTACATTTATTCTAAGCAATCAGTGGAATAATTAAGTTTTCTGATAAAAAAATATTGTTATTCCGCGCATTCAGTAAAATATACACCCAATCCTTTTTTTTACGCGATTTATTTTTTCGCGATTTTGAGTTTCCGCGATTTTTTTGGACGGCACCGTTACGCTTTTTCATACATTTTTGGTACTTTTTTACACGATTTTGGAACCGATTTATCAAATTATATGAAAATATTTTGTTTTTACGCACCACTATCTGGAACCAACGGATCATCCTGAGATTTTGGATCCTAGATTCACAAGGTCAATAGAAATATGGAATCTGCAATACATTTTAGACGCTATTAATAAAAAACGTAAAGAATTCACTGTGCGAAATGTTCAATCGATTTGATAAGAAGGATTACTTAACTTACAATAATTTAAAAATATCGAAGTTTTTTGTCTAACACGAAATAAAAGACAAAGTTAAGATAATTTTCGGATTAAATACATAGTGAAAACTATAGCGCGAACCAGAAACAACTATCAATTGCAACTTATAATTCTTTTACTCAATACTTTTCTATTTTAATCTTATTATGTCAATATTTTTTATGTTTTAATCTTTTTATGCAACAAAATTATTTTTCAAAACTGTATTCATCAATATCAATATCATAACAAATCATATTAAAACAATATCATAACAAATAGGTTATACAAAATTAAAAATAAAAAATAATTATTTCAATACATTAGAGAAAGTTTGAGAATTTTGCATTGTATGGTTTGTTTTGCTTCTCCGAAAACCGTTACTTTATGAAATACGATAGCTTACTGTTACATTGCAATACCTCATTACTGTCTATATACCCATTCGTGTGTTAGGTGGTATTGTTATTTTTGTAATGAAATATAAAAATGTTTTGCTTGTTTTGATACTGTAAAAATACGTATAGTGGTGGTTACCTATTTCAGTCAGTGCAATATTTATGCTGTAGGTCAAATTAAAGTTTTGCATTCCTACTGAGTCGCCTTAATGACTGCCCCTGGGATTTGTTTATAGTCATAGCGAAAGCAAGCCGTACTGGAAACTGCAGTCGCTTAAACTCGAATGGTACGTCAGTCGGAATCATTGGGATGCGGGGTAACAAAACGTCTTCTCCTTTATTCTTTCCTTTCAATATGATTGCTTCTATTACGTTATTCAGTAATTTTTTTATCGCTAATCGTGTGCCGTTACAAAGTCGCGGTTGGTTAATATTTCGCAACATTATAACTACAGATCCAACCTTTAATTGAAGATTTTGAGGCGGCAATCCTGGCAAATCTAGTGAGTTTAAAAATTCCGGTGGATAGTTCACGGCATCATCTTCATTAGTTGCCGTATCAACTGATTTACATGTCCTCATTTTGCCAGGAATGTCATCTTGAATTTTGAAATTTAATTCCTTTACATCAGTGTTTTTAGCAGCCAGTATAGCTCGTTCGCTCAACCAATCATGGAATAAGTAATTTTGAGCAACATTTGGAAACATTTTTTGAATGAGTTCAGCTTTTGATTGAGTTAACTGACAAAAACTCTCAGGAAAGATGATGCAGCCAGTCAGCATTGACATCAATATTTATACGATACTAACGTCACTCAATTGTTTTGCCTTCCCGGAACCTCTCCACTAACATTTGAACTTTATGGTATGGTATTAAAGTTCAAATTGACGTTTAAGTATTATTACGAATCGTTTGTATGGGAGTATAGAAAAGTGTTGTTTTTAGACTTTTTCAGGCATTTTTTAAAAAAAATTCTCTCCATACAAACCATCCTCGTACTTCAAGGAATATTGTAAAAAAAAAAATAGCGAAATCGGTTCAGCTGCTCTCGAGATTTGCGCTTAGCAACACATTCAGCGACTTATTTTTATATTATAGATAATATAATACGTTGGCGCTTAAAAACAGTTATTCAAAGTATCATAAACAGCTCGGTCACTTTTACGATTTCATTTATTATATTGAGAATAGCAACTAATAAATTTATTCAATTATCGAAAAGAGATTTCTTGTGGTATGTGACACGTAACACGAGTTTCAAAAACCACAAAAACGCTTTCAAAAAACGTTTTAGTATTGTCCTCCATTTTGAATTGATTTCTTTTCGCAACAAATTTCCATAGGATATTTTTTCATTCAAATATCGTCCTGAAAATCTAAATAATGTTATAATTTTAAAAAGACATCGTCTTCAGCATCTGTCAAAAGTTTTTAGGTATAATAACGTACTTTTTACAGTCGACCATTTTTTAAACCTTGTGGTCAGGGGCCAGCGAGAGAGGCGAGTAAATCTGAAGGACGTAACGATCGTGGGACATACACGAAACGAATTGGTTGGACCAAGTCATGTTTATACAAACAAATATATTAATTATTTAAATCACATATTATGTTGATTAGCGATTCGATAGTATGGCTCGTTTGCGTACCTTTGCTCCGAACGGATCACTTGATCTTGATCAATTTTGTACATTCTAATGTACCAATCACTGATCATCCACCAGTGTCTTCTTGGTTTGTTTTGTTTTTCATATTATAAGTACAATGTTTTTTTTAAAATTATTATTTCTCGAAGCATTACTTTTTATTCGATGTCTATAAATTCCCTCCCACCCTTCAAATCATAAAAAAAACGGGACATAGTGAGAGCGATTAGCTAGTCACTAGTCCTTAATATTGTATACCCTCTCTGTCCATTCTCTCATTCATTCATCTCTGTATTCTCTACGCTATTAAAAAAAGAGAGATTGAGCAACTAAGTAACAAACAGTTCACATGAAAAAAATCTGTTGATGCCTCCATCAAGGGGCCATATGCTTCACATTTGCAGCGGACATGGATACAAATAAATAAATATGTGGAATAGCATTATATTAAAAAATAATGAACTATTATAGCAATTAGCTAAGCCGGTCCTGATCTATAAAAAATAAAGTGAAATTAGTACAAAAAGTGTTATATTTTTTTATACCTTTGTCTTTCTCAATGATCATTGATGTATATAAAATTTTAATTTACCGGTTTTTCATTTATAAGACAGTGGTCTATGATGTCATTTTGAGTTTAACTGCTATTTTTTTTTGCATCAACTGGCCACAGCATTGCTCGGGATAATCGCTGGACCTTCTCATAAATTGAATGGGTCGATGATTTGATGTCATGGTAACGAGAAACAACAAGGTATTCTCGTTATGTTTTACGCATGTTGGTACCTTTATCGGATAGCATCCAAACTGCAAACTTAAGCAAGGCAAAGCCATATTACACCTGATATTTTATTTTTCGCATTCAAATATGTGTAGAAATTAATGTAAAATCAAAGCATTTTCTAAAAAGATAATTAATATAAGCTAGAAAACATTACAATTTGCATATTAATTTTGTACTTAAATCAAGAAAGCGAGTACATTTGAATGTATAAATGTTCTTGTAGAATAGTTCCAACTTCTACAAGTAAATGAAATTATATGACATCTAAAAGAACAACTATTAGACTGCCAATAAAAATACACCTAATATAAATTTTTAAATAACTTTGATTATTCCACGTATTGTGCGACTAACTGTGACACGTGATTCGCCTCTTTCAGAGGCATCCTCAGACTTACTATCGCAAAATTTGCTTAAGTAATGAAGCGAGATTGATTCTAAAATTTAAATTATGAAATTACAAAATGGAGTTTGGGTTTTTTTCCTTTTTAGGGAAGCAAGGAGGGGGTAATATAATCGAAAAATCTAATTTTATATTAAAATGAACTTCCACAAAGTTACCGCCGAAACCATCGAAAGTATAAAATACACCTGCCTACTGCCCTACTATCAGTAGGCTACAAATACAATTTCTGATCCAGTCAATGACAGAAGATTAAAAATAATAAAAAAATAAAAAATATTTATCATCGTGAGCACCGCTTGAAAACGAAGGCGAAACCGATCCTGATCCTAATAAATAATTGTGGAATAAGTATAAAATAGTGTTTTACTATTTTTTTTTAATATAATGGCATTCCACCAAGTTTTGACAGTGAACGCATTAAAAGTGAATAATTATAGAAGACCTTGTCTATGACCGGCGTGATATATTACCTTTTTTATGCCTGTACCATGATTTTATTATAAAAAATAATTTCGAAAATCGAATTCAAGTTTGTAGTACGTATTTTATCCGTGAACCGAAAGTGACAGATTGAAATACATACATCGATCCCGCGGTTTTCCCGAACGTTTGTCTTTTTTCAGTTATTACGGAGAATGTAATTTAACCCTTTGCTCATTTGTTTCTGTCGAGTTTTCTTTTTCGCTGTGCGAGATTCTTTTTTCTCGAGCCGTCTAGAAAACTTTCTTTAGTGAATGTTTACTTTTTTATATACGTTTTTTTTATACATCTTTGTTCTTGCGATTGTTGTGCAGGAGGCAGAAGAAAAAAAAACAGATAAGCAGTGGCTGCTCGTTTACCTAATGGTCTTTATGCCTAATATCTTATTGTTTTTTTTTTCTTTCATTATTCGGGAATGAAAAACCTTGGCTAAAAAACTTTATATTGCTTCAGTATATGAGATTATACCGTCATTACTTTATTCTTTATAGTGAGGATGCAAAATAAATTATCTAGGAATCTTTTTACTTTATATGAAATAGAACATGTATGTATACGTTTTTTTAATATTATCTATAATCTTAATTGGCCGAAATGTATTTGAAATTGAAAATTTCGATAATCTATCTAGAATTAAATTCTTCTCTATTATCAGAAAATTGATCGAAGTGGGGGTCCTTTAGGGGAGCCACAGTAAATTGTTGTGTTTTGGACAAAGGGTATTCAAAACGGTAGGCAAAAAAAAAATCCTGGTATTTTGGATTCAAAATTATTGGAAAAGTTAAAAAAAGTCTCAAGTCGTTTCATTTTTGAAAATCCCAAGATTGCTTATAAACCTTATTTTTAAATATTACAAAAATGGAGCCCAAAGAAAAAATATGACACTCAAAAAGGGACACGGGCTCAAAAAGATTGAGAAACTATGTGTTAGGTTATTTAGTAGTAGGTACAGTAATTTTTCAATGCTATATTTTATTATCTTACCTGAAAGAGACGTCAATTTAGCTTTTTTAAAATTAATATTCGCCTGCGGCGCTGTTATTGTAACTTTTACGATAGTATTTTACTTTTATCGCTATGTATCACTGTGCGTCGCAAGTCTACCTGGCTCGATTTCCAGATTACGTCTGGTACAATAACAAGTAGGGCGCACAGTGGGACTGTAACTGGGACCGAGTAACAGGTTGACCCGGTTACGGCGGCTGAGCCTCTTCCATCCCCCGCTTCCAAGTTCACTCTGCCACCCCGCCTGATCCCTTCTTTCCGACGTACAACCAATGCTCAAATTATTCGGATTTTCATTTCACCAAAACTTGTGTCGATGACGAGAAAATTTGTCATTTACCAAAAATATTAATAACACCTCGTGTATTGATTTTTTCAGTAGCGAATACATTTGATTGGTTAGTAAATTTAATAAATTCTTAATAATATAAATAAAAATAGTCAATTACAAAATTAAACGGTCAGCGTATGTTAATTTTATGGTGATACCCAGGGCTTTGGAGTCGCGTGAAAAAAAAAGACTCCGAATACAGCTTTAAAATAATGAACGACTCCGACTCCAAGGAAATTTTTCAATAATTTCATTTTAACTTGTATATATGTATACCATCAGATGATCTTTAGTCAGCCAAGCATGAAATTTTAACACTTTTGACTATTTTGTTTAAATACACATCATTAAATATATATATTTTTTTAAAAAAATCTAGCCGCTCATTTTTCACGACTCCGACTTCGGCTCCGGTCAAAATACCGCGACTCCGACTCCACAGCCCTGGTGATATCTGTCGCTCAACTATTGCTCGGAAAGCATTATGTTTAACGATCATAAAGCACAATTTTATTATTTATTTATTTATTTAATTAACACTGCAAAAGGTTGACAAATTATAAATTTAAAACTTTTACAATGGAGAAAAAAAATAGTACAATTAAATATTAAAATCAGTAGAAAAAAAAATGGCAAAGAAGTCAACTGAGTAAGCTCCGACGAACTCTACTTTAATACATAAAACATAGTATTCGTTGGAACTCACCCACGTCTACGTGGAATATGTCAACATCCGAAACAATATTGTCGAACACCGTTAAAGCTCTTCCCAGTGGCATCCCTACTGGCAGGCTCGTTCTACACCTTGGGAGAATAAACGATTCACGCCCACGATTTCTCAAAAAATAATCAGGAACATTTAGATTCACATTCTAAAGAATGGTGGAATTCTCATTTTGGCCTCGTATAAGTCGAAAGAAATATATGGCCAGATACATTTTTCTTCGGACGTTCAAACAATTAAAGTTAAGCATGCCTAAGAGAAAGTCAGTTGGATAAAGCCATGGGTAATATCCATACACCCTCATATGAGTATTTTAATCAGGACTCCGGAGTCTAAGTTGTAGTTATAGTCGTAGTGTTTTTATTGAAGTTAGAAAACCAGGCAACTCCGACATGTCCGTTCTCAATGTGGAGCAAATGTCTTCCTATTGAAGGTATCTCAACAGAATTTTTTCTCATTGAACTGACTGTTTCTCAGTTGCTCAATCTCTCTTTTTTTCGAAGAGAGTACGGATAGCAAGGATAGGGCTAGAATTAAGATGGCTAATTGCTCTCGCTACGACCCGTTTATAAAGGATTGGAAGAGTGAGAGGGAATTTTCAGTCACCAAAAACATCCATGAAATCCTTTTGTTTATTCAATTAAAATAATAAAACTTATGCATTTTAGAAAATATTAAAAAAAACTACGCAAAGACTGTATCTAACATTTTGCATCTTTGCTTAATCAGAATTGTACCATTTGTAAATACCGGAGTCGTAGTCACTGTTTTTTTCACGATTTCACAGCCCTGATTTAAACGAAACACCTACTGACCTATTTAGTCAGTATCTAATGGAAACTTTATAAATTAATTGACTGGTATTTTTTTCATTACTATAATTATATTGCCGCCTGTGTGGTCGAGTGGTCAACATCGCTGGCTACCGCTACGGAGGGCACGGGTTCGAATCCCAGTACGGGCAGTTTTATAAATTGATTTTTCAGTCGATTTATGAATTTCCGTTAAAAGGCATGGATGTATATGGTGTCTTGAATTCCTCCCTCCCACCTATCCTATCCTATGAACGGGGCGTATCGAGAGCGATTAGCTAACCACTAGTCCTGTCCTTGCTCTTTCCTTCTATTCCTACTCTCTTTGGAAAAAGAGAAGTCGAGCAACTGAGTAACAGGCAGTTCTCTTAGAAACATTTCTGTTGAGATAAACTCAGTTAAGAGTCCATATGCTCCATATTGGGAGCGGACATGGTAAAAAAAAAAAATATTGTAGAACAAAATATGGAAACACTGCATGGCTCCATTCCGAAAGATGCTTATTATAGGAAACACAATGTATAACTTTTAAATTTGATTGTTGATTTCTTAGCTGATAAATATCTTTTTAGAATCTTCAAAAATTGGTATTGAAATTTCATGAACTAATTAATATAAACAATTGTAATTTATTTATACTATTTTTACGCGTTTATTAAAAAAAACTTTTCAATATTTCTACCCATAGCTTAGCTCCTTTACTGTATAGCACTCCCACTTTCAATCTCTTCTCTGCACCCCCCCCATTCGGGACGCGTTTCCTTCGCCCTTTCGCTCGCGAAACCGAAAACTGTTGCGCGCCGCCCGCTAATTATTATTTCGCAGGGCGGCCGGGAGACGTGGAATTGTGGAAACTTGGAAAGTTGGGTAAAATGTGGAAAGTGGGAACCCAGTCTCTATACCTGCCTGCCGCCTGCCTCTAAATGTTGGCTATCGATTTTATGGGGCACTCTGTTTTGTGTTGTAAATTTTGTTGTGAAGGTTTTTGATTGACTTTGTGTCGTCTATTGAAAAAGTGTACGCAAAAAGATTTTAGCTTTTTTTTATTTGCTCATAAAACGGGAAAAGGGTGCATTAGTAAAAAAAAAGAAAACAAGTACACCCAACTCTTTTTTTACACGGTTTTGTAATAACGCGGTCCATTATAAAGAAATAATACTATACTAGCTGTAAGCCCGTTGGCCCCAACTGGAGAATTTTTTCGTATTATAAAAAAAAATGAAATTTTCCGACATGTTACAATCAAATGCATATTTATCAAATTAATCAGAATGAATCAACTTTACTAATTCGCCAAACGGAGCTTATTTTTAGGAATATATGAGTCTTTAAGAGTTGAAGTGAACCAAACATAAAAATGGTGAAACTTTTCCATTTGAATTTTAAGTGCAATTGCGTTTTCAATTATTTTTTGTGGGAACTGTCATCAACTTTTGATTTTATGTGAAAGTTTATTAAATAAATAAGCATAAAAAAGTAATACAAAATAACTTAGATTATTCCACGTATTGTGCTACAAACTGAAACACGTGTTTCGCCTATTTCAGAGGCATCCTCAAACAGACTTACTTTAAGTAAGTAAGTAAAAGTAAGTCTGTCTGAGGATGCCTCTGAAAGAGGCGAAACACGTAATAACCACCTACTTATTAGAGTGATGCTTCTCAATGTACGATGTAACAGTTTCCCATGCTTTTAGCATTTCTCTTATTTTGCCAGAAGATTTTTGCTCTGCTTCTTCCTCCTCCTCCACTAACAAACTCTCTAAGATACAACCTCGTTGACTGTTGACTGTTGACTCCACCTATACTGTTCGAAACCCCTCAAAATCTCATTCTGCGATGCTCTCTGGCTAAAGCTTTTTCCAAGCAGAAGTGAGGGTCCTCTTGGTAACCGCTTCCCATGCCTTGTCAATCATTTTGAGGCAAGTAACGATGTGAAAGTGATCTTTCCAAAACTCTGCATCACTCGTTAAGGGAGCATTTATTTCACAATCTGTTTTTCTCGTTCTGCGAATTACTCGTTATTAGAGGTACCACTGTTTAATATGTCACTGTCATTTGAAGCTTTACTTATAAACATTTCCTCGCATACCAACATCAAATTTCATGCACAAACTTTGCATATGAAAATCTCGCAACGAATACGTTCGTGACATGTTTTATGTGCCCCGGATTACCGGCCAATCGATATAATCTCTTATCGAAGTGGCCTTTTAGAAATTCGCCGAGGAATAACTCCCGATCGTATGTATTATATTATATACCGGCTCGGCGTGTGGGGAAAGTCTCAAGGACCCGGATCTCAGCGGGATAAATCGGCGGTGCCAACAAGTTAGTGCCAGTAAACACAGGATAATAGCCGATCGTTATTTTCCCGAGACATGTCCTTGTTTGCGTGATTTCTACAGCTATTCCTGGATTCCTTGTAGAGGACACTGGGGCGGAACGGGATGACTTCTGTTTCGAGCTTATTTGAAGGTATACATTATATTTTTTATAAACCTTATTTCCTTTGTATATATAAGTATCCATGCGCCGAGAGACTTTTCGATAGCCTAGATCCATAGAATGATACGTCAAAAAATGAATGTTTTGAGTTATACTATCTATTATATTCGAATACCTCTGTTTTATGACCCCACAAAAGTACAACTAGAAATAATTACTAGTTTTCTCTCGGTAGGCAAATGTTTTCACAACGGAAATAAAGTAATCTAATATATAAACATTAACGTTTGTTTGTTCGTATTTTATGCGTTACCACACCGCTCATCCGATTGCAATAAAACTTTGACAAACTTTTTGCTTGCACTCCCGGGAAGGTTACAGGCATAGTAAAATTAACTTACAGTAGGTCTTATATATAAAAATCAATGTTTGTATGTCTGTCATACATTTTATTTTGACAACGAATGCTTGCACTTGCGCGATGGTTATAGTAAAATTAGCTTACAGTAGGTGGCGCGTGTGTCGTACCATAGACAATCGGCAGCAAACGTCAAACAGACAAAAAAAGAAAACATGCACTTCGATAAACACAATAAAAACACAAACACTTTCTTTTTTTGTTTGCAACGATTGCTGGGAACAGGCTAGTGTACAATTAAAAAAAACTCACGATGTTTAGTTTGGGAAATCGACATGAAATCGATAAATCCCAGGATTTAAAAATCGCCAAGCAAAAAACTTTTCAATCCCGAATACCAATTTACTCACGATTTTATCTTGAATTAAGATTAGGTAATTATTAAGATTCATGAGTAATTCAACAATTGACAACAAAACTATCATGTAATTCAACCCCAGTGTTCCTTACTTGTAAACCTGATCTTATTAATTATATCAATTCCTTGACTTGCGTCAAATTGTCGTGTTTCTGCCTCATCGCGATGTCTGATACATTACGGTATCATTATTTGATTGAGTTATACATATTACCAATAATACTATAAAATCGTCATGAGCATATCGTCTCATTGTTGGAATCTTCCATTGGTGTTGTCTTTTATTAAATGTTGGTGACGAAATGGCGGTACATAGTTTTCTCTTGGTTTCACTGTATTGTTTACCTAGGGTTTTTCTAATCGCAACTGCATAGAAAACTGGAAAAAAAATCGGGAATATCGGGAAAGCCGTTATTGTAACCGAATCGGTATTTTTTTTGTACTTGAACCGGAACAGACGCTCTTAGTTGAAAGGCGTTATTTAAAAAAAAAAAAATATTTTTTATGTTAGATCAGGACCGGTATCGCTTACGGTGATCGTTATGTATAGAATTTTATCAGTTGGTGTAAGGTTTAACAAAACATTGACAATACTTTTTGTCATAGCAATACTACTGTTGAATAGATTCCGCTTAAAAAATATATCGTATATGTAGCCGAGTTTTTAACGTCGATGACTTCGGCAACCGTGCTATCTGGGTTCGAATCACCTCACGGGCAATGTCATACATCGATTTGTCAATACATTTACGGATTTGGCAAGTCCCACTTATCTGATTATTAAAACGAGTGATACCTATAATACATAAAAACTTATTATTTACTTTTCTTCTAAGCCCCCAAAAAAGAGAGGTCGTGAGATTGAATAACAATCAGTTATCGTAAAAAACTTCTGCTTATTGAGTCTATTCCAGATTGAAAGCGGATGTGGTTAAGAATTTTCCTTATCATAAGTTGAAATCATCTTTTTGACTGTCTTTAAAAATAATATAATATAATGGAAAACTATATAAAATATCCTTTATAATTAGTTGTCGAATTAAATATTTTTTTGATTTTATTCAGTAGTATTAGTATACAATTGTGACATTTTTCAATAACCAAAAATCCCTTTGCATCCAATTCAATGGCGAATTTATTATTTTGAATATTTTTACCTGGAATAAATGTCTAAATAATTTATTATTTACCTGTCGAATTCAGTCAAACTACGAATACTAGCATTATTAACCGGTAGACGAAAAGTCGAGAATGACATTGTTTATGATAATTTATATATATTTTTTAATTGATGATTAATGTTATCGTTATTATATGTCATATTATATAATATATTCGAAATAATTTTCATCTCCAATTAATTACAACCAATTTAAAACCATAGATAATAAATAATTCGTAATATTTTATAACGGAAACATGTCAAAAGGATTAAATGTGTCTGCGTAACGGCAACACTGTCATTTTTATCTGTCATGTCGTTTAACTTCAAATTTAAATAGAACGGATGGGATTCCAAATTCAAATTAATTATAATATATTATATTGTTGAACACGTCGCAAATATTTAGCCTATCCAATCAACAAGTTAAGTTTTGTTTCTTTTTTATAATAAAACAAACACACTTGTATTATTAATCAATATTTGAATATTTTTATTGAAGTTTCTCTTTCTATTGTCGATCCTTTGTCTCTGTATTTAATTAAAACCAATACGGTATGTTAAGACGTGTATTTCGAATAACAGTCTAAGAATTATTTCAATTATGTTGTCTGGAAATTCTTCGCTTTTCTCTCAAGTCTGCTACGATAATTATTTAGTACAACAGCAGTTATTTACGACAGTTACTTCTGTCAATATTCTTGATACAGGCATTAATCACTAAAATATTTGTATATAATTGTATGACAGAAAACATTTTCACTATATAGACCAGTGGGTACTTTACTTGTCGTGAAAAGCTTATTAATGTTGACACACACATACACACTTTTATCGTCGATATAGTGGCAGAAGATGTTAAGTCAAGAATCGACTGTTTATGTTTGAAATGCAGATAGATAGTTTTCAGCTCACGCCATCTTGTGAATAACCAATATCAGTCATATTCCATGTGTTTTTTGTGTTCCGATAAGGGTATGCAATCCTGGATCCTTTTTGTGATACCGGTATATAATACCCGTATACAACGATATCGTATGTGTTTGTCAAATCTACAAAAACACCCAAGTATATTGATTGAAATATAACAAAAACAATGAACACACCTGCAGTTAATATATTTCTGTAATACCAACCGTCAAAAACGAATGCAAAAATCATAACGTTCGTCGTAATAGTGTAGCGTATTTTTCACCCCGTCAACAATGAATGTTTAAATATTTATGCAAATGAGAATAGCCCCCCCCCGTTGATTCGTTTTTAAAAGCAATATCAGACTGAATCTATAGCTATGCCGTATATTATGTATTGGGAGGGGGAGGACTACATCACTGGCTATAATAATTACTTTATATTTATTTATAATTACTTTTGTTTGTTTATATTGTGCTCCTGGTGTGAGTTTGTCAACAGTAACGGTTATTTAAAAATCATACCATAGCCCTTACGCCAATATAAAACAGTAAAATAAATGGGGTAAGATGATTTATTATATTTCAGTATGAGTGAAGGTCAATTAAATAAAAATGTAATACATTTTTTATTTTTGTGTCGCAAGTTTTGCTAGTAGGGTGAAGGGCATATAAAAAGTCGTTGCTCGTGAGCAGGGTTGTCAGACGCCCCTATTTGAGCGGGACTGTTCCAGTCTTGAGTCCCGCATTGCCTCTGGAAATCCTTGATTAACAAAAATTGTATATGTAAAAAAATGTATGAATATACAGGTAAGTAAAGAGGCTCGTCTAAATTTTGTAGACTGTAATTGTAATGATCTTAGAAAATTTGTATCGAGCAAGATGCCAAACATATTTTGACACCAGCTTAAAGCTTGGAAAAATACCTTTATGATTGTATAAAAAAAACTGTTATAAATTCCTGTTAATGTGTCTAATCAATATGTTTTAGTATCTGTGGTTCCTGGGGATACGAAATAGTGAATTTCCCGATCTGTGTTTTTGGAAAAATAACCCTGCTTGGATGTAGCAGATTATTTTAATTTACCTCTGAATAGATCTGCCGCATATCTATGATGGCGCACATCCTTTCTGTCATTAAGGACAAATAGTTCTTCATTCGATCTCTCCTATTCTAGCCTTTCCGATTTAACTATCAAATTGTTTATATCATGTCCTGTACCGTAGTTATTGTACCATGTTATATTCACTCAGTTATTTTCCTGTCCTTCAATGTAAGTGAAAAATAACAATGTTTCTGAGGGGTGCTGAAAATCAGAAATAACAAGAATTGACTGAGAGTCCTATTAAATTGATTTAATCAATCTGGCCAACTGTAAAGGCCGATGGCTAAACCATAAACGCCGTAAGACGTTAAGCCCGTATAGCGGCTTGACAGATAATTACATCAACGTCGTCGTCTTATTGACAAAGCCTGCTCAGCGAGCTTTTGTGTTTAATTTAGCTCAATAACAAAGTTGATAAGATCGTGTGGTAATTTGAAAGAGTGGCGTTGTTTTTCCGAAACTCGTTTAGTTTTTCTTCGCCTTTACCCGTCCCGTGTATCGTTTATGGGCCAATTGGATGCCGAATTATTCATTCATAAAAGAAAATTGAGTTGGTAATGTTGTTTCTTTGACAATGGCAAAGTGGCTCGATATCATTTGCGCACGAGGGAATTACTCTTTATTGATCTAGAGTTCGTTGTTGAGTGTTAATACTAGGTGTTAGGCCATTATGAGATACATACTACCAAACGATTCAACTTTATTGTCATTTTTTTGTCGGTTTATATTTTATAATATTCTTTAAAGGTTCGGGATATGCCGTGGTAATATTCGTTTTGTATCTTTCATTTGATAAGTAGGGCTTAAGTTATAATTGAGGCTATTATTAACAAACCCGGCTCATTCTATGTTTTTTTCTGAGTTTTAATGATTGCATATTTGTAACAGTTTTTGGAAAAACATAGTCAATTTATTCCAAAATGGTTAAAAATGAAACTTGAATTTCATTTTGTAAAACAATACACATTTAAAACATATTTTTAGTTTTAAATGACTTCGGAATGATATTTTGTATTTTATCAAGCCAGTTTGGAGACTGCTTTTTAAAAATAGTTTTAAAACGTATTTGTATTTACTAAATTACATTCATGGTTCACGGTCCACCAATTTTGAAATGAGCCGGGTTTGCCTCAATTATTACTTTTAAGTATAGGCAAAACAACATGATTGATTTGGCATCGTCTTGGTATAACTGCGTTGTAATAAAATAAAAAATAGCAATGTTTGTTCGTTCTACAGAATTTTTAATTTAACGTTCTCGTCAGAATTTAAGTTAAACTTAAATTAACTTAGCTGTATCATATACTGGTTTAAAAAATGTTTAAAATATATGAGGCTATTATTTGCAAACCCGGCTCAATCCAAAATTGTTGAAACATAAACCGTGAATGTAATTCAGTAAATAAAAATATTTTTTAAAAGTATTTTTGGAAATCTGTCTCACACATGGCTTGATAACATAAAAAATATCATTGCAAAGTAATGTATTACTAGAAATACTTTTAAAATGTATTTTATTTTTCGAAATGAAATTTATGTTTCACTTTTTAACCATTTTGGAACGAGCCTTGTTTGCAAATAATGCCCTCATATATTCTTGTATTTTCTTACAATATAACTTATATAAAAAATACAGTTTTAAATTTAATAAATTGACTATGTTTTTTCCAAAAACTGTGACAAATATGCGATTATTAAAAATCAGAAAAAAATATTAATAGAAAAATAAATTTTGTTGCATTGAAAATTTGTTTTTCAATATAAGTTACGACGTTAGAAAATATATCAACAGACTATGGAGAGACCCCTCCTACCATTAGAAGGGTATAATGTCACATATGGATGATTTCTAATTCAGATCAAAATAATTAACGTAAATATTAATGAACTTAATTAATTATTAGCAAACTGTATCGAAATTAGTTATTGAATAAATTCAATATACAATGCGTACATAATCAAATACGCGTAAAATATGGAAACACGTAATAAAATCAGGAGTGAGAAGGTATAATATTTTATGAGGGTACGAAAGTGTCTCCCCCTGTCACGTACCGCCACTGCTTCTGTAATAAATTCGTTTTATGGGACAGTTTTTGGCGTATGAGCTCTGTACTGTACCACGCCGCTCCCACTGAAGAGAAAATGACTGATCACTGAAATGAGACTCTTTATAGAGTTTATACGAACAGAATTTTTCTAGGAGTACGGATTGATACTTAGTTGCTCAGCCTGTCGAGGTTAAGATGAGAATAATAGTTAGCTAATAATTCTTCTAAGACTCGTTTTTAAGATCGTGTGGGTAGGAGGTAATTTTTGACTTAACAGGCATTCATGTGTTCGTAAATCAATTGAGAAATTATTGTATGAAATTGTCCGTAATGCCACTTGAACTTGTGAGAACTGCAACCGAAGCCTACGATGTTGACCACTTGACCACGAATCCGGAACACAAACTCTTTCTTGTCTCTTTTTAATCATGTCCACTCTCTCAATATAGGGCGTGTAGATTCTTAATGGTGTTTATCTTAATAGAAGTGTTATTACGAAAACTAGTTTTTACACAGATGCTCAATCTTTTTTGTTTTTTTTTTTGTTTGTTTTTAATTAGTTAAAGAGAGTTGAAATATAAGGATAGGACTAAGCCAAGTCAGCTAATCGCTCTCGCTACGCCCGTTTTTAGAATATGATAGAAGGGAAATCAATGCATTAGATACATCAATGCATTTGGACAGAAATCCATAAATCGATTGAAAATCAATTTATATAAACTGTCCGTAGTGGGATGCGAACTCGTTACCTTAGTAACCGAAGTCAATGACGTTGAACACTCGACCACGCAGTCGACTAAAACTACCAATTCTGTAATTATAATTTAATATATAACAAATGTTATGACCGTTACATACTGTATTATTTGTTAATGTCGGAAAACTATTGAAAAATAAGCTTATTTAATATTTTAAGTGTTTCGTAGCGCTCACGTTGTATTTGTCGTGTGATAGAACAGATTTCAGCTTTAATCCTGTCTAGACTAGATTTATAATATGTTTTTTTTTTTTTAATTTATCCGCCTTATTATATTTATACATAAAGTCGATAATGATTAATTATATCTGCTAAAAATCTCGACCGAAACAAAACCAATAACGTTAATTAAATTGTACGATATATATTTTTTTGACCACTGTTTAACCGACAACTGGACATCGTAAATTAAAAAAACATACGCCAACGAGAGCTGTCGTTCATTGGTCAGTATATTATGATTTATTCGGCCAGTAAATTTAATAAGTGTGATAAAAAGTCGAATATACTTTATGATTTGGGTCAGTGGCGCAACTGTCAACGTCGTTGGCTTCCGTGACGGATCTCAAGTTCCAGTACGAACACCCATTTTTCAATAGATTTATAGAATTCTGTTCGAATGCATGGGTGTTTGTAGAGTTGTACGTACTAGGGTATCCAATCCCGGAATTTCAGGATTGAGAAAATAAAACACGGAAGAGCTAAAAAAAGATGTCGCGCTGTCTTTTTTCTTTGTAAATCCGTAAAATCCTGGGATTTTGGATTCGAAAATGTCCCACGCTGGTTATTTTGGGAAATTCGCAAATTTCTGGGTTTTTTAAATCGACATAAAATTGTTAGGAAAATCCCACGATTTTAAAAATCGCCGACCAAAAATTGTCAATCCCGAAATCCCGGGATCACAAAAAAGGTCCGAGATTGGATACCCTAGTACGTACGTACTTACATACAGAATTAGTAAACCAAATATATACGAACATTATTCTATTATAGGCAGGACACGTAAAAATACGTTTATCGCGTACTGTCAGTTTTGTTGGTATATTGACTCATAATTTAATGGTTTATTCAAGATAACTGCCGCGCCAAATGAACTTTTTTGACAATAAGCAATAAACCTCATAATTTATTATGCCCCGAATGTTCGTTCACACATAGTATTTTTTTAAAAAAAGGCGCATATGTTTCTCGAATATTTAGGGCATCAGATTTCACACTTCCAGTAATTGTAAATTTGTAGGAATGAAGATTTTGTACTATAATAATTTTTATAATTGTATGAGTATAGATTAATTTTATTTTTTATACAGAATATTTTGAATATTTCATATTGATAACAAGTGGAGTGCTATTTACTAAATTAATAACAGGTTTTTATATTTAGCTTAGAAAAGTAGTGAAATTATGATGTATTCAAAATGTTTTCATTTTATTTTTAATGATTAAATGTCACAGCCGTAAATATTGTTTGGCTTAGAAGTTGTGTTGACTTTAAGAATGTAATATATTTTTGCGCTAATCACTAAAAAAGCGCCCGCTTATAAAGTGTTAATCGTATTAATTGATGAAATAATGTCTGTATGTATTAGAAGAAAGGGAAATTAATGCGAACATTTAAATCTAGGAAAAAAGTCAGAGTCGTGTCGGAATCGGAGTCGTGTTTTAATTTAATGTCGGAGTCGTTTCATTTTTTAACGATTCCACAGCCCTGTATCTTTCTTAGATATAGCGAGTATTGACTGAAGCATATGTGCAATATTCAATATCAATAGCACCCTCTTTCTCCCACCTTGCAGTGTTTTCTCTGTCTGTCGGCTTACGACATTTTATAGATCTGTCTTGACGTTATATATTTATTTGTGTTATTCCACAAGTAGGTATGTCCAATCGTAATTTCGCACAGACACGCTGTGATGGAAAAATAACTTTATTTTCCCTGGGTCAGCGCAGCTTGTTACGATTCAGGTATGTATACATTTTGTGCTTGTTGTATGTCGGTGGTCCGGGGATTCTCCATTGTAACAAAAAATATTATTTTGTGTTTTCAAATGACTAAATAAAAGTTTTTTTTTAGTAAAATTAAAATATATCGACTGTGGAAAGGAAAAAAGAGTAACCTACACATTTTACAATTGGCACAAAAAACGTGTTTTAATGATTTACGGCCATATGGAAATTATGAAATAAACAACAACAAAGTGCACAGAGACTTCTAAACTGGCGTTTAATTGACATAATTTAATATTAATTTAAGAAATTGTCTTGGAAAAACCTTTTTTTCAGTTTTTTTTTCTTCGTTTCAATTTTCACAAGCCTATCTTTTTTCAAACATAAAAGCTAAATTTAAATACTAATTCGGCATTTGCAGCTTGCATCCTTTTGATAGAACGTGTATCAAGTTGGATACATTGTGATTATCGAAAAAAACGTGTTTTGAAAAAACTGTGGGCCACGTCCTTTAGCCTAATTTCCAAATTTTATTAATAACTATGTTATATCACTTTTCATGTGTTAATTGTCAATACTTAGTGAAAAGCAGTATTATATACTACAAAATAAAACGCTTTCTTCAGAATAATCTTTCGCAATATCTTCGATAATTTTCTGCAACCTTCGTATCTCAACAAGTACAAATTTTCAGGAGACACATAAATGCACTCTATTCTACCACGGTCGCTATAAAACACCACTGGAATGGCTTTGTCCTCAATGTCTTTCATGTAGTTAATAAAGAAGGAAGCAAATACATTTTCATCCATGGCATCCTTTCCTTCATGCTAAATATTATTTGCCTAATTATTTTTTGTAAAGTTTTTGTATTTGGTTAAATAAAGCATGATTTTTTTCCTTTGAAATGAAAGATTTTGAAACTGAAACATATATTGAATTGTAGGTATTAAAATTTCCTACCGTGATAAAATAAAAAAAGCGTGTACGTATCTGCAACACCATGGCCGTGTTTGATACTGGACGCCTCAAATGATTTAAACTTCAAACAATTTGTATAATACTAAAAAGTATTTCTACGGATTCTCAGTATACGGATTACACTTAATATCAATAAATGACTAAGCAAGTCAGATACCCTTTTTTCTTAATTTTTTAGGCACAAAAGTGCGTGGTTAAAAGATAGTTCCCGTGCAGCTCTGTATCGGATCAAGAATATAAGAAGTATATATCGTTTATTTTCTTGATCGTATTGCGTTATGGAAGGAGGCCGTAAAACAGTAGCTGCATACACATAGCGGGTGGTGGTGGGATAATCAACAACCGAACTGTAGTTATTATGAAGTAGATCTTCCGCTTTTACATGTCTTCCGTATAAAGAAACGTAGGTTTTTCTTATTTCTTAGTCATTTTTCTGCCCAAATGTGAAATTGTATTTATTCACTGCGATCGCAAAAAAGGTGCACAAATCCATAAAACTTTGTCAAAATGTGACATATTGGTTTTGTTGTTTTTTTTCTGATTGAGGAGCCGTTATTCATTCTGCCAGCCCAGGTGATATAGAAAAAGCGGTACAGGTGAGACACTGTGTACGTCTACACCCCTGCACGTGTGATAGTTGTAGGCTCTGAAAGGCAACCAATCAGGGGATCTGAAATTTATTTGGGAAATTGAAAATTATCGAGTGCTACTTTTGTACATGTTTCTTTTTTGTATATTCTAGTAATTTTTCATCTTGCATAAAAACTGAGTTGCCTTTAAAACAGTGGTCTCCAAACTCAATAAGGGTGTGAGCTACTTTTAGAAATTGAAATTGTCTGGTGAGCTACCTATACATATTCATTCTTTATAGTTTTTTTTTTATCATCGGCCCTTATCGTACCATACATAATATTATCATATTACTTAAAATACATTAAAACATTAGATTTCCTAATAAAACATCAATTATTTATTTATAAACAAAATAATAATTGAAACATAAGTGTGATTAAATATAAAAATAATTCGTGAAAAGAATGGCATTCACTTTTCTCAACATTTTTTTTCAATTCTCTAACCTTCCTTGTCACTTCCATCCGAATGCAATTATCAAGATGTACATCTGTGAGTCTGTTTCTATATTTACTCTTAACCACCTTCATAGTAGAAAACGTTGATCCACATAAGTAGGTAAAACAAAACAATGCCTTCATTCGATTTTTTTTTATTTTCGGATATAATAAAATTTTAAAGGAAAATTTATAAATATTATAAAATATCCTACGCGAGCTATCGGAAAAGCCTCGGCGAACTACCAGTAGCTCGCGAGCGACCGTTTGGCGATCACTGCTTTAAAAGGTCAGTTTAAGATTAACATAACTATTTTTAACGTTGGCATTGTCGAAATAATATCGGGATTGTAATTCCACGGTTTTGTAAAAAGTTTCTTAAATATTTCGGGTCTGTGACGCAGTGGTCAACACCATTAAAAGAAATTGAATGTTATCCTGTACTACTTTTCTAGATGGTTTTTTTTTTATTGTATTTTTTTACCATGTCCGCTCCCAAAGTAGAGCATATAGACTCCTAATGGAGTTTATCTCAACAAAAGTGTTTCTACGAGAACTGATTGTTACTCAGTTGCTCAACCACTCTTTTTCCAAAGAGAGTAGGAATATAAGGATAGGGCTAGGACAGGACTAGGACGTTCGTAGGATAGGATGGGTGGGAGGGGGTAATTCAAGACATCGCATACATCCATGCCTTTAAACAGTTAACTATTAATAAAATTAAAAAAAAAAAAATGCGTTTTGGTTGAGATTATCGAGGGCTATATGTTCATTTTTTCAAGTTAATTTTATTGGAATATAATAATAAATGCGTAACTCAACTGGGATGTTTTAGAAATCTTTAGCTGGATTTAATCAAATATACGAATGTTTGTAAATAAGTAATTTAAAAAATTGACTTAATTATAGGTGTCGCTGTAGACAGATTTTACTTACCATTAGTAATGAATCAAAGTAAAAAAAACTGTAACATCAAAATGTGGGATTAACAATAATATTTTTTTTTTCTTGGTTCACTACGATTTCTTTTATATTGAAATAATTTGGTGAACGACAATGTAACCACTATTCATGGATATTTGAGATTTTTAAAATCAAAGGTAAGCATTGATTCTTATTCTTCAATTATTATACATATTAAAATTTATAATGCAGTATGAATAAAGAATAAGCTTAATAATATTAAAATTAACGCTTAACGGAAGGGTTTAACTCCAGAGGTGTAGTGAGCCAACTCGGAAAATAGTAAAGCTTTATTGTAAGACTTTTAAGTACAATCACTTCTTTATTTGGTGTTTTGGTGGATTGCATGTGTATTAACTGAGGTTACTTCACTTTTACGATACTATAAGACGTGTAGAATATTACAACGCATCTAACCTTTTTTCTAAAATACCAATTGGCTCACTTCACTTCTAATTTTTTATTTTTTTTTATTTGTTAAAAAATTAAAATTACAGTACATGACATACCAGCTGACGCCAAATCGCCATCCACTTGAAAAATATAATAAGACAATATATAAAATAAAAATACACAGTACATCATATACAACATAAAAAATCAAGAAATGTAATAGAAAAATTTATCAAACAGTTCACAAATACCATCACTAAAAATGTCCACTTCTCTAGGCAATGCGTTGATTAATCGAACGGCCCTTGGAACTGGTGACTCATACCTCCCAAGCGAGGTATACGTTTTTAGAAATAAAAGTTTTTGCTCATAGTTTCGCCCACGTAAGAATAAATTGGGAGCATGTAAATTAATAGTCGTGAGAATTTCAGGATTATTAACTCGGCCCCGAAGGAGAAGAGAAAAATGCTTTAAGCTTGAAAAAGATCTTCGAGGTTCAAGAGAGTGAAACGATAACATTATACTTACCCATATATACTTAAAGGTTGGTAGCTTTCTGTCTTATTTTAAACAAAAGTCATTCACAAAGAATTTAATGCATTTCGATTATTCCTCAAGTCTAGATTTGATTAGAATGCTTAAATTATTGATTGTATTCTTGGCGTTTGGCGACCTTTGTAGTAGACGAAACTTATTGCAGTAGTTGATTTGATTTAATAAATACGAAATCTATTATAATCTGCATCATAGAATATTACTTTGGTAGTGGCTATAAGTTAACAATAAACAAATTTCTCGGATTGAAATTTTAAGCGAAGCCTTCGACAACGAGCTTTTATCGGTGGTATATTTTTGGTTTAAGTTTTTGCTAGTGAAACTTATTCCTAGTTTGTACGATATTGAACTTTCAGTTCAAATAAAAGTCCGCAAAAGCACTCGCCAAGTGTATAAAGCTCCCGACTGGGAGGCATCATTTTATTTGAAAACTTTTGCTTCGGTACGTAAATAAGTTATGTACGCCGAACGCATCGAAGCTTAAGTTTGAATTCTTGAGATTATTACGCTGAATAATGTCCAAAAATAATCACATTGTTTGCTGCTAGTGTTTTAATATATTTTTACTTTAAGATATGTGTTTTGGTATTGTATTTTTTTCATTGAAAAAAATACCGAGATTTTCAGATTTTCAAAAAAAAAAAAAATGGGTAAATCTTACTTGTCGAATACGTGATTTTGGAAGTGTTTTGAATTCTTAAATTATTATCAGTTGACAAGTCAATTTGATACGGATGTAAAATTTAGCTTTCTGTGATTGTTAAATATGCTTAAAGTGACTGCATACATTGTGGATAATAATGGCACCCAATTCATCCATAACTCAAAACACCCAATTTTTGACAAAACGTTTTTTAGCAGTATACCCACGAATATAATAAATTACTTGAACGAGAGGGATTCAGTAGAGGCATAATTTAAACGATAGTGTTAATTAGGGCTTATACAAAAAGCGACTTTTGAAAAAACCGGTTTTCGAGCAACATTAACATTCGATTTTATCCGGTATTCGAAATTTTACAAAAAAAAAAAGAATTTAATTAAAATAGCGAAAAATTTTTTTTAATTATTTTTTATTTTGCTTATTTAATACATATATTATACACAACAAGAAATTATTTCGTGTTACTCAAAGTAAAGAAAACACAAAGCGTTCACTGATCGATCACTTAGTGATGATCTAGATCAGTGTTTCTCAACCCTTTTGGGAGCGTGGCCCCTTTTGAGTGTCTTTATTTTTCTGTGCCCCCCCCATACCTTTTTTTTTTAGCTCACCGAGGAATTTGAAATCCTCAATTTGCCCGTGGCTCCCCAAAACAAAAATAAATCTCTGTGGCCCCCTGGGGGGCCACATGGCCCACCGTTGAGAAACCGTGATCTAGATAATCTAGCCGCATTCCTGGATTGTTAATATTATTCCTAGGTTGTAGAATGTATGCATTGTATACTGAATATTAAACTATGTTCATACATATGTATTTCATCTCGTTTTGTTTGAAACCATGCCAAAATCAAGTCAAAATATTAAAGTTTTTATTTGAATAATAAAAAATATATAAAAAACCGGTTAAGAAGTTGAAAAAAACCGGTTTATGAAAACCGACAAGCCCTAGTGTTAATGCCCAATAAACTGTATATAGTATTCGAAAAACCAATTCAATTTTAATTATCAGTAATAGGCATTCATTTGAGGCAAGTAAAGGATTAATGATGGCATGCATGTTCATACTATCGCATTCCATGTCGCGTTTATACATGCAGTGTTAGTTGTATTCTTAATTGAAAGAACATGTTTATGCTTTCAAGTGGATTGTTCATTCGCGCATAGTATACATAAATAGTTGGTTGAAAATCATAATTATATAATAGGGAGAAATAATGTTTATTACGGGCCCAGTTAGATGGTTAACCTTTCAAGTGCCGGGGGTGAAGTTCAGCATGATGATAATTATTATGTGAAGGAAAACAAGACTCGCGGTTGGCTCTGTACGACAAGGTATACCTTGAAAATGGCGAGGTGAATACGACAATTACAGCCTAGTGAGAAAATTACATTTTTATAAAAAAAAATCAGCTATATTAATTAAAATTGCACTTGGGATTTAAAAAATTGTACACCTCTCTCATTGAACGATCATGCTGATTTTCAGCTTGGGTTAAGTTATTGAATGTATACAACTGCTTTTTTTTGCTATGGCTGATTTTTTTTTGTTATGGCAACTTTCGGAGAATGGATGCGGAACATTCTCGTATTAGAATACCGAATTCATTTATCTGTTATCGCATAAGGTCGAATCAAATAAACTTCAATTAGACGCACTTAAAAATGTACGTAAAATATTTCATAAATTATTGAAAATAGTCGAAACAAAATTTGGATTTAGCCAAATAGGTGTTTTTGAAAACCAAGGCGGCCGCAGGTTCCCCACTTCTGTTATAGTGGCTCTAGTACAGCCATACTCAACCTGCGGCCCAAACAGCTCTTATGTGTGGCCCAAAATAATAAAAGTCACCAAATATTTTTAAAAGATAGTTAAAAGTTTGACTCAATATCAAAATTTACATTGATTTTTAAGTAAACGATTTCATATTTTGGATACATTGATATTTTTGTGTACTTTTTACGTATATTTTATTTGTTCATTGTTATTGTTTACTATGAAAAATATTTGTATACATGTGTATATATTTACATAAAATAAAATAGTTTTATTTTGACAATATAATAATACATAAATATGTGTGCAGTATAGTAGGTATGTGTTATATTTACAGTTTACTGTAAATATTTTGCGGCCCATGTAGAAAAGCAAAAATCGGAATGCGGCCCGGAAGAAAAAAAGTTGACTGTGGTTGCTCTAGTAAGTCAATTCTCGAAATACATTTTTTCTGGCAACGTAACGTTTATGCAATCGAGATGTATACGTTGTTATTTTACATTAATCGCAATTTGAAAATATGTTTTAGTGATGAAAATTGTTGTCAGTAGCCAATATTACCGTCAATTACTCTATTGTGATTATTAGATAACGAAAATAGCAAAATTATGAGGCGCCCCCGGGCTCCCGTTCGTGTCGAGTTACTTATGCTGTTTTTTCCTTCCAAATTTTGTAAAACTTATATTTTGATTCCTGTATGTTTTGAAAGATTATTTTATCTTGTCTTTTGTAGAAGGAAATTTAAATTAACATTATATTTAAGGGTTGTTTCGACAATTACTTGTTTCTTTTATTTGGGGTTCCTTCTGTCCACCCAGCACAGGCATAATAGAAAATATTTGTCGATGGAAACCAAGAGGATCTGTAAAATGTGATGGAAAGAATAAAAATATTTAAAAAATCGAATGGTGAAAGAAAAAACATAGTTTCCAGTATCAATGTTTTAAAAATAACTTCCTCGTTTGATTAACACAAATAAATATCTTTTCCGCCGTTTGATTAAAATTTTAATTCAATAATAAAAAAGTCTTTTTTCCAATCCCTCTATCGAAATCAATTCCATTTGCATATTTTTAATTCTGTTGCGGAGTGTCGAAATTTGATTGGAATTTAAAAAAAGCTCTTTTTAAAAGCTTATTCCCAATAACGTAGATTATATTAAGTTCGTATATTCATGCCGTCGTTATGATGAACGCTGTATTTTATTCAAAGCTTTTCAACGATTTGTATTGGTTTTTTTATATATTATAACGATGGCTATAAGTTGAAACCGACATTTTTTCATAAAATGATAACTATTCATATCATTTTCTTTGTTTTTTCAAGTTCAAATAATATTGACACCTCTCACAATTGTTCTAAAATTGGAAACACGTAACATAACTGACTTCAGTGGTGATCATATTTTATAGCCCCTCTTATCCGCAACGCACCAACGACGTCTTCTGTTCGCGACCGTCTTTGCTGCATTATAAAATTTATTGCGAAACTTCTACACATACAACCAATAAAATTACCATTTGATTGAAGGAATAATCTCGTATGAGTGTAAATTTAACTCTTTAACTGCCCAACAGGAAGTGTTCGACATCGCCGGTTATACTGCGTTTCGTTCGTTATCAAATACATATACAGTGGAACCTCGCATAACGAGCACCTCTCGTAACGAGTAATTCGCATAACGCGCAAAACAGATTGTGAAATAAATGCTCCCTTAACGAGTTAAGAATGCTCACCATGAGCGAAACTGGTCCTGATCCAATAAATTTTATGTGGAAAAAGTACTAAAAATGTTTTTTTATTTTTATTATAATGCCATTCCACCAAGTATTGAAAGTGAACACCTTAAAAGTGGTAAAATATACACGTTTGCATTGCCTTCCAATACATATGTGGTCTAGTTTTTATGAATTGTCTTAGCAATAAAGCTGACCCGGGTACAAGTCACAGTAAAGTTGATATCAAATTTAATATTAACAGAGTTGATCTTGAGTGACTAAAAAATATTCTCATCGAGATTGTCTCGTATGATTTTCTAGAAATAAAAATATATGACAACACTAGGATTACTGTTATGGCAATTATTTTTTATAAAATATCTGAATATAATTTGAATTAATTTTATATTCCAAGAAACCAATTGATTATTTTATCAATTAGTCAAAGCTCATTTTGAACCCTTGTATTCCAGCCCTTACTGTGTATGTTTATCAACGATAAATTAAAACAGAACATTCGCATACGTCTCGAGCTTTTACTCTAGCAACCCTTAATTTTGCATTGCTAAAACTCATAACGGCAATTAAACTGAGATATTAAGTGCCCACTCAGCGGGTAGGTTTCTCCGGCAATAAAATAATTTTATTGCAATCTAGTCTTTGGTTAACTCACTGTCATTAAATGGGTTAATTGTTAACCCAATCTAACCGTAATAGGCGCAACAGGCGTTTCAATTCTCAAATATGTATTTTTTACTACTCGAGACTATTTTTAGAAATTTAATATTGATTTATGGACTACTTTTCACGACCCTTATATATTGAAAAAACCAGGGCTGTGGAGTCGCGTGACGACGACTCTGACTCCGAGGATTTTTTTAATAATTTCATTTTAACTAATATATATCGCCTGTGGAAAGGAAAAAAGACGTAACCCACACATATCAAATTTTACAGGAGGGGCTAAAAACGTGTTTTGATGATTTTGTGACATATGCAAATTATGAATTATACACAACCTTGAAGTGCAAGGAGACTTCTAAACTGGTGTTTAGTTGACACAATCTAATATTAATTAAAGAAATTGTCTCGGGAAAACCTTTATTTCTGTGTTTTTTCTTGGTTTTAATTTTTTACAAGGTCATCTTTTTCAAACTTGAAAGCTAAATTTAGATACTAATTCGGCATTTTCAGCTTCCATCCTTTTGATAGAATGTTTGTCAAGTTGTATAAATTGTGATTATCGAAAAAAGCTGTTTTGGAAAATTGAGTCAAATATGAGACTATTAAAAAGTCCAAAGCAAATATGTTTAAATTTCGATGATAAATGTACGATGTAATAAAATACATTTCTATAATTTCACTATGAAAAGTCATATCACAAAAGACTATCAGCAAAAAGACTTAGTATACAATATTACTACATCAGAACATTTCCAATACGTTTTATACCTTGTTGTCCACCATGTCAAGTGGCAATACAAGACCGGCCGTCCGATTGTTTTTATTTCTAAAACCGTCTTGTCCCATTACTGCACGATGCGATCAAGTACGTGAGGGGTTGTTGCGAGCCCCGGCGTCGGGACGCCTCGCTCGCCGTCTCTTTCGCCCAACGCCTCGCCCGGAATTCCCACCGTCCGGCACTCCAGCCAATGATTAGGTACTCCAATCTAAACCACTTCGTTATTGCTTTGTCCTAGATGATTTTATGCCAGCCTGGTAGTTTTGGACTACTTAACGCTGAGAGTTACCATCGCAACCACTCAATATTGAACAAATGTTTGACAATGCTATTGGTAATAATCATTTTGAAATTGGTCTAAACTTAGAGTCCATATTTTAGGTATTAGTTTTCAGTATTCAGAAAGAAGATAAAGATTGATTGAACATTTTTAAAACAATCAAATCATTTATTATTTATTGTCGCCTGCTGTGGCCCAGTTGGTTAGAGCTTGCTCCACCGATCACACATGTCTGGGTTCGATTTCCGGTAAGATTACAGTGAATTTGATAATTATTCAATTCAAAGTTGTGATCGAAGACTAGGTGTTTGTGGTGTCAATTCAGATTATTTTCTCTCCTGCCATCCTTATGATCCTTTAATAACTGGGTGTAACGATAGCGATTAGTTAATCACTAGTCTTATTTTAACCTTATCCTTCTTTCCATACTACTTACTCACTTTGAAAAAAGTGAGGTTGAACGGCTGAGTAACAAACAGCTCTCGTAGAAATAACTTCTGCTGAGATACCTCCATTGGGAGCGGACATGGATTTTACAAATATATATATATATATTG
Source organism: Himalopsyche anomala (assembly GCA_031772345.1). Taxonomy (NCBI): domain Eukaryota; kingdom Metazoa; phylum Arthropoda; class Insecta; order Trichoptera; family Rhyacophilidae; genus Himalopsyche; species Himalopsyche anomala. The sequence goes on from CM062840.1 coordinate 3,723,911, forward strand.
AAAGACCCCCCTGTGTTAGAACACAGTACAACCCCGACAAAAGCGCTCGGAAGATAAGCGCGCTGACACTAGCGCACACTATAGATTATTTTGTATTGTTGACTGCGCATTCAAATAAATTTACTCACATAAGATAACATTATTTCAAAAAATAAAATACACATTTGTTATAAATCCAGTTTTATATAAAAAAAAATCAGGACAGGTTTCGCTCATGACGAGCATTATCATTGATATAATCGACCAGTTGATAATGGTCGTCATGAGTGAAACCGGTCCCGATCTTTTTAAATATAAGTGGAATTAGTACAAATGTGTTTTTTTTAATATAATGCCTTTTCACCAAGTATTGACAGAGAATACCCTAAAAGTGAATAAAAGTAATTGATATTAAATACAAATTAGTTGGTTACCTTTACAAAATTAGAAAAAGAGTAATTTCATTCCGCCATTTAAATTTAGTACATAAGTATTTGAGTGTTAATCCGTTTTGATATCGACTGTGGAAAGAAAAAAGGACGTAACCCACACATCAAATTTTACAGGAGGCGCTAAAAACGTGTTTTGATGATTTTGTGACATATGCAAATTATGAATTACACACAACCTTGAAGTGCAAGGAGACTTCTAAACTGGTGTTTAATTGACACAATCTAATATTAATTAAAGAAATTGTCTCGGGAAAACCTTTATTTCAGTGTTTTTTCTTGGTTTTAATTTTTTACAAGGTCATCTTTTTCAAACTTAAAAGCTAAATTTAGATACTTATTCGGCATTGTTAGCTTCCATCCTTTTGATAGAATGTTTGTCAAGTTGTATATATACATTGTGATTATCGAAAAAAAGCTGTTTTGGAAAATTGAGGGTTACGTCCTTTTTCCTTTCCACAGTCGATATGATAACTCAATCAATAAGAAAAAAAAAGGAATCTGAAAAGAGCAATTCAGTAATTTTAGCTAATTAAAAATTTGTGTTTAAAATATCTCTTCATGTTCATCATTTTGTTTGATACGCATTATTTACAAAATAACTTCCATGCATGTTTCAAGATGTCTTTTAAATTTTTATCGCCGTGCATATATGCGAAAAAAAATCATTCAAACGTATTGAAATAATTTTACAAAGACCACTGCCATGAAAGAGATAGCGTAACATCGGTGATCCTTTTCGTTATCTAATATAAAAAAACAATATAGTATATATAAATCTTACTGTTTGTGAGTATACTAGTCTAATTGGCTTAGCGATTCAATATCCCTTTACCGAAGTGCTGCAGACTCCTGTAATCTGATTCCGTTTGACAGAACGATTTCCTGCTAGCCGGATATTCAAATGCGAGCCGCCAGCCACTTTGCTGAGCGAGCGTTTTTATTTTATAACCAAGTTCACGGAACATTTCCCGAATCTCGATCGTAAAATCTTGTTTCGATTTCGTTTTAATGTCTCTTCTGCACCGTTAAGTTTCGTATACTGCGGCGGCTCCGTAATACATTGTAACAGAGCCATGATCTATCTCCTCAAAATTCTGCCATCCTGATATTATACATTACAAACACTTGTATTCCTTGGTAACTTTGCGATGTTTCTGCAGCGATTAATTTCTTGTAATTTAAAAAAATTACGTCCTCTTTTTTCTGCCGTCCTAATAACATGGTGAACAATTTTGCAGTAAGATAAAAAATGCACTTGAAAAATGACACTAATTCTTCTTGATTTTCTACAACAACAAAAATGTTATTAAGTAGTTCTTGTTTTATCTATTTTTTTTTGCTTTTGCTACGGTTTATTGAGGCCCCTAACTGACGTCAAAACCTTCTTTAAGGTATTTATGTTTAACGCTATGTCTTACCTGGACGAAGTCACTGCGAACGCGATTGGAACACTGCTTAAAGCGAATCACAATATCAAAAAGAATAATCGTGACTACGTTGTGTCACGTGGACACTCTATAGCGGCCGAGATCATTTGATATTTTCGTGCCGCACCGAGTTGTTTTGCATTCGCTTTGATTTCGTCCACGAAAGACATACAGTTAAGCTCTATGTTTCCAGTCACTCACACCCAATCTTTTAGCATTCCTCATGATTAGGGTATCCAATCCCGGGATTCGGGATCACCTATAATAATGAGTTATCCCCTATATTTTTTTTTGTTTGAAATTTTAAAATTTAAAAAATATTTGACATTACAGCTTACGCCAATGCGTCAAATATTTTGAAGTTGAAAGATCGATCATACGAGATATTACTCGATGAGAATTTTTGAAAGTCACATGAGATTAACTCAAGGAGAATTGACTTCACAAACACCCATGTTTTAGATCTCAAATTAAAATTGAAAAATCCAATTTTGATCGGTAGAGCAAGCTCTAACCAACTAGACCACAGCAGGCGACAATAATATAATAGGATAAGCTATGGAAAAAGTATAGCTAATCGAGGATTTCAAATTCTTCGGTGAGCTAAAAAAACGACTTTCGGAGATAATCCGCGGAAAAAGTATAGGGAATTGAGGATTTTAAATTCCTCGGTGAACTAATCCCAATCCCGGGATTGGAAAAAGGCTCCAGGATTGGATACCCTACTCATGATGTAATATGCCGATATCCTCCGGGGTGACGTAAGGGTTCTTCTGGGTTTCTTTGTATACCTTGCAAAAACCTGTAGATTATTTTTTTACAACGATCACTTCTGCTCAATCAAATAAAAATTCTCTTCTGTCCATATAAAAAATGTTGAATATTTTTTTAAATATAACATACTGATGAAAGTGTCATTTCAGAGATTAGAACAACTGGACACAGCTTTTGATTTTGTTTTCACACGGCTTCGAATCAAATGTGTAAAAAATAAACAATATTGAGATTTGATTTGTAAAACAGTTCATTTTATTTTCGTAAAATGGCTGCTTTTTGGCAGTCTTCTCGCTGGGGCCGTCGGGTTTTGTTGAGGCAAACTAGTGCCTTTTATCTATATTGCCCAATAATGAGCATTGAATGGGGCTCGTTTCGGAAAAAAAATCTCCAAAATCACAAAGGTTAAGGTCACTTAGGACAAGTTTATCCTGATTACCTTTGTACAAAGAAAATTTAAGCAGAATGAAAGAGAATTGGTCTTTTATATACGTTTCAATCGAAGGTAACGCAATATCTATTAAGTAACCTTCTTTTAAAAAATGCGTGTATTCAGAATTCAAAAGAAAATAGTTCGATATGCTTCAGTTGCGCTTGGTGTATTTATCAAGAATATTCGTTTTCCAAGTGCCTTTTTGTTGACGAACATTACAATGATTCTTTAGTTGATTTGTTATGGGCAAAGAAGTATGTACATCAAAGTGATATTACGTTTTTAAATTATTTTGTATCCATGTCCGCTACCAATGTGGAGCATATGGACTCCTAATGGATGTATCTTAACATAAGTTTTTCTACGAGAACTGTTTGTTACTCAGTCGCTCAACCTCTTATTTAAAGAGAGTAGTAGGGGTATAAGGATAAGGCAAGGACAGGACTAGTGGTTAACTAATCGGTCTCACTACACCCAGTTATTAAAGGATCGGAATAGGTGAGAGTGGATTTTTAAAACATCACAAACACCCGTGCCTACAAACAGAAATATTTAAATCGATCGAAAAAATGCTGCCCGCACTGGGACTCGAACCCGTGAAGTCCGTTCCAAAAAAATAATGAAAAAAATGTTCAATTACCATAAGTGTATTTAAGCATGACTAATCAATTTTGAAATAGATGGTTTGTCAGTATTGCGCAAGTATTGATTGTTGAGTAATCATATTTACTGTAAATCGTTATACATACTGCCGCCAACTAAGGATTCTGATTCGAGAGAATCCGAGAATAAATTCCCGGGAAATCGACACATTTTGCTAGACTTAGTTCCCGGGAAATTTGAATAAAATAACCCAAGCTTTGCTAACTTTTTAATAAAATATGATTTTATTCATTCATATAAATATTGTTTGAGAATATCTTTACTTTAAGAATCTTTGGAAATTTTATAAGGCAATTCAAAATATGGATTTTTTAAAAAATCTTCTATTTATTTAATAAACTTCAATATTGTCATCGTACATACGTGTGACGTATGCTAGTTTGCAATAATAACCATAACATTACTGACCAAATGTTTGTTTTATTGGCAAAATTAAACGAATCCCCTAAATGATGTGTAATAAAAAGCAATACATATATTTACAATCCTGTCTTGTCATCTTACAACCGTTGTAATATTTAATTTAAAAAATAAGCTGAGTTTTGATTTACCGACCGCGTTTAAATATTTTCTACTTCGGTCTCGGGATGCGAAAATTTTCCGGGACGTAATAATTTTATGTTTCATATCCCGGGACATAAGAATTCTGTGACTTCAGAGTCCCTACTGCCAACACAATAATAGTGCAGTAACACAATGCCGAGTATTCGAATGCAACTGACATTCGTTTCTAGCATTGTTTGTTGCATCAACAAACAAGCGATAATTCTATTATTTTCATCTGTCGTTTTGCGTCAACAGTGTTATTGAAATGTCACGGAGATTGCGAGCAGCCGCTTACAATGAACTATTGTATCATAGTTAGTGGCAGCTTAATTCTGTTCGTATTCATGAGACAAAATTTCGTTAAAAAGATTGTTTTTAGGCTTAAAAGTATATTTCTGTTTTTGTATTGTTTTACTGGCCGAGATTAAAAACCTTACCCTTGGTAGTTAAGTCCGAAAAATTCCGATTGATACACGTTAGGACTAGAAACCGGGATCTTAATATTAATGGTGTTTTTTCTGTACCGAAATACTGGTATTTCGGTATTGAAGATTGACTGAAATCGAATTTTGAGTAGATAGAAAGTATCACACATAAAGTTGCGGTATTTATGTTAACCCTCCAGAGACGAGAGCTTTTTTTCGATAAAAAAAAATATTTTTTAAGCCATATTGAAGTCACGGATAACTTTTATTCCTTTAACAAAAATTAAAAAAAAACGCCAAGTCGTTGTACAGAAACCCCGCATGACTATATGGTCATGCTCATACTTTTTTTTACCGTGTAATATTTTGTATTATATTATATAACACCAAGTATTGACAATGAACACCCTAAAAGAGAGGTTAAGCGACTGAGTAACAAACAGTTCTCGTGAAAAAACTTCTGTTGAGATACCTCCATTAGAAGGCCATTTGCCCCACATTGGGAGCGGACGTGGATGTGGAAAAGTGTTGAGTAACTTTTCTACATCAACATTCCAGGCGGAATTCCCAAATAAAAATAACAATATGTTGTGTGATGCTGTAGCCGGTTGTGATGGGTACAACGTTGAGTACTTAATGTAACATCTGGCACGTTTTCAATCACGACAAAAACGCCGCCTTAGCCTCCATTTTCTTTTTTGTTGTTACCAGTTCGTATATAATGTTATATCTTAGTTCTCACATAGCGAACGGAGGCAGGCAAGAGTTAAAAATACCCCGGTAATTGCTCGCCTACGTCCGTCGAATAAAACAGGTGTTTTTAAATGAGGCTCTTTTTGCACCCTTGGGGAATTTTTATCCCGGAGATTTTTTTTCGGCTACCTACCCGGCATCCGAACCCTCGATCCTCTCGTTATCCGAATTAACGAGGCGAAGGACTCTCTCACGGACCTCTTCTCCTGGGGCTCAGAGTTCGCGGGTTTTACGGCAGGGGCCTTCTTAATATCTTAATACCAATTAATTTTCGGGCACGGCCGTCCCGGAAGTGGATTTTTTAATGTGTTTACGAATAATGGACGTCGTAGTGGCGTAACTAGCGAGTGGATATTATCACAATGTGGATAAGCAGCCAAGTCCCCTAGGTGAATTAAACATGCCTTCTGCTGAACGATGTTCTTCGTTATAATGTGTGTTTTTTTTATTTAAATGTTTAAAAGATAATTTCTAAATATAATTTCATAAAATATACCGGTAATGGTCTCCAGGAGGTCTCACCTTTGCAGTAAAAGCTAAAAAAGTACAATAGGTTAAATAAGGTAAAAATATCATCGTATTTAGTTGTATAATTTTTATATAAAATGAGTTTATTGGTATTTCGGCATGCGCCATCGTCAGAACTATCATCTGCTGAAATAGCTATTAATTAATTTTATAAAAAATGTAGAACTCAATACATTGATATTTTTACCTTATTAAAATGGAGTTCTATCATGTAAATGGCAATTAAATCAATTAAATAATAGCCGCCTGTGTGGCCGAGTGGTCAGCGTTGTTGGCTTCGGTTACGGAGGGCACGGGTTCAAATCCCGGTACGGACAGTTTTATAAATTGATTTTTCAATCGATTTATGAATTTCTGTTCGAAGGCATGGATGTATGTGATGTCTTCAATTCCTCACTCCCATCCATCCTATCCTATAAACGGGCGTATCGAGAGCGATTAGCTTACCACTAGTCCTGTCCTAGCCCTATTCTTCTATCCCTACTCTCATTGGAAAAAGAGAGGTTGAGCAACTGAGTAACAAGCAGTTCTCGTAGAAACACTTCTGTTGAAATAAACTCCATTAGGAGTCCATATGCTTCACAATGGGAGCGGACATGGTTAAAAAAAATATATTGACTTTAGAAAGGCAAAAGAACGTGACACACATAACATTTTTTTCAGAAAGCGAAAATCTATAATCTAATCTATAAGCAGTTTAAGAAAAACCTTTGTGTATGTAAGTCTTTTCTCCTGGTTGAAGTTTTCACATGCCCCGCTATTTTCAAAATTAATTTTGATAATAATTCGGCATTTGCAGCATACACCCTTTAGATAGAACGTGTATTAAGTGGTTTCATTGTTATTATTAAAAAAATGCTATTTTTAAAAAAACGTATTTTTATTTCTTTATTTTAATCATTAATGATATAACAATAAATTTGCCTAAGTACTATTCACTAATTGTTATATCTCTTTTTAATGCATGTGATGTAATTGGGTATATATGAGATAAATAAATAACTTACTTAACGACATGCGATTTACTTTAATAAGTTATTTTTTATACAACTGACATTAATTCAAAATGGCGCCCTAAATTGCTTAAATTCCCGCAAGTTCCCAACCCCCTTAAGTTGACAATATGATATCCTACTCTATGTCACTAACTACATCTTAGAGAAATATCTATTTTATTTGATCGTAGACAGTATTGAAGTTAAATATGATTAATTATGTATTATAGATATGTTTATGTCAAGTCATAATACGTAATTCTATCGTCGATATATTATACATATATCATATATCAAAGCTGGAAAATAGTTTGGTTTATGAAAGGGTGTCTGAGAATTTTCGATCATTATGAGTTTGGTAGCAGTGATGGAATATGATATTTATTTAATCAAGGTTGTAGATTCGGAGTCGGCAGTCGTGGTGTCGGTTTAGTCCGGAGTCGGAAACTTCTTAATACTACGATTGTTATTGTATTAACATTGGTTTAGTTACGATACTTCTTTTTCATCACACACATTTTTTTTTTTACCTAACGCACCACATAAAATTTCTTGTATATAAAACAATCACAATCAACGTTTACGTTATAGTTAAAAATCTTACGACAAAGTTAGTTTAAAGATGCTTGTCAAAGAGGCGATAAGAAATCTATATGACTCGTAGTAACACAACCAGCGGTGGGCTGCCAATATCTTAACAAGGGGCTCGGTAAATGTTATCCATTTTTTATCCATGTCCGCTCCAAATTACGAGCATATGGCGTCCTAATGAAGGTATCACAACAAAAGTTATTTTTCTACGAGAACTGCTTGTTATTAAGTCGCTCAACCTCTCTTTTCCAAAGAGGGTAGTAGGGATAAAATGATAAGGACAAGACAGGACTAGTGATTGATTAATAGTAGCGCCCAGTTGAATTGGAGGATCGGAAGAGTGGGAGGCAATCCTAAGACATCACAAACACCCATACCTTCGAACAAAAAATAGATAAATCGATCGAAAAAATGCTGCTTCGTACTGGGACTCGAGCCCGTGAGGTCCGACACGGAAGCCCGCAACGCTGAACGAAAAAATGATGGCACAACTAATTTTTCGAATTAAACCATCTACAGAAATTGCAGTTATGTGATGATTTGATCTAAGACGAATGATTTTCTTACCTTAACAAGGGGCTCGCCGGCCGCGTCGAAATTTAACAAAGGGCTCGCGCGAGCCCCCCGAGCCCCCTTCAGCCCATCCCTGAACATAACCAGTGAAGTAACAAAGTGATGAAAATTAATCTCACAATCAAACATATTAAGTAGGTAACTAATTAATAACGTTCATACGTGTGAATTAATTTCGTAAGCGTCCACCAATTGTTTTGTATACATTCTCACATATAAAAAAACACCGACTGAAACCGGTCATGATGATGATATTATCCATAAATGATATACGAAGTATATATATTTACTTAATTTGAATATTATATTATGTACATCTTCACATAGTGATACCATGAACAAAAACAGATGATAACGGTACCGGCAGGGTTCAATTCAGGTTGCCGGTTCGCCTCGTTGAATACTTAACCGTCCAAGGACGAGCGTGACTATATGGTAACAGTAAAAACCGTTTCCTATTGATCCCACTACTCATCCTTTTTCTACGTTAATATCGTTGGCTTCACTCAATTTTGGTTAAAAAGTATGCAGACTTCAGCTAGTCATCAGCCGCGGAGGCGTAAACAACTACAAAAGCACATTTTTTTAATTTCTGTTTATTTTTAATGGACTTTTTGAAATTGTTCGTTATTATTTTAAAACAACTTTAATTTATTAACACTACTTTTAAAAATATATTTGTGTTGAAATTATGTTGATCTACTTTGAATATGAGGTCAAATTGTAAATATTTTTTTATAAATTTCACGTTATGCTATATTTTAACACCGAATGTTTGTATGACCATACGGTCACGCTTGTCTTTACTACTGTCCTTACACAATATTACACGGGGCATATAAGGACTAGCATGACCATAAAGTCACGCTGCGTTTCCATACAACGAATTTGTTTTCTTTTTACTAGAAATATACTTCAATATGAATTAAAAATATATTTAAAAAAAAAGCTATCGTCACTGGAGGGTTAAATTTCATCCAAGAGCCATACACTATTCTAAGATACGTTCTGTAAGGCTGAGCTTCGCCGCACTAGCAAAGTGAAGATAACTGTAAATCCTATCCACCTTTACTCACACCTAGAATGCTTGAACCGAATTCTATTCTAACAAACACTAAGCCCCCGTGGATGCTGAAAGCTCTTCGAGTAGATGCACGGTTTGATTTGAGTTACCAAATGACGAAACTGCAGTCCTCTTCAGACAAACAGTGTCCTTTTGTCTGTCGTAACGATGAAACGATTTCACTCCTGCATTCCAGTAAGGGTGTCTTTAGCGAAGATGACTTTTCAGCAAGTGCCAGGACTTAAACGACACAGTTGAAAAGCAGCATTTTCTCTAATTCAACCAGTATTTCATAATTATTATTGAGAATATTCATTCATACTATATATTGATTTATTTGACGTTCAAGTGATACATTAACCCTTTGAGCGGTGAGCTAATTTTTACTAAATTAGGTTTTTTCTTTTATTTTGATTATTTGTAGTATTGCCGCACACAAAAATATAAAAACCTTTTTTTATAAAACATTTTTAGTACTTTTCCCCACATAAAATTTATTGGATCAGGACCGGTTTCGCTCATTGTGAGCATTGTCAACTTATAAGAAATACAATGAAACAGTGATATTTATACAAAAGTTAAGTAAGAAAAACAAGGTATGACAAACTATTGGTATACCAAAAGTACTAAAAATGTTTTATTTTTTTTATCATAATGCCATTCCACCAAGTATTGATAGTAAACACCTTAAAAGTGAAATATTCTCTAGTTGAAAAATTCTCTGTACCTATAGACCTATGAGTATTATCGTTGCTTTCTAAACAGTTACATCAATCATTTTGTTACAGTACTTCTACATAATATTCAGAAGTTCTTATTGCAGTGTTAGTAGCTAGTCTACGCAGAGAACTGTTGACCACGAAGAAGGTTCTCGAAATTGCGCGGCCGCCTGTACGCTTTGTCTTTTTTGATGAATTGCTTTCCCTTAATAGTTCAAATTAGAGTAATTACTATAAACATTGGAATAGGACTGACTACCCGTTACGTTAGGCATACAGTGCAACCCTAAAACTGCCCCGAGCGAAGTGTACAAAGTGTTCTGCGGCCGCGAGAGGTTTTGGTTGCCGAATCGCGTCGCACAGATGTTGCGAAGAGCAAGGCCTCGTGCCCACAGTGGCAAGGGTTGTGTTAGAATTTAGAATTATAGTCCGTGGTGAACACTCGTAACTAATACCAGTTTTTATTATGTTTCTTATACTAAACACAGTACTGTCAGTACACAATCGCTGTATTTTTTTTTATATACAAGCTACTAAGAACATGCTGGAATAGTAGTATTTCTATATATTTCTAGAACGGTATTGATATATTGATGTATTGGTATTTTCACGAAGATGATACAAAAACAATGTATTTGTCTTTAAAAGGGTTGCTTAATATACTTAATAGCTATTTTCTCACCAGGTCATCGTTGGATCTATTATTTTACTAATTTTATCTTATATATTTTAATGTAACTAATCGTTTTATTTTCTCATGATGAGTAAAACGGGTTCGACAAATATATTTAAATTGTGAAATGGGTTCAGAATGTCTTCCATTTTTATGCATATATGGGTTCACTTCGTGTATTTGAGCAAGAATTGACGATTAATAAAATAAAAGAGATATTAAATTGGAAAATGCATCAAAGTGTTTTTTTTCGTAAATCATATCTACTCGTAAAAATATATAAACCATTGACTTACAACTGTTTCTCGTAAAGGAAATGTTCATTCGAATAGTTAAATTTTTCATAAGGTGTGTGAAACGAAAAAAAATACTATTAGCATAGAAGTCTGGAAACTTTGCTTCAACTTACCTATCTCACTAATTTTAATGTTTGGGTGAATAAAAAAATTCAATTCTGAAAATTTTTAGTGATTCTGGCGTTAAATTGCAATACAAAACTGCTCCGCTGCCGTGGCTGTTTTTTCGTTTGTAAATACGTGTGTGGTTTTAAAAAAAAATGTTTTACTCAGCTTTCCTGTGATATGACCCCTTCGCATGATAGGCTTTAGTGCGCTGAGGGACCAACCCTTTAACGGTGTGTTGTTTAATTAGCGTCGCGGTTTCAGCCCTCACCCCTCATTGCGGCTGACATCTTGCGCTGTCGAAAATAATAATAATATCATCTTGTATTCAGAGACAAAAGCTGCACGCGGAAAGTTGCGAGAAATCGTTTTTAATGATGTATTTAAAAAAAAACATTGTACACTATCACTTACTCCAATAATTCTTGTTAACCTTTAAACACCGTAGACTTTTTGCGAAATATTTGCATGGCCCGTAGCTTTTATAAAAATAATTATATCTCTAAAACTAGTCAGTCTATATGGGTAAAATAAAAAGCATTAGCAAAATAAAAGATTTTTTATAATTAACGAAAGCTTTATTTACAATTTTTCACATTTTTAAAATATTATACATTTAAGTTAAAGAATTAAATAGATAAAAATTAGACAAAACTTAAAAAAAATAAACCATACGATTACAAAAAATAGAGAATTTTCTAGGTATGGAAAAAAATCTGTATCCCCATTGAAATATGTTGTATGGTGTGGATAAAGCTGATTTATTACGGTCCGCCTAACACAACGCATATTTCAAGAGTCGACCTTGTAACGCAGATGTTTATATTACTCAATATGACAAAAATATTGAAAATATACATCGAAACTGAAAATAAAATTATGGATCGGTATCTCATTCGGTATTATCATAAATCAGTGTATCCGATAGCGAAATGTACCATAATCACTGGTCCCGTATGGGATAGCTGGGCGTTTTAAGATTAATATATATTCAACAATTCATTCAGTACTCCAACTCGCCGAGACGGTGTTCGATTGGCTATCAAAAATTGTTTATTTGATTTTCAGCCCTACAACTTGATTTATGAAAATGAACATTAATCCCCCGGAAGAGTCCATAATTCGTAATGAATATTGTGTTGGGAAATTCTATTTTAAACACAGCTATAACTTTTTCTTATTGGCTTACAAATTGAATCCACAATGGCTTTTTATTTTTTACTTGCAATATTTTCATTATAAAAACTCATCGATCGAATCTTGTTTTGATGTTTTATCCCAAGAAGATGGAGTGGTCGGCAACTTAAATGTCTAGCATAAATGCATTTTTGTATTATGTACAGCAAATTCAATTTTGACATTTTTATGACAAAAAAATATTCAAAGGTTAGTTCGTGCCCGTCATCAGAGTTAGTAAAATAGCTTTAAAAGTCTTTTGTCTCCCTTAAAATGGATATAATTCTCAATGAATTTGCAATATTTCAGATCAAAATTGCGCAAAGTATAAACCCACAATTGGCAAAAGAAATTAAGCGATACAATTCGGTAAATTGCGTTTTAAGCCAATAATTGTTCAATATCGCCTAAGGCGTTAGTGACAAAAGATTTAGAGCGTTCGTCTGATCTTTTTTAGGGCTTGTGCATTTTAGTGTTTTGATTTGTTATCGTATGTTCCACGTGGATCTCGGTTGAAAAACGTTGATCTAGAAAACTAAAAGTATTCAGTATAATATCAGAATAGGCATTAGCCATATATTACTATTTATTAACCACACTTAAGGAATTACTTTTTGGAACTTTATTAAAAAAACTTTCTCGTGTAAAATGTATAAATTATTGTTTACGATTTTCTGCCTATTACGGATCGATATGTAACATTAAAAACCTAAATCGAGTTTTCGTGTATTTTCGTTGTTAAAGAAAACAGTAAGGTCACTTAATTTTAAAGTGTAAGCATTTTTTTTTTTAAAAACGTTTGATTGGGGTTAGCTGGGAAAAATACTTGAAGATAAATAGTCGTTTTTTCCCGTACCTATTTTAATAATTCTGTTCGCTCCTCGCACGTGTACGCAGAATGCTTTCACGGTCCTCAGCAAAGTGCCACACGATGCCCCGTCACGTAAGGCTGTCCGCCTCGATCGGGGCCGGAAGGTAGGCTCTCGAGGACGTGCGCAAGCTGGGAAATGCGAGCGAATTAACGGAATTGTCGTTAGCGACGCCGTTGCTCTTCTAACGGCGATGTGAACGACATGTAACTCGTGCGAGGACGTCCTTTCCGTTTCGCCAGATGTTTTAAAAGGTATGATTGATTACCTTGATTGCGTTTTGATCAGATATAAAGATTCTGCTTGACGACAGAGAGCCGACATACATATGTTAAAGCGAAACTTGTTTGTCTTCAAGCTTGATATTGTTTTATTATTTTAACACAACGTTATAAAAAAGTTTGATATTATACTTTATTACAATAGATTTCTACCTAGTAAATGCCAATTGTCAGGTCCATGGCAAAGTAACCAACGTCGTTGGCTTACGGGACAGATCACACAGCAAGATCGAACAGCATTTTTTCAAACGGTTTGTTGATTTCTCTTCGAGCGCATGAGTGTTTGTGATGCCTGAAAATTCCATCCCAATCCTAAGTATCAGCACAGCCAGATCAGTTAGCTAACCCAGAGGTGGGGAAACTTTTCATTTCTAAAGGCCACATTCATTTATCTGATTCAACATAAGGCCGCAGTAAAGAAAACTTTGACACCTTTTGACATTTTTTTTGATCAAAGTGAATACATTGTATTATAAAATTGTGTATTTATTAAAAAAATATCCAGATTGATTTTCAAAAAATGGCACAAGTCAAAAGACCGCATCAGAGTAGCCAAGAGATCGCAGGTTCCCCACCACTGAGCTAACCACTAGTCATGTACTAACTTGATACTCTTATCATTACTCTTTACGAAAAAGGAGAGGTTAAGCAACTGAGTAGCAAGCAGTCGTGGCACACACACACACACGCAAGTATTATTTATATGGATGTGTTATAATGTAAAAAATACATGAAATTCGTTTGATCAGAAAAAAATCCTTTGACATAAAATTACAATCGCGCGCTGTTCAAAAAGTTTGTTCAAACAGAAATAATTAAACAATTTAATTGAAAGAGTTCCGCGCGCGATTCCCCACGATCGATCTCTTTGTTTTAGAAAAAGCATTTTTTAATTTAGCTGTTTATAAATAAACTCGCAACACTTTCAAAGACATCACTTCCTTTTGACCCACGGTGCTCTTTCGCTCCTCTGGGCTAATTAATACAAAATCACTCTTGCTTTATTTCGCCCAATCTACAGGATGTTCATTAATATTTGTGTATATTTTATTTTACGGCATTTGTTATTAGTTTTTAATAACATAAGTGTATTTTTATTTCAGTTCCAGGTATTGAGGCGGAAATGGTTTTTTTTAAATTCTATTGACTATGTTTTGTGATAAATGAATAAATAATTTTGATTTACAAACTGAAATATTTTTTTTTATATTAAATCATTCACACTTAAATATTTCAGCAGAGGTTAATCATATAAAAGGTGATTACTAGGATAAGCTTTTCGGCTACCACTTGACTGCGGCGGTCGGCAATTCTTATTATTGATATACATACATAGATGGCACTGACTGTGATCAGTTTCGTTGAGCGAGACACCACAAAATCAGTCTATATAAAATAACAAATTAGCGGATAATAACGTCAAATTTTCCTTACTAGGCTCGCGACCGTGATCCATTTCGCGTTCTATTTCCTATTTTGATTTCGCGATCGATCGGGGAACATTCTCAGCTGACATAAATGTGAGAAAACAAAAAGTAACACACTTTAGAAAATACTAAATTAGTGGATAATTAATTACTTTTGGCTAAGTTTTTTTTTATAAATAACCAAATTACCTTGATTTCTCCATTGTAGTCTTCCTGTAGTGTTGAGCAGATAGGTGCTCAGGCTTTGTTTCACGATAGCCCTTTCAGCCAGAAGTCGAGCACCTTTTTGCCTTTGTGTTTTGTTGAACTTTCCTTTTGCCGCCTTCGCGATGTTATTATTATTATCAATATAATAATGGAATATTTTAGATGGCAGCGCTGGGTATCTCAATTTTACAAAAAAAAAACTTTTGGTAGAGTATATTTAATTTAGATTACACCTGCTCCACAAATCGTCTCAGAACGCATGCGATAAAAGTATAAAATATGTATTGAATTTAAAATGTAAAACATATGAACATAATTATTCATTGACTCGGATAGATCGTATTACAGAAATGGTTGACTCGATTGCTCTACATGGTGTTTATTAAAAAAAAACTGTTTATTTCAATCTCTATATGTTTTGAATGATTTTTATGATTGATTTTTTTAAATATATAAATTGATTAACTGGCAAAGGACGTCAATGTACAGAGATGTTTACAAATTTTGATAAATAATTGTCCGTTTTCAAAAGTAACTAGAACATGTACGTACGAGCAGCAGTGGGCTACCAATACGTTAACAAGGGGCTCGCTCAATATCAAAGTAATTTATCAGTCATATGCAATTCTATGCAATACTTTTAAATAAGCAAACGATTGTTACTTAATACACTTAAAATATGCAACAATATGCGGTTTAACATAAACTAATCAAAGTAAATGGCTAAAAATGTACTACTGTCTATACTAGAAGCTGTCGTAGATAGTATATGTCAGAAATTGCAGTTATGTACTAGTTTGATCTGAAAATATTTTTTTCTATTAATTTAACAAGGGGCTCGCGCGACCCCCTCCGAGCCCCCTACAGCCCACCCCTGCGTACGACTGGTCAATATTTTACTTCAGTCGAGAAGACTTTATTTGTAGATACGTTTTTTCCAGCGGGACATACATCAAGTTTGATGCAATCTGCGCAACATTTTGTAATACATTTCAATGTAAAAAAAAAAATAATCTTTTTTTGAATTTTATTATTAACACTTCCGATACTTTACAATACTTCCGATATGTTGGCTTGCCCTTAAAGAACCAAGTGAAAAAACATGTTTTTACACTTACCGCCCTTTGATGGACGGTACAAACCCAGGGCCGTATATTAAAAAAAAAACATGTTACTTGGTTCCTAAAGGGTTAGTCTTCCGATATATTATCGGGAGTATTTTTTAGCACCACAGGGGAAGTGTTAAATGAACATTTTTTCATCCTGCATGGGCAAAAACTTTGTAAATAAAAAGTAGAAATCTACAAAGTTTTCCAGTTTATTATATTTTCTCTTAATTATTATACTGTTATCCTGTCAGTCATTTGTATACAAGTAACGTTGGCACACTTTTGAACAGTCTTCGGCTAATTTTTGCCAAAAACCTTCTGTGTTATGGCGTTATTTATATATTTGTCATAATTGTTTTGTTATAATAAAATATGCACAGACGTCTCTCCCGAATTACAAATTATTGTTCTTCTACAAGATCTTTGGGCGTTTAGCAATTCTGTTGTTTGACTAAAGCGTTTGACGTATTTCTCTCGATAACAATGTTATAGAAAAATACCCAAAATCCGATGGGGGTCCTTTACCGACCCCAATGGTTTCCTTATTATTATGAATTTCAAAAAAAAAAAAATAGTCTGAGGGCTTTAAAATATCTGTCTGCATCATTCCTCATACATTTTTTTTTTATAAAATTCCGTGTTTTTTTTTTTTTTTAAATATTCGTATTTTAAGTTGCGCGTAAAAAGACGTCATCCCAGTACACATATGCAATCGCAACTGACGAGATTTAGCCAACCAATCATTGCAAATGCTATTTTACGAGCGACCGCTTATCGCGTATTTATATAAAATGAGGCATCGATGTCAGTAAGATATTGTGTTTTTTTAGTTTAATAGTATTCGAGGATACATAAATTATTATCTTTACTTTGTACACATCAATCCGTTTTTTGTTCTACTTTGAGGATCTTTTTTCATTTAGTTGAATTTTTTTATTTCTGTTTTATTTAATAGAACTAGCGATCGAATATTTTTTTTTCTTCTACAAAAGGTCCATAAAACTATGATATAAAAATACCTTAATTATAAACATTGTATCACCCATATTAAAATAGATATATAAGAAAATGTGGGTATTGGGGGTCGCATTTCTTGAGCTTAGAACAGGAAAAGTTAAAATACTTCAAATTATTTATAAAAATTGTGCAGTGTACCAGATTAATACGATTTCGCCGTTTTGCTATAGCACCATTTGTGTATAAATAACCGTTTCGTGTCAAAAAGTGCTGTCTCTGCTTTCTTTAAAGTGGCTTGGCCTTGGCGACCGTTTCGAGAGCCCCACGTGTATCGATTTAATATTGTTTTATCACAACGTCGAACGAGAAAGTTTCGGGATATGTCGATGTATCATTGGATAATGTTTCTTGGGTGTTTGCATCATGTTTCAATGTGTACTGAGTACTGAATGTGTATAATAACATATATAAAGATTATCGCGACTGTTAAACAAACTTTATAAAAAAGCATTCTTTTATTATTATTACTGATTGCTCTAACTTTTTTCATCTGATTCAGTCTTTGCAGCCGCGGGATTGAATCTTTTTTCCGTAAATTTCTCGATCGATTTCTGAATCGTGGATTTTTGTTTGAGGCATTAATATTTTTGGTGTTTACATTATTCCACCCATCAGATTTAGCATATATGTACACATATGGTTATTAACTGACTATTAGTATAATTTTAAATCGCCACATTAATACTGTAACTGGATTTCTTGATTTCATTGTTTTTGGGGTAGCTATTATGTATGATTTCACATTTCATTTTACAGAATTATACAGAACACTTTTATTTTACACAATGATTATAACTTATAAGTGTAAGATGAATTTTAATCAAACAAAGTTTGAATTTCATTTTGTAAAGACCTAATTGAATTTTGCACGGGGTTTTACATGGTCCAAAGAACTTACAAAAACTTTTGCTGAAATGCACTATTAGGAATCCATTTTCTCCACATTGGGATCTGACATTGTTAAGAAAGAAACGTAATTAAAATCGATTAAATATATCTCGGCGTATATTGATTTTCAATTGCATTAAAAAAATATTTGACAATACTTAAACATTACCTTTTGTTCACAATGTTTTACCGATTTTTGTAATAAATGAATCAATGTTTCGATTTTAACGAATCTTTTATGTTAACGCATTTAGATGTGACACAACGTGTTTCCTTATTTTAAGAAGCGTCATCAGACTTATATCTTATATTAAGTGTAAATAAACTTTTCGAAACTAAACACATGTCAAATATTATTGCAATTCAAGTGAAATTTTTGATATATCAATTTGCCTACTATTTTTATTGAAAAGTCACTGCCGAAACCATTAAAAAAAAAATAACTTTCTTCCTTCAATATTTTATTTTCAACTATAAACAAAAAAAAAACACCAGTAAGAAACACACGCCAAGTTATTTATACCCATGTAATCTTATATGCAAAAAAAAAATTAACAATGAGTAAAGATGTCACATTTTGTATTGTTTCATTTGTTACATGAGAAAAAGTAAAATAAGCAAGCTTGTCAATCTTTGCAATTATATGTATCTTAATTACTTCTTTCTTTATTTCAGACCAAGACGGCGCAGAGCCATCGGGTAACAGCGTGTCCGCACACAATCTGGTCCGTCTGTCAGCCCTGGGAGACGGCGCATCAGGGCGCCGTGAGAAAGCTGAGCAAACCCTCGCCGCCTTCGCTGACCGCATGAAGCACGCTCCTGCCGCCCTGCCTGAGATGCTCTCTGCTCTCATGTTTCACACTGATTCGCCGACCCAGGTTAGTGCAGCATCATCACCAATACTTACAGTCGTATTCTAGCAAAATCACGATAGACCTTATTTTTTGGTGGGCCTAAAGAAAATCGCCTTTCGAGAGCGAATTACTATAAAATATTGTTGTTTTATTTTGATATTTTATTCTTATATAGTTTATCAATGATGAAATTATTTTTTTGATATTTATTTGTGATTAAATAAAGTTAAACCATCTCCTCGAGGCCAAACATTTGTTGTAGGTTTTAAGGCGTTTTTATGTTCTTAAAATTAACGTGGCGCTGCTGAAATCCGATTTAACGATTTCATTATTGTATACACTTACAAAGATCTGTCAATAGCTGACTTTACACTAAGGTGTTTTCACTTTCATTTAGTAAAAATCCATAAAAAAAGGACGTAACCCACAGTTTTTCTAAAACAGCTTTTTATCGAAAATCACAATACATACAACTTGATACACGTTCTATCAAATGGATGTAAGCTGAAAATGCTGAATTGGTATCTAAATTTAGCTTTTAAGTTTTACAAAAGAAGGGACTGTGAAAATTGCGATCAGGAAAAAAGACTTCAAAAATGGTATATTTTGAAAAAAAAAAAAAAATTTATGTTAGATAATGTCAGTTTATCAGTCTCCATGCTCTTTCATGTTGTGTATATTTCTTAATTTGCCTTTGTTCCAAAATCATTGAAACGCGTTTTTTGTCTCCTGTAAAATTTGTTATGTGTGGGTTACGTCCTTTTTCCTTTCCACAGTCGATATGAAAATAGTACCCGCTCTGTTTTGTGGCTTGTATGTCGCGTACTAAACGATTAGATTAGTCTCTTATCAATAAGCGAGATAAAACAATTGTTTGTCATATAATAATGTTGGATTTACACGCATTGATTTTTGATAACGACAAAAAAGCAGTGATATTTATTTTGTACGATTTTTGCTGCCAATGCCGTTATCAGTGTTATCAATTCTGTTATCACGGAGAAAGTGGTAAAATTATATTTAGTAGTACCTTTGGTGGGCATATATGTAAAAAAAGATTATTTCAAACATCAGTATGAATAACAGAACTAACTAATCCAGTAACAACTGGAGCATCCAATCCCAAATCATTTTTGTGATCCTGTGATTGATCTTTCACCATAAAACCGTGTCACAATTGTTTGAGATTCCTCCTGAGAGAATTTTGGTATTCCCAATTATTTAGGGATGTGGCATCGATCACTGAGAAAAAGTCAGAAAATGAAAGATTTTATAATAATCTACAAAAGAAGGTTTAACACTTTTTTGAGTTCGCTGGGTCGTTTAAAAAAATTGGTTGGATGGTTGAATTCAACAATTTCCCTAGTAACAACTATTAGTTTTCCCAATCTTATCCATCTATTCCTACCTTTTACCAGATTATGATCTGATCATACTCATTAATGTCGAATTTCATTGTATGTTAACACAGTGGTTTAATGTACAATAATCTATTTTAACAGCTTAGTAAATATTTTAATATTCTTTGAAACCTTCTATTATTAAAACATCAAATTCGTTGCGAAAAAAATCCATGTAGAATTCTGTCAAATTTGAAGATGTCGAGCTTAAAATAAACTGCTAAAATTGTAATGTGAATCAAATTTGAATCGTTCAAATTTTGTACATTCCCACAAGTTTTGTCACTTACAATCCGGGTTTCGTCTTTCGACAACTTCAGGCATGCACGGATAAACTTGAACTGACGCTTAGTAAAATAAGTGTATCGTGTATATATAATAGATACATTTATCACTAAATTAAAAGCTTTTGATGGTGACATAGATTAATTTTACTAATGGTGTGATTTTAGTGACGTTTATTAGCTGGGGAAATATTTACTTCAACAAAATAATAGTCTTTGTAGGTCTTTGAAATTAAATGTTATAATATGAGAATGCTTACTGATTTAAATGGTGGGTAATTTCAAGAATTATTTTTATTTATTTTTGATCGTCGGAAAATTATTTATTATTTCATTAAATTTATCAAGCGCCAGTTCGCGTTGATCCGAACGCCTGAAGATACTGATAGACGAAAACCGGGCCATAAGTGACAAAACTCGAGCGAATGTACAAAATTTGAACGATTCGAAATTATTATTGAAATTCCACCAAGCACCTTCAGTTGAAATATTAAATTATGCAATATGAATTATTTATATTCAAAATAGCGAAAGAATGTCATTCATTTCATGACAAATGGTTGTGTTTATCGGCTGGAATATGATATTTCAATAAAACGAATGCCACGTATTTTCCCGTAGAGCGAATTTTATACCTAAAATTGTGAAAACATTTCATCTTGTATACAATAAATAATCTGTATTCGATTGATAATACTGTAATATTTGGGTTTATTATGAATTGAATAGACGTGGACAGAGTACGTGAACCCGCAGAGATGACCGCTTTATAACTTGCGTTTGATTGATCGCTTTATGTATACAAAAATATTGTGTTTGGCGATCGAATTTACGGCGGGCGTATTGCTTACTAATCCGGCCCTTCGTCATGAGACGTCAGACGCAGGGCTAGATTTACATTCGACGGAATCTTACACATATTATAACTAAAGGTTTACTGTGTATTTGATCCAAATTTACATGCATCTAAATTTATTGTGTATACATACATTTCGAGACAGTTCTGCCTACAAGTATCTTGAAGGAATATTTTTTATTACCTTTTTTTATGAGATCATCGTTTATTTTGGTAAAATGTACACTTTTACGCTAAACGCATTTATAATATATCAATCAAATCAATTAAAACGATGGGCGGTGGTTTATGTATGGAGTCAGATAAAAAAACGACAACGACTCCAGTTTTAAATTAAAAATCGACTCCGATTTTCAGTAATTTCCGTTTAACATATATGTATACCATCAATCTGGTATGCAATGGCATCACTATAGACGCTTGTGGTTTGATAGACATCATTAAAAAAAATTGAAATGGGTTTAGAGCAAGGGAGGGCAAACTTTTCGGATGAAGGGCCAAATTCAGGAATTCAAAATAAGCGGCGGGTCGCAATTAAAATATCATTGTTATATGTACAATATTTATTATCATGAAAAAAAATCTAATGAGAGGAATGGAACTGTTTTAGGTACGTCTTTTAACATTTTTTTAAAATTCTGTTGTTAATTTTGTAGTAATTCTTAACAGCTTGTAAATGTTCATCGGTGATGTTTGATCGTTAAGAGTTTGTATTGAGGTTCATAATTAAAAATGTTTGTTCACATATTTAGGTTGATCCAAAAATAAAGTTTATTATATTTATTATAAATCTTTTTAAAAAACGTTAAAAAATAAAAACGTGAACCTTTTTAAAAATATATAATATTGCTCGCGGGCCGCAAAAAATACTCGGCGGGCCGCATGCGGTCTGTGTCTGGGTTAGAGTCTTAAGATTTTCCTACTTTAGACTCCACAGCCCTGGTTTAATTGAATACACTTTTCTATTAATTTTCCAGCTAAAACTATACTATTAAAAAACCCCCTTATGTTTACTTGTGACTAAAAGTGTAAAATCGAAGCAGACTTGAAAGGGAATCGATTGCTAGGACGAGGTCCGAAATATACCGTTATAGTGGAGAAAATTAAAAAAAATATATATCAAGACTTCTCTATTTGAGGGTGTATGTAGGGTATCCAATCCCGGAGCCTTTTTCCAATCCCGGGATTTCGGGATTGATAAATTTTCAATCCCGGGATTGGGATTAGTTCACCGAGGAATTTGAAATCCTCAATTCCCTATACTTTTTCCCCAGATTATCACAGAAACTCGTTTTTTTTTTTTTTAGCTCACCGAGGAATTTGAAATCCACGATTTGGTATACTTTTTCCCCAATTTGCCACAAAAACTCGTTTTTTTTTTTTTTAACTCGCCGAGGAATTTGAAATCCACAATTTGAAAATTTCGTGTCAATTTTCGGGATTTGCTAAAAAATTCTCAATCCCGAAATCCCGGGATCGCGACCATATCAATCCCGGGATTTCGGGACCAGAAAATTGAACGGGATCCCGGGATTGAATGCCCTCGGTGTATGGATATTATCCATGGCATAATCTATCTGACTTTCACAACCATAGTCACGGTTAATAGATAGATCGCCCGAAGAGAAATGTAGATTCCTAGCCATATCCTTCTTTCGGTTTATACGAGTCCAAAATGAAAATTCTCGAGAATGACAATCCTAAATCAGGAGCATTTAGAATTGTCATTCTCGAGAATCATGCTTTGAGAAATCGTAGATATGAATCGTTTGTTCGTCCAAGGAAGAGAGACTGTTAATATAGTTTAACAGTTTTGATGATGATGTCGACTTATTCTCTGTAAACGTGAATAAGTTCTGACAAGTACTATTTTTTATGTATTTACTTTTTAAGTTTACTCGTTTAATTTCCTTGCCAATTTCCAATGTTTTTCCAGTATATCTTTTTTTCAAAATCCATTTTTTAGCTATATGATGCGAAGTAAAGATGGCGTGATGCGAAATAGCTCTATTTACTCCTTGACTATTTTTCTATAAATTATAAGTCATCTGGATTTGTCACCGTACATTAAAAATTATATCAACGCAAGCGAAGTTCGTGATTCAAAACGTATTGTATATTTGGGTTGGAATTCGTTTTTTTATTTTATCAAGACATCTTTTGAAATGAAAAAAAAATATATCCCCATGGTTTCACTTCAAAGGGTTACTTACCACTGTTTCCAAGGGACTCATTAAGTGGACCGTAGATAAGCGCCATACACAGTATGATTATTTTTAATGTTGTATGTATTTACTTTAATCAGACGTTTAAATCTATATGTATATATGAACATGAATATTTTTTAGTTTGTCCCTTATGCGTTCCTATACCACTCATCCGATTGCGATACAATTTTGGAGAGTTGTGCGAACGCCCGCAAAAGTTTCTTAATTAATACAGCTAGCTGTGGGTCTGCCAGTAGGCTAACAATGGGGCTCGCTTTATATCAAAGCAATTCGTGGTGTTCTGGGGAAATAGTGAGTTTTTTAATCACTCCTATGCCATTTATGCAATACTATTTTGTGTATCCAAAAAAACTTTAATAAACACAATTAAAACATAAACGTTTTCTTTCTTTGAGTGAAATTGAAACGCACACTCGCTAGATAAATATATTTAATAATCCTCTGAAATAAATTTATGTTAATTAAACTACCTGGAATCCTGGACCTGTATAAGCAAGTTACTATATGTATTGTTATTACGTATAGAAATACAACATTGGCAAACCAGACAGCAGTTATTCAAATTAATCAACCCGCTTTTTCTTATCGCACTTCCGGCGAAAACTAAAAACTTTTATCCAAAGTGGATATCACCTTTTCGAGCTCGTGCCTACCACATTTTAATGCAAACCGGATTTTCCGGAACGATAATGGCCATCACTTTGAATTGGACCACACGTTACTCAGGGGAATACCGGATTTTACAGAAGGATTCTGGTTAAGCTCTGTTTTATGTAACTCTATTCATAATATTCATGTATAATAATATCAGGGTTTTCCAATATATTCTAAGTAGATAATTTTATGATGACAAAGTTTTTGAATCACTGCTCTGTACTAAGGTTTCTCGACGGGGCTTGGATGTGGTTTAGAAATTGGAACGTCTGAGAAGAGTTAAAAAAACGTCTCACGGTGTTCATTTTGGGAAATCCGCAAATTCCTGGGATTTTGGATCCGAAGTTCCTGGGTTTTTGAAATTCGATTTTGATAAAAGTGAGTTAAAGGTAGTCATGGATTATTTCGGCGAAAAACTTCACAAACTAAGCTAAAACAACGCCACAATTTAAAGTGTTTTATTGAAGCTTTGATAATCGCGTTAAAACCACACATTATTACGAAGAACACTGATAAATTGTGATTATCAAGCCCTTAAAAAATAATTTTAAATCGTGGCGTTGTTTTTTGCTTAGTTTGTGAAGTTTTACGCCGTAATAATTCATGACTAGCTTTAACT
Organism: Himalopsyche anomala; assembly: GCA_031772345.1. NCBI lineage: Eukaryota > Metazoa > Arthropoda > Insecta > Trichoptera > Rhyacophilidae > Himalopsyche > Himalopsyche anomala. Next base: position 3,748,775 of record CM062840.1, read on the forward strand.
CACTTTTAACTCCATTTTTTATAGGATGAGAAAAAAAGCATGGGGGCCACAGAAAAATAGAGACACCCAAAAGGGGCCACGGGCCCAAAAAAGTTGAGAAACACTGCTCTATACTATTAAAAAATCCGTAGTGACGTTACGTGAGCGATTGGCTTCCATTTTTTTTGTTTATTAAAAAAATATTTGGCATAACAGTCTATGCCAGGGCTGTGGAGTCGTCAAGAAATAAGAAGATTTCGACTCCGACTCCGACCTAAGCTTATAACGCGACATTAATAATTTGTTTAGGATTAGTAGCATGGACCGCTTTTGATCCTGGCGATTTGGATTCATATTTTTTTAAGGACTCAAAGCTCTTAGCTTTTTTCGAGTCCGATATGTGTCAAATATTTTAAAATCGGAAAATCATACTCGATGAGATTTTTTTATTAATCACTCAACATTACAAACACTCATGTCTAATACCTCAATTTAAAAATTTGGACATCAACTTTCCTGGGACTTGAACCCAGACTTCCCTGGCTTAAAGTTCTTTCCTAGTCACGGTCTTCTATCATACCCATTTCTGAAAACAACGGCGAGGAAACTGGCGTACTACCAGTTCTCGTTAATCACTGTCGATTGGAGTTTCTTTTATCAAGAGCCCACAAAGGCCGAACATTATTAAAAAATACCTTTGACGATAAACCAAAAATATAAGTTTTTTTTTATAAATTGTATTATTTTTTACGTAGTTATTACATTCCGAATGTAGTGAGAATAGCGGGTAATTGATTTATACCTAAATGAAAATCGGAATTTCACATTAAAATTTTTCTTTTTACTGTGCGCTGAGACGAAAATAAATAATGTGGGATATTGTTTGTTATTTTGCGAACAAAATGCGATACCTTTGTGCACTGGCAACAATTTCAAACATTTTTTTTACTGTCATTTTTTTTTTATTTCACTGCGGCGCGAGAAAATTGTTTTTTCAAGCGTGACCTACGCGGCCTTTTCAATGGTATGAAATCTTCTTTTTCTTTTGGTCAGGCGACGTCGCCTGGCTATAAATACGGCAGTGGTTCTTAAAATGCTCCGTGGTCATTCATTTGAATAGGGTGAAATAAATGCCAAAGTAGTCTTGAAATTTTAAAAAAAATCCATGCGGTTAACGTCGTTGACTTTGGGTTTGGTGTTCTCAGCTTCGTATCTCAATGCTGACAGATTCATAGAATATTTTTTTAATCAATTTATGGTACAATCTCTAATTTACGACACACTGATAAAATCCTCTAAACGTGGTAAAAGTTCAGTTGTGGTAAGCTTCATTAGCTGCCCATATGCTAAAAATACGAAGGAAACATGACTGAAAACAAATATAAAAAATGAAAGTTTGCTGTCAGTATTTGTAAAGGGGTATTTATTAATAGTTTATGCCACTCAAAATATAAAACAATAAATATCACTTTGTGAATAGTGATGGCATGTTTTATTGTAACTTGACAAGCTTGTTCAGAATAATGAATCGTAAAAATTAGTAAATAAATTAAATATTGTATAATAGAAATATCGATTCTTATTCCTTCATTATTGATGCAAAAAAGCTACCACTAAGCCGTCGTTTTCAGTGAAAATAATATTATCTAAGGTTTTGCCGCTGTCATTGATATTCTTATTGAATTATATACGTTTTTTATTTTCATTTTTTATTTGATTATGATGATAAAACTAAATTTTAATTTGGAACCAAACGTTTGTATACTTCAATGCAAATTCATGCATATAGAGTCCTCGTGAAATGGCTTCACTTACCTCTGTAACGATCACGCCCTTCCGTCGGCAACGATGGCAAGGAAATCTAAACTTTCAAAACATTAGCGATGAAGGAGACGCTAACGCGCCCTGGTACTTAAAGCTCCATAAATTTGATATATTAAAAAAATATATTTCTTGCTGTCTGACCTATATAGACGGATGAACAATTGTCACAGGAATGTTTCCCTTTAAGATTCGATCTGTATTGTTTGGTTAAGTGTTTTCTCGGTATAATTTATTATACATAAATATTTTTTTTAATTAGGAAACCACGCCACACAATATTCAAAAAGAATCAAGTGCATGTAGCATATTATTATACTCGAGTAACTACGTTTGAGAGATCCCTTTTACGAGGTTTGTTGCGGTTTGTTATTCTGCACGAGTCACTTGCCGATGTACGATATTTCCACGTATAATTAATCGAATGATTGATCACTTCATTTGACAGCCCGCAGGAACAATTGAGTAAATGAATATTTATTGTTTTGTTGAGCGTTTGTTTTTGGTTTCAGGCCTTTTAATACCACCTAAAGACAAACATCCCTATGACATGATTTTAAAATTGATTTAAAAAAATAAAGAACGTTTTTAAACGATTTATTTTCTTGAAAATTAACGAAACCCACAGTTTTACAAAAACAGATTTTTTCGATAATAACAATGTATACAACTTGTTCTATCAAAAGGATGTAAGCTAAATTTAGTGTTTATGTTTAAATAATGAAGTGTCTGTGAAAATTGCGAACAGGAAAAGGACTTAAAAAAAGATTCTTCTTAAACAATTTATTAAATAAATATTATGCTTAGTCAATGAAAAACCAGTTTATCAGTCACCGTGCACTTCAAGATTGTGTATATTTCATACTTTTCCTTTGGACCAAAATGATGAAAAAACGTTTTTTATGTCTCCTGTAAAATTTGTTATCTGTGGGATATGTCCTTTTTTCTTTCCACAGTCGATAAATAATATTGTCTTTGCCTAGTAATGGATAGTTCTCCAACTCTCCATATAATAGATACGCTTTTGTGTTGTGAAAATAATTTTGTTACCTATAATGGACCTTTAAGCGTAACAACTTTCAGTGGCTTAAATTCCATTTTCTCGTGAAGCGGATAATACCCTGGCGGCGTTAATTCAATTCATTTTCGGTGTCTAATTGATATCACTGATCCGTATCTCCTGCTCCGGGGCTGTTCTGGACATGAGGGTGGAGTCGATTGGTAAATTATTTAGTACCTACCTATGTTGCTGTCCTGTTCGTCAAACGGAGAATAGGATTTTGAAATATTAGAAACAAATGTATCATATTTTATTTTTGGGGTTTTGCAGGGCGTCGCGTGCAGCATGCAAAATAAACACGTGAACCAAATAGTGTTAAACATAATTGAGGATTTCGACTGAAGGTGATTGGTTTTATTTCAATACCAAACTTGAATCGTTCAAATTATGTACATTCACACATGTTTTGTCACTAACGAGCCGGGTTTCGCCTTTCAAGATCATCCGTGCACTTGAACGCCTGAAGATGCTAAAAGGCGAAACCCGGGTCGTTAGTGATAAAACTTGTCTGAATGTACAAATTTTGAACGATTCAAGTGTTAAACATACACGCCATTCTCTAAATCTAAAAAATGCTGTCCACTGAGGCATTGGTGTAGGGTTACAGTTTCAGTGGTCGCGTTTTGCAGAGCGTCGCGTGCAGCGAGCATATTAAACACGTGCTCTGCGAATACAAGTGTGCTGAGTGCATCTGTATGAACGGACATACAAGCTACACGTGACGATTTTACTTACTAGTTTCAATACAACGTCTGTGTGAACACTTAGGAATTTTTTATTTTTGTTTTATAATCTTTTACACAGGAATCTATTGGCTTACTTTATGTAAACTTGCTATGTGTATCGTTATTTTCTGGAGGTATAATGGCACTTCTTCAACAATTGATGCAAGACACGTTTGTTGTTTTTTTGAAAAGCCCTTAATCGTCATAAGTCAGGGTTTCACATTGCTTTTGTAATTTTTAATAATTAAAAAAAATATCATAATAAAGTATATTTCAAGTTTACAGTATTTCATATTGCTTTGAAGTAAACGTTGTGATATATAAGATATCTAGACTTATGTATATTTTTTGCCACTCTTAATGTTAACAGTTTAATTAAGTCTTGTATTTTTAATAAGTTTTATTTTAAGGTAAAATATCCCTAAACATTTTTATATTTTTTGATCAATTTATTAAACCTAGGCCTTTTTCAAAAAAATCAAACCACAAATCGCCGCTCCGCCCTTCGCGCCGCTCGTTCAAAATGAAGACAAACTTTGCCCATTAATTACAGGGGCGGCGGTGGGTTATAGGCAAAACATCGGTACCGAATACGCATTTATTTAATGTTTGTTTATACGCTCGGGAAAGTTTTCAGTTTTTTTTTTAAATGCTGGCTGAGAATTGAAAATAGGTATATTTTTCCAAACGAAATGCACCTATTTGACTACATAACAAACGTATTTTATCTGACTGTAAATATTTTTTATGATTTTGTATTTTTACAGTCAAGCTGTTATTTTTGGAAATATAAATGTTATTTACGTTTTAAATTTTGCAGTCACGTTCCATACTATGATATTTTATTATAATTTTCCAACATTTTAAAAGACTTTTTAAAAATATTTGGTGCGTTTTTTATACCATAGTATTAAATCGAGACTGGCTCTGTGTTTTTACTCGATAAAAATTGTCAAATATTTACGTTGTTTTGAAATAAATTTGAGAATACGTCTCGCCACAATAAATCAATGGTAAACATTATTGAACCTACTGTATCCCATTATTCTAATAATATTTTGAATTCGTATCTGCTGTCGGTGGGTACAACGATGAGTGCTTTTGGGATTGTGGCGTCATTATGCTAATACAAATGTTTCTACTGTACATTATACTAAAATAGAGAAGTTTATTTATATCAACTTAAGCCTCGCGGAAAACACCTTTATCGACATGCAATAAAATTTAAATTGTTAAGTGTAGGCTAATTCCATAAGCTCGCGCCATATGTTACCCACAGGCTTAGGATACTAGTTAAAGTGACTCGAAAATAATTCTATCGCCATGATTTTGTTTCAAAATTACTATCACACTATTTCAGCGGGTTACGGAATTGTTATCTGTTATTTTATTTGAATTTTCCGGTTGAAGTATATGGCATTGACAACCATTTTTATCTGGTGGGCCGCTTTAAAACAAATTATGACGTTATGGCTCGGGGTGCAAGTTAATCCTTTTTTACACGAGGGATACGTTCCGTGTATAAAAGCCGCGAAAACGTTTAAAAATGAGAAAAAATAAGTGAATATGGATGATTGAAGGATAGGTTACATTAAATTTACCGGTACTATTTATAAATCGTATACAAATAAACCGCGCAAAAAGAGGATTGTGTGTACATATTTAAAAAAATGTTTTTATTTTGAAATATTTAGGTTGTATAAATGCTTTATTTATATCGACTGTGGGAAGGAAAATGAACGTAACCCACAGGAGACACAAAAAACGTCTTTTGATGATTTTAGACTAAAAGCAAATTATGAATTATACACAATCCTGAAGTGCACGGTGACTGATAAACTGGTTTTTTATTGACTTGGCCTAATATTAATTTAATAAATTGGTCGAGATAAACCTTTTTTTATGTCCCTTTTCCTGGTTGTAATTTTCGCAAGCTTTTCTTTTTTAAAATTTAAAAGCTAAATTTAGATACTATTTCGGCATTTGTAGCTTTCGTCCTTTTGACGTCTGTTGCGTTGTATATATTGTGATTATCGAAAAAAAACTGTTCTTTAGAATTTTACTCCAAATTTGTTTGTATGATAGATTAATTCTGCTTTATTAATGAAAAAGCTTGCTCACACTTACCAAGTTCAGTGATTTACTATAAACAAACATGTTTTGTTTTTAATTTTTAAAATACATTCCGAGAGGCGCAAAAAAAAAACAGGCCGCATGCATGTTTTGCACTTTAGGCTATGCCGAAGAGTTAGTTCATATGTTGATTCACATATATAGAAAGAAAAAAAATATTTATGGACGTGTTAATGCGAAAAGATTTTCAATTCGTTAATAGCAGCTCTCGAAAGCTTGGGTGGTATAAATATAAATACGTTCTATAATATAATGATTTAAGGTTTGAAAAAGCGCCTTCAAAAACAAACCATCCAACTCGCACACAAAAACGTGAACTTTTACGTAATTAGCTTTCAATAAAATCTTTTTTGAATGACTGACTTATTTTGTTGATCCCTTTTCACTAAATACTTTTAAAGTTTTTCTACATTATTTATTCACCCAAATGGCCAGCCGTCGCGTTGCTTTGGATGTTTACTATTTAGAAAAAAATCGAGCGTCTAAATCCGAAAGTCTACTCGAAACGAATAAAACAAAACCTTTTATTTTCTTTCATTAAATCCTCGAGAAATGAACCCATTAATTTTGCCCGTGATCCGCCGAGAGATGGCAGTCTGTCTTCAGACCGCGGGTGTTTTTCATCTCCGCCAAAATTTCACCAGCCGCGCCGCCATACTGTGTCAAATTATTGAACATGCTGTGCATTTATAAACGTCCGAAGCTCGATGTGTTTTTAAGGAGGGTTTACGAGCGCTTTTTTAATGGTGTATTTTATACGAAAATTAAATTAAAGAAAATAAAAGCGCAGTCTGGGATCGGGGGGAGAATTATCAACATTTTACACGTTTAGCGTCGTCATTTAAATATAAATTTTAAACTTTATAATATATTTACAAAACTTAATTACTTATAAATAACTGAAATGAATCAAAAATAATACAGCTTGTTCGAATGTTATTTTGAATTCTATGCTTGCGTTCATGTAAAAATAAAACACGCTTTTGTACTTATTCCACATTTATTTAATATGATCAAAAACGGCTTTGCTTATCACAAGCATTTTCAGCTGATAAAAATCATAATCAGTTGACAATGCTCGCAATGAGCGAAACCGGTCCTGACCTAATTTATAAAGTGGAATGAAGTACAAAGGAATATTGTGTTTTTATTAAGATAAAAATATACATTCCAACAGGGCTTTTTATACTAGTTTAAATCAAAGTATTAAGGTTGTACCAACAAACAATTGATAATAAGAATATTAAAGGAATTTACAAATAAAAATACATAGTATGAATAAGTGACATTTTTTTTTTTTTTTTTAAACACAATGTCCTCTCCAAATGTGGAGCATATAAACACTAAATGCAGTTTATCTCAAGAGAAGAGTTTCTACTAGAACTGCTTGTTACTCAGATGCTCAACATCTTTGTTTTTAAAGGGTGTAGGGCTAGAACAGTACTAGTGGTTAGCTTATCGCTCTCGTTACATCCTGTTTTTAGGATAGGATGGGGAAGGGGGAACAGAAAAAACAGATTGATTGAAAAATCAATTCATAAAACTCTCCATAATGGGATTCGAACCCGCAACTTCCGTTACCGAAGCCATTAACGTTGACCACTCGACCGCGTAGGCGGTTTGTGTTAACTATAATTAAAATGTTTGATAAATTATTCTAATAGTACAATCACATTACTGTGATTGTACTATTATAAATAATATTGTAATAGTTTATAGGTTTAGATGTACACCTAATCCTTTTTACGCTATACATTGATTGGTTCCAGAAACTGACGCGTAAAAAAAAAACTTATTTTCGTATAATTTGATAAATTGGTTCCAAAAATCAAAAATGTATGTTTTTTTTTGAAAATTAAATTAAAAAAACCAAATTGTTCATTGTTAAATATGAGAATAATTATTGACGATTATTGAACGATTCAAATTATATATTGATATTCCACCAAACACTTTGACTAAAGAGTCGAAATCTTGAATTCTACTAACGTTAGTTACAAGTCTCTTGAAAATACTATTATACTTTATTGCTTCTCGCAAAAGAATGGTTAATACTTCTATTTCTTTTGAGAATAAATTCAATAAGAGATTTTCGTGTACCTTTAACATACGTTTTTTC
>CM062840.1:3756711-3773809 GCA_031772345.1 Himalopsyche anomala
GCCCGCCAACTTATTTATCAAATCGTTAAATTTCTAGGATCTCTCAAATTCTTCGGTGAGTTAAAAAAAAAAAAGAGTTTCGGAGATATTTTGGGGAAAAAATATAGTGATTTGAGGATTTCAAATTCCTCGGTGAGCTAAAAAAAAAACGACTCATGGTGATATTTTGGGGAAATCGTTAAATTCCTGGGTTTTGAGATTTTGAAAAAATGTGGTGCTCGCCGCCCTACCAATATTTTAGATTGCGCTCTAGGGTCTAAAAAGGTTGGTAACCCCTGACATAATCTAATATTAATTTAAGAAATTGTCTTGGAAAAACCTTTTTTTCAGTTTTCTTTCTTCGTTTCAATTTTCACAAGCTTATCTTTTTTCAAATATAAAAGCTTAATTTAAATACCAATTCGGCATTTGCAGCTTACATAATTTTGATAGAATGTGTATCAAGTTGGATACATTGTGATTATCGAAAAGACGTGTTTTGAAAACACTGTGGGCTACCTCCTTTATCCTAATTTCCAAATTTTATCAATAACTATGTTATATCACTTTTCAGGTGTTAATTGTCGATACTTAGTGAAAAGCAGTATTATATACTACAAAATAAAAAGCTTTCTTCAGAATAATCTTTCGCAATATCTTCGATAATTTTCTGCAACCTTCGTATTTCAGTAAAAAATTTCAGGAGACACATAAATGCACTCTATTCTACTACGGTCGCTATAAAACACCACTGGAATGACTTTTCCTCGATGTCTTTCAGGTAGTTAATAAAGAAGGAAGCAAATACATTTTTATCCATGCCATACTTGAAGCCTTCATGTTAAATATTATTTGCCTAATTATTTTTGTAAAGTTTTTGTATTTGGTTAAATAAAGCATGATTTTTTTCCTTTGAAATGAAAGATTTTGAATCTGAAACATATATTGAATTGTAGGTATTAAAATTTCCTACCGTAATAAAATAAAAAAAAAAACACCATGGCCGTGTTTGATACTGGACGCCTCAAATGATTTAAACTTCAAACAATTTGTATAATACTAAAAAGTATTTCTACGGATTCTCAGTATACGGATTACACAGGATACTTAATATCAATAAATGGCTAAGCAAGTCAGATTCCATTTTTTCTTTATTTTTAGGTACAAAATTGCGTAGTTAAAAGATAAGTACCGTGCAACTCTGTATCGGATCAAGAATATAAGAAGTATATATCGTTTATTTTCTTGATCGTATTGCGTTATGGAAGGAGGCCGTAAAACAGTAGCTGCATACACATAGCGGGTGGTGGTGGGATAATCAACAACCGAACTGTAGTTATTATGAAGTAGATCTTCCGCTTTTACATGTCTTCAGTAATAACGAAACGTGGGTTTGTCTTATTTCTTAGTCATTTTTCTGCCCAAATGTGAAATTGTATTTATTCACTGTGATCGCAAAAAAGGTGCCCAAATCCATAAAACTTTGTCAAAATGTGACATATTGGTTTTGTTGTTTTTTTCTGATTGAGGAGCCGTTATTCATTCTGCCAGCCCAGGTGATATAGAAAAAGCGGTACAGGTGAGACACTGTGTATGTCTACACTCTACACCCCTGCAAGTGTGATAGTTGTAGGCTCTGAAAGGCAACCAATCAGGGGATGTGAAATTTATTTGGGAAATTGAAAATTATCGAGTGCTACTTTTGTACATGTTTCTTTTTTGTATATTCTAGTAATTTTTCATCTTGCATAAAAACTGAGTTGCCTTTAAAACAGTGGTCTCCAAACTCAATAAGGGTGTGAGCTACTTTCAGAAATTGAAATTGTCTGGTGAGCTATACATATTCCTTCTTTATAGTTTTTTTTTATCATCGGCCCTTATCGTACCATACATAATATTATCATGTTACTTAAAATAAATTATAACATCAGATTTCCTAATAAAACAGCAATAGTTTTTTACTGTATTTTTTTTACCATGTCCGCTCCCAAAGTAGAGCATATAGACTCCTAATGGAGTTTATCTCAACAAAAGTGTTTCTACGAGAACTGCTTGTTACTCAGTTGCTCAACCTCTCTTTTTTCCAAAGAGAGTAGTAATATAAGGATAGGGCTAGGACATGACTAGTGGTTAGCTAATTGCTCTAGCCACGCCCCGTTCATAGGATAGGATGGGTGGGAGGGGGGAATTCAAGATATATACATCCATGCCTTTGAACAGTTAACTTTTAATAAAATTAAAAAAATAAATAATGCGTTTTGGTTGAGTTTATCGAGGGTTATCTGTTCGTTTTTCAAATTAATTTTATTGGAATATAATAATAAATGCGTAACTCAACTGGGATGCTTTAGAAATCTTTAGTTAGATTTAATCAAATATACGAATGTTTGTAAATAAGTAATTTCAAAATTTGACTTAATTATAGGTGTCGCTGTAGACAGATTTTACTTACCCTCAGTAATCAATCAAAGTAAAAAAACTGTAACATCAAAATGTGGGATTAACAACAATATTTTTCTATTTTTCTTGGTTCACTACGATTTCTTTTATATTGAAATAATTTGATGAACGACAATGTAACCACTATTCATGGATATTTGAGACTTTTAAAATCAAAGGTAAGCAAGCATTGATTCTTATTCTTCAATTATTATACATATTTAAATTTATAATGCAGTATGAATAAAGAGTAAGCTTAATAATATTAAAATTAACGCTTAACGGAAGGGTTTAACTCCAGAGGTGTAGTGAACCAACTCGGAAAATAGTGAAGCTTTATTGTAAGTACAATCACTTCTTTATTTGGTGTTTTGGTGAATTGCAATTTGTATTAACTGAGGTTACTTCACTTTTACGATACTATAAGACGTGTAGAATATTACAACGCATCTAACCTTTTTTTCTTCTAAAATATCACTTGGCTCACTTCACTTCTAATATACCCATATATACTTAAAGGTTGGTAGCTTTCTGTCTTATTTTAAACAAAAGTCATTCACCAAGAATTTAATGCATTTCGATTATTCCTCAAGTCTAGATTTGATTAGAATGCATAAAATATTGATTTTATGCTTGGCGTTTGGCGACCTCTGTAGTAGACGAAACTTATTGCAGTAGTTGATTTGATTTAATAAATACGAAATCTATTATAATCTTCATCATACAATATAACTTTGGTAGTGGCTATAAATAAACCAAAAGTACATTAATTTATATCGCAAAATTTCTCGGATTGAAATTTTAAGCAAAGCCTTCGACAACGAGCTTTTATCGGTGGTATATTTTTGGTTTAAGTTTTTGCTAGTGAAACTTATTCCTAGTTTGGACGATATTGAACTTTCAGTTCAAATAAAAGTCCGCAAAAGCACTCGCCAAGTGTATAAAGCTCCCGACTGGGAGGCATCATTTTATTTGAAAACTTTTGCTTCGGTACGTAAATAAGTTATGTGCGCCGAACGCATCGAAGCTTAAGTTTGGATTCTTGAGATTATTACGCTGAATAATGTCCAAAAATAATCACATTGTTTGCTGCTAGTATTTTAATATATTTTTACTTTAAGATATGTGTTTTGGCATTGTATTTTTTTCATTGAAAAAAATATCGAAATTTTCAGATGGTAACCAGACACATTTAATCTTTACAAAAACGCCATTCGTAACAACTTTCAAATCGTATATTATACATGCAATTTAAGATTTCGACTGAAGGTGCTCGGTGGAATTTAAATATTAAATTTGAATCGTTCAAATTATCGCCTTTCGGCATCTTCAGGCTTTCAAGTGCATGGATGAACTTGAACCAACCGTGCACTTGAACGCATGAAGATGCAAAAAAGCGGAACCCGGGTCGTTAGTGACAAAACTGTGAGTGTACATAATTTGAACGATTCGTAACTTATACGTTGATAAATCGTGTAAAAATCTTTCTTCGTATAATGTATTTAAAATTTTGTTTTCTGATATGCTCAGTGTTTAATAAATGGACGTCTTTATGGTAAGTTTATTATTTGTTAAACCAAATCCGTGAATTTTCTTACTTCGTAAAATGTGTAAATCTTACTTGTCGAATACGTGATTTTGGAAGTGTTTTGAATTCTTAAATTATTATCAGTTGACAAGTCAATTTGATACGGATGTAAAATTTAGCTTTCTGTGATTGTTAAATATGCTTAAAGTGACTGCGTACATTGTGGATAATAATGGCACCCAATTCATTCATAACTCAAAACACCCAATTTTTGAGAAAACATTTTTTAGCAGTATACCCACGAATATAATAAATTACTTGAACGAGAGGGATTCAGTAGGGGCATAATTTAAACGATAGTGTTAATTAGGGCTTATACAAAAACCGACTTTTGAAAAAACCGCTTTTCGAGCAACATTAACATTCGATTTTATCCGGTATTCGAAATTTTACAAAAAAATGATAATTCAATTAAAATAGCGAAAATTTATTTTTAATTATTTTTTATTTTGTTTATTTAATACATATATTATACACAACAAGAAATTATTTCGTGTTACTCAAAGTAAAGAAAACACAAAGCGTTCACTGATCGATCACTTAGTGATGATCTAATCTAGCCGCATTCCTGGATTGTTAATATTATTCCTAGGTTGTAGAATGTATGCATTGTATACTGAATATTAAACTATGTACATACATATGTATTTCATCTCGTTTTATTTGAAACCATGCCAAAATCAAGTCAAAATATTAAAGTTTTTATTTGAATAATAAAAAATATATTAAAAACCGGTTAAGAAGTTGAAAAAAACCGGTTTATGAAAACCGACAAGCCCTAGTGTTAATGCCCAATAAACTGTATATAGTATTCGAAAAACCAATTCAATTTTAATTATCAGTAATAGGCATTCATTTGAGGCAAGTAAAGGATTAATGATGGCATGCATGTTCATACTATCGCATTCCATGTCGCGTTTAAACACGCAGTGTTAGCTGTATTCTTAATTGAAAGAACATGTTTATGCTTTCAAGTGGATTGTTCCTTCGCGCATAGTATACATAAATAGTTGGTTGAAAATCATAATTATATAATAGGGAGAAATAATGTTTATTATGGGCCTAGTTAGATGGTTAACCTTTCAAGTGCCGGGGGTGAAGTTCAGCATGATGATAATTATTATGTGAAGGAAAACAAGACTCGCGGTTGGCTCTGTACGACAAGTTATACCTTGAAAATGGCGAGAGTGAATACGACAATTACAGCCTAGTGAGAAAATTACATTTTTATAAAAAAAAATCAGCTATATTAATTAAAATTGCACTTGGGATTTAAAAAATTGTACACCTCTCTCATTGAACGATCATGCTGATTTTCAGCTTGGGTTAAGTTATTGAATTAGAATACCGAATTCATTTATCTGTAATCACATTAAGTCGAATCTAATAAACTGCAATTCGACACACTTAAAAATGTATGTAAAATATTTCATAAATTATTGAAAATAGTCGAAACAAAATTTGGATTTAGCCAAATAGGTGTTTTTGAAAACCAAGGCGGCCGCAGGTTCCCCACTTCTGTTATAGTGGCTCTAGTACAGCCATACTCAACCTGCGGCCCAAACAGCTCTTATGTGTGGCCCAAAATAATAAAAGTCACCAAATATTTTTAAAAGATAGTTAAAAGTTTGACTCAATATCAAAATTTACATTGATTTTTAAGTAAACGATTTCATATTTTGGATACATTGATATTTTTGTGTACTTTTTACGTATATTTTATTTGTTCATTGTTATTGTTTACTATGAAAAATATTTGTATACATGTGTATATATTTACATAAAATAAAATAGTTTTATTTTGACAATATAATAATACATAAATATGTGTGCAGTATAGTAGGTATGTGTTATATTTACAGTTTACTGTAAATATTTTGCGGCCCATGTAGAAAAGCAAAAATCGGAATGCGGCCCGGAAGAAAAAAAGTTGACTGTGGTTGCTCTAGTAAGTCAATTCTCGAAATACATTTTTTCTGGCAACGTAACGTTTATGCAATCGAGATGTATACGTTGTTATTTTACATTGATCGCAATTTGAAAACATGTTTTAGTGATGAAAATTGTTGTCAGTAGCCAATATTACCGTCAAGTACCCTATTGTGATTATTAGATAACGAAAATAGCAAAATTATGAGGCGCCCCCGGGCTCCCGTTCGTGTCAAGTTACTTATGCTTTTTTTCCTTCCAAATTTTGTACACCGTATATTTTGATTCCTGTATGTTTTGAAAGATTATTTTATCTTGTCTTTTGTAGAAGGAAATTTAAATTAACATTATATTTAAGGGTTGTTTCGACAATTACTTGTTTCTTTTATTTGGGGTTCCTTCTGTCCACCCAGCACAGGCATAATAGAAAATATTTGTCGATGGAAACCAAGAGGATCTTTAAAATGTGATGGAAAGAATAAAACTATTAAAAAAATCTAATGGTGAAAGAAAAAACATAGTTTCCAGTATCAATGTTTTAAAAATAACTTCCTCGTTTGATTAACACAAATAAATATCTTTTCCGCCGTTGGATTAATATTTTAATTCAATAATAAAAAAGTCTTTTTTCCAATCCCTCTATCAAAATCAATTCCATTTACATATTTTTAATTCTGTAGCGGAGTGTCGAAATTTGATTGGAATTTAATAAAGCTCTTTTTAAAAGCCTATTCCCAATAACGTAGCTTATATTAAGTTCGTATATTCATGCCGTCGTTATGATGAACGCTGTATTTTATTCAAAGCTTTTCAACGATTTGTATTGGTTTTTCTATATAATACTAGCTGGCCCGACGAACTTCGTACCGCCTCACAATCAATCAATGTTGTGTTAATTTATTGGATGAATTAAATTCAGTTTGAATGAATACTCAAAATGAATTAAGTTCAATAAATGTTCAAAATTCAAAATGAAAAGTATTTGAATTACATTGAAATGATGTAATTCACGTGGCACAGTCGATAGTTTTAAAGGAATACAGTAGATTAACGATTTGATTTTGAATTGTGAAGTTTAAATGATCCATATCTTTTTTCTTAGCCCCAAGAATTGCTCGCTCACTCGACCAATTGTGATTTTTGTGATTCGATGTTTGGGAACATTTTGTTGATGAAGCCGTCCTTTGTTGAGACGAAATTGCAAAAATTCGGCGGAATCGAAATCAATCCGTTCGATTCGTCAACAGGAAGGAGCACAGCCGTTACCGACGATAGTCAGCAATTGCTTGGAGAAATCTTCGGCAGATGGGTCGTTTAAAAATGCAACTCGCATGTTTATCGTTAGCTGAAGTTTCTTCACATAGCGCCACAGAGTCGATATTTTGAGGCAAGCGTTTATTTCATCGGCAGGGGTCGATCTTGGAATGACTGGTAGTGTTTGGCGGAAATCGCCAGATATTTAAATCATTGCCCCTTCAAAACATCTTAAGTCATTGCACAGATATTCGATTGAGTGCTTCCAATGCGCGTCTGTGCGTCATTGTGCATAAATCCCAGGTGATGATTTTACTTGCTACCAAAACTTTGGTCATTGCTGAGTGTTTCGCAATCTTGCATGTCAGTTTTTCAGTCGTTTAAAGGTTTAACGGATATTTTAGCACTGAATGAGCCGTTCGCCATCCTTCTATCAACGTGGCCGCTATTCCAGAAGACGAAACTGCTACAGCAATTTCGGATCTCGCACGAACAGTCGCCATAATCAATGACATGAGGAATATCTTCCCAGTCCCACGATGTGGCGTTGGCATTCCTAACTTGACTAACAAAATGCCACAGAGGTAACACATGTCTTCGATCTAAATCAAAGCCTGGTTATTTATCTCTTCATTCACGGGGATCGGGATTCCCCGAACTGACACGAATTCGATGTAAAATGTCTTCCGACATGTCACCCTTGTATGTGAAGCATGTCAAAATAATGATAGAAAATAATGTGCGTATCTGACTTGGAGATTCAAAAACAATTTCTTCAGTGATTGTCATGTCCCAATAAGTATTATTTTCAAGCAAATTGAGCTGTTGACATGCAAGTAAAAAGAAGCATTCGTCATTTTTCGGATGAACTGTGTAAATGCGACCAAGAGCATCAATAGTCATTCGGGTGATCAGAAACCGCATCGCTTTGCTTTTGACGTTAAAATTTCTTCGATATAGCGTTCCAAGTGTAATAAAGTGTCATCTCAGAGCAAAGCAACGTTCGTGCAAAATATTGTTGTCAAAAATTTATCATACCTAATTATAAACATAACCTTATTTCAATATTATCCGATTTTCTTTCGTTTTCATTTCATATCATCGATTTCTTTTATTCTAATCCATATTCTAAATTTAAAATTATTCATAAGCCAATCGTATGCAAAAGGAGCAAAAACAAACAAATATAGAAAACAGTGCGATCTGGTGGATTTTTCTGAAACCAGCTTACGACATTTTATCGTTTGAAGCTCGTTCGTCATTTAAAAATCTTATTCTGTATGAAGATATTAATTTTCTTTATAATTTCTTTTCCGTGATATTTTTCCGATGTTTTAATGCTTATTCTGCTATTCTAGGCAAAAAGGAATTTTATAAAGCAAAGATCATTGAAATCCTTGGAGTAATTCTCGAGATATACGTGGTGTAAATAACCCGACTTTGTTTTATATATATAGATAACGATTGCTATAAGCTGAAACCGACATTTTTTCATAAAATGAGAATTATTCATATCATTTTCTTTGTTTTTTCAAGTTCAAATAATATTGACACCTCTCACAATTGTTCTAAAATTGGAAACACGTAACATAAACTGACTTCAGTGGTGATCATATTTTATAGCCCCTCTTATCCGCAACGCACCAACGACATCTTCTGTTCGCGACCGTCTTTGCTGCATTATAAAATTTATTGCGAAACTTCTACACATACAACCAATAAAATTACCATTTGATTGAAGGAATAATCTCGTATGAGTGCAAATTTAACTCTTTAA
This sequence comes from Himalopsyche anomala, assembly GCA_031772345.1. Classification (NCBI taxonomy): domain Eukaryota; kingdom Metazoa; phylum Arthropoda; class Insecta; order Trichoptera; family Rhyacophilidae; genus Himalopsyche; species Himalopsyche anomala. Next base: position 3,765,678 of record CM062840.1, read on the forward strand.
CTGCCTAACAGGAAGTGTTCGACATCGCCGGTTATACTGCGTTTCGTTCGTTCTCAAATACACATACAGTGGAACCTCGCATAACGAGCACCTCTCGTAACGAGTAATTCGCATAACGCGCAAAACAGATTGTGAAATAAATGCTCCCTTAACGAGTTACGAATGCTCACCATGAGCGAAACCGGTCCTGATCCAATAAATTTTATGTGGAAAAAGTACTAAAAATGTTTTTTTATTTTTATTATAATGCCATTCCACCAAGTATTGAAAGTGAACACCTTAAAAGTGGTAAAATATACACGTTTGCATTGCCTTCCAATACATATGTGGTCTAGTTTTTATGAATTGTCTTAGCAATAAAGCTGACCCGGGTACAAGTCACAGTAAAGTTGATATCAAATTTAATATTAACAGAGTTGATCTTGAGTGACTAAAAAATATTCTCATCGAGATTGTCTCGTATGATTTTCTAGAAATAAAAATATATGACAACACTAGGATTACTGTTATGGCAATTATTTTTTATAAAATATCTGAATATAATTTGAATTAATTTTATATTCCAAGAAACCAATTGATTATTTTATCAATTAGTCAAAGCTCATTTTGAACCCTTGTATTTCAGCCCTTACTGTGTATGTTTTTTTTTTTTTAATCCATGTCCGCTCCCAATGTTGAGCATATGGCCTCCTAATGGAGGTATCTCAACAGATATTATTCTACGAGAACTGTTTGTTACTCAGTCGCTCAACCTCACTTCTTTCAAAGTGAGTAGGGAAAGAAGGATAAGGCTAGAACAGGACTAGTGGTTGGCTAATCGTTATTCTACGCCCAGTTATTAAAGGATCAGAAGGATTGGAGGAGAGGAAATGATGTGAATTGACATCACAAACACCCAGTCTTCGATCACAACTTTGAATTGAATAATTCTCAAATTCACTGTGATCTGACCGGGAATCGAACCCAGACCTGCGTGGTCGGAAGAGCAAGCTCTTACCAACTGGGCCACAGCAGGCGACCATGTTTATCAACGATAAATTAAAACAGAACATTCGCATACGTCTCGAGCTTTTACTCTAGCAACCCTTAATTTTGCATTGCTAAAACTCATAACGGCAATTAAACTGAGATATTAAGTGCCCACTCAGCGGGTAGGTTTCTCCGGCAATAAAATAATTTTATTGCAATCTAGTCTTTGGTTAACTCACTGTCATTAAATGGGTTAATTGTTAACCCAATCTAACCGTAATAGGCGCAACAGGCGTTTCAATTCTCAAATATGTATTTTTTACTACTCGAGACTATTTTTAGAAATTTAATATTGATTTATGGACTACTTTTCACGACCCTTATATATTGAAAAAACCAGGGCTGTGGAGTCGCGTGACGACGACTCTGACTCCGAGGATTTTTTTAATAATTTCATTTTAACTAATATATGTCGACTGTGGAAAGGAAAAAGGACGTAACCCACACATATAAAATTTTACAGGAGGCGCTAAAAACGTGTTTTGATGATTTTGTGACATATGCAAATTATGAATTATACACAACCTTGAAGTGCACGGATACTTCTAAACTGGTGTTTAACTTTTCCGGTTCTAAGCTCAAGAAATGCGACCCCAATACCCACATTTTCTTAAATATCTATTTTAATATGGGTGATACAATGTTTATAATTATGGTATTCTTATATCATAGTTTTTTGGACCTTTTGTAGTTTATATAAATACGATAAGATAAGAGATAAGCGCCCGCTTATCAGCGATCGTTGGTAAGATAACTAGACTGAACACCGCTCAGCAAAGCGCGCCAGTCGCACATTGACATTTGCATTGAAACGACGTATATTTTACGCGCAACTTAAAATATGATTATTTATTAAAAAACCACGGATTTTTATAAAAAAATGTATGAGGAATGATGCAGAGAGATATTTTAAAACCCTTAGACTATTTATTTTTTTGAAATTCATAATAATTAGGCCAATAATGAGGAAACCACTGTGGTCCCTAAAAGACCCCCATCGGCCGAGAAGTATTTTTTTAGTCTCCGAGCCGCGAGAGTTAATTGACATAATCTAATATTAATTACAAAAATTTTCTCGGGAAAACCTTTATTTCTGTGTTTTTTCTTGGTTTTAATTTTTTACAAGGTCATCTTTTTCAAACTTGAAAGCTAAATTTAGATACTAATTCGGCATTTTCAGCTTCCATCCTTTTGATAGAATGTTTGTCAAGTTGTATAAATTGTGATTATCGAAAAAAGCTGTTTTGGAAAATTGAGTCAAATATGAGACTATTAAAAAGTCCAAAGCAAATATGTTTAAATTTCGATGATAAATGTACGATGTAATAAAATACATTTCTATAATTTCACTATGAAAAGTCATATCACAAAAGACTATCAGCAAAAAGACTTAGTATACAATATTACTACATCAGAACATTTCCAATACGTTTTATACCTTGTTGTCCACCATGTCAAGTGGCAATACAAGACCGGCCGTCCGATTGTTTTTATTTCTAAAACCGTCTTGTCCCATTACTGCACGATGCGATCAAGTACGTGAGGGGTTGTTGCGAGCCCCGGCGTCGGGACGCCTCGCTCGCCGTCTCTTTCGCCCAACGCCTCGCCCGGAATTCCCACCGTCCGGCACTCCAGCCAATGATTAGGTACTCCAATCTAAACCACTTCGTTATTGCTTTGTCCTAGATGATTTTATGCCAGCCTGGTAGTTTTGGACTACTTAACGCTGAGAGTTACCATCGCAACCACTCAATATTGAACAAATGTTTGACAATGCTATTGGTAATAATCATTTTGAAATTGGTCTAAACTTAGAGTCCATATTTTAGGTATTAGTTTTCAGTATTCAGAAAGAAGATAAAGATTGATTGAAGATTTTTAAAACAATCAAATCATTTATTATTTATTGTCGCCTGCTGTGGCCCAGTTGGTTAGAGCTTGCTCCACCGATCACACATGTCTGGGTTCGATTTCCGGTAAGATTACAGTGAATTTGATAATTATTCAATTCAAAGTTGTGATCGAAGACTAGGTGTTTGTGGTGTCAATTCACATTATTTCCTCTCCTGCCATCCTTATGATCCTTTAATAACTGGGTGTAACGATAGCGATTAGGTAATCACTAGTCCTATTTTATTCTTATCCTTCTTTCCATACTACTCACTTTGAAAAAAGTGAGATTGAACGGCTGAGTAACAAACAGCTCTCGTAGAAATAACTTCTGTTGAGATACCTCCATTGGGAGCGGACATGGATTTTACAAATATATATATATATATTGAAAGACCCCCCTGTGTTAGAACACAGTACAACCCCGACAAAAGCGCTCGGAAGATAAGCGCGCTGACACTAGCGCACACTATAGATTATTTTGTATTGTTGACTGCGCATTCAAATAAATTTACTCACATAAGATAACATTATTTCAAAAAATAAAATACACATTTGTTATAAATCCAGTTTTATATAAAAAAAAATCAGGACAGGTTTCGCTCATGACGAGCATTATCATTGATATAATCGACCAGTTGATAATGGTCGTCATGAGTGAAACCGGTCCCGATATTTTAAAATAAAAGTGGATTTAATGCCTTTTCACCAAGTATTGACAGAGAATACCCTAAAAGTGAATAAAAGTAATTGATATTAAATACAAATTAGTTGGTTACCTTTACAAAATTAGAAAAAGAGTAATTTCATTCCGCCATTTAAATTTAGTACATAAGTATTTGAGTGTTAATCCGTTTTGATATCGACTGTGGAAAGAAAAAAGGACGTAACCCACACATCAAATTTTACAGGAGGCGCTAAAAACGTGTTTTGATGATTTTGTGACATATGCAAATTATGAATTACACACAACCTTGAAGTGCAAGGAGACTTCTAAACTGGTGTTTAATTGACACAATCTAATATTAATTAAAGAAATTGTCTCGGGAAAACCTTTATTTCAGTGTTTTTTCTTGGTTTTAATTTTTTACAAGGTCATCTTTTTCAAACTTAAAAGCTAAATTTAGATACTTATTCGGCATTGTTAGCTTCCATCCTTTTGATAGAATGTTTGTCAAGTTGTATATATACATTGTGATTATCGAAAAAAAGCTGTTTTGGAAAATTGAGGGTTACGTCCTTTTTCCTTTCCACAGTCGATATGATAACTCAATCAATAAGAAAAAAAAAGGAATCTGAAAAGAGCAATTCAGTAATTTTAGCTAATTAAAAATTTGTGTTTAAAATATCTCTTCATGTTCATCATTTTGTTTGATACGCATTATTTACAAAATAACTTCCATGCATGTTTCAAGATGTCTTTTAAATTTTTATCGCCGTGCATATATGCGAAAAAAAATCATTCAAACGTATTGAAATAATTTTACAAAGACCACTGCCATGAAAGAGATAGCGTAACATCGGTGATCCTTTTCGTTATCTAATATAAAAAACAATATTGTATATATAAATCTTACTGTTTGTGAGTATTAGAGATTCTGAAGTCTCGGGTTTTTCAAAGTCCCGGGACTCGAGACGTGATAAAGTCAAAGTCCCGGGACTTCCCGGGACTTGGGACTTTTATTTCCCCTTCAATAAAATTATAAATTCATTAAAATTAAATATTTGTATGTATGTACTAAAAAGTGATGATAACGATACATATATTGAAAAAATAACAACGAATTAGGTAAACTTATGACCGTTACTTCACAAATCACAATACAGCTGAAAAATAGTGAAAAACATTTGTAAATAAAACAACATCAGGTATAAACATTTAATAATAATATTTTGTAATTTGTTTTTACTACAGTTATATTTTTTATACGAATATAAATTGATTTAAACAAATTTTTAATAACATAAATGGAGATATCTTTCTCCTAAACGTTTTTTAATATTTTGTTTCAATTAAACTAATTTTTTGAGCGTTTTTTACGCAGTTAAACGTATATTTTTTTTCGTACGTACTTTAAAAGGCCGCCGAAAGTATGCGTTAATTAAAATAAATACATCTTTTGAACACATTTATTTATTAATAATGAAAATATTCAATTAATTGAATAATAAAATCAGAACCTCAAATCATACATAGTATGTATTATTTACACAAAAGTTAATATTTTATTTTTGCTTATCAAAATATGATTTTAAAAATAATAATGAATTTAATGACGAATCAGAGAGCCGATTTCTTATTTTTGTAAAAAGCGTTGTTGCAACATTGTTTTTCCAAAACATTGATCTTTCTTGTATTCTTTTCGAAAAACAATTAGTCCCAGCTGAACGATAATAAAACATTTATAATCCGCCTTGATTTATAACATAAGTATCTAGAAATAACTATCGGCTTCATTATTTCTTGGAATTCTGTGAATCCCAAGCTTATTGAGTTAAGCGAGCACGTGTCTAAGTTTTTTTGTATTTCTGCATGTCTCTACCCATTGAAAAAAGTTGTTTCGTATTACAATATATAAATAAATGTTATTTGAAACTTCTACAATTATAAACCTAAACAGCTGTTTCTTTCATAAGGTGCCTTTTATATATGCATACTTAATTTTGTTAAAACCCCGGCCTTTAATCCTTAGCCTGAATATAATGCATTTTTTTCAAAACTGATCTCAAGGATAGACACCAATGTAAATTTATTTTAAATCAAAATTAACTTTTTAGGTCACATTAGCGATTGCTTGCATCCAATTTTATTTTGTTAGAATGGTTTTTTCAAAATTAAAATGTAAAATTTGGCTGTCTTAAGTCCCGGGACATTCAACAAAAAGTCCCGGGACTTACAACAGCAAAAAAGCTTAAAAGTCCCGGGACTTTTGTCCCGGGACGTCTCGACACAGAATCCCTAGTGAGTATACTAGTCTAATTGGCTTAGCGATTCAATATCCCTTTACCGAAGTGCTGCAGACTCCTGTAATCTGATTCCGTTTGACAGAACGATTTCCTGCTAGCCGGATATTCAAATGCGAGCCGCCAGCCACTTTGCTGAGCGAGCGTTTTTATTTTATAACCAAGTTCACGGAACATTTCCCGAATCTCGATCGTAAAATCTTGTTTCGATTTCGTTTTAATGTCTCTTCTGCACCGTTAAGTTTCGTATACTGCGGCGGCTCCGTAATACATTGTAACAGAGCCATGATCTATCTCCTCAAAATTCTGCCATCCTGATATTATACATTACAAACACTTGTATTCCTTGGTAACTTTGCGATGTTTCTGCAGCGATTAATTTCTTGTAATTTAAAAAAATTACGTCCTCTTTTTTCTGCCGTCCTAATAACATGATGAAATAATTTTGCAGTAAAATAAACAAAAATTTCTACAACAAACAAATATTAATTAGTTCTTGTTTTATTTATATTTTTTTGCTGTTGCTACGGTTTATTGAGGTCCATGACTGACGTCGAAACCTTCTTTAATGTATTTCTGTCTAACGCTACGTCTTACCTGGGCAAAGTCACTGCGAACGCGATTGGAACACGGCTTAACGCAAATCAAAATATCAAAAAGAATAATCGCGACTACGTTGTGTCACATGTACACTAGGGATTCTGTGTCGAGACGTCCCGGGACAAAAGTCCCGGGACTTTTAAGCTTTTTTGCAGTCGTAAGTCCCGGGACTTTGTTGTTAAATGTCCCGGGACTTAAGACAGCCAAATTTTACATTTTAATTTTGAAAAAACCATTCTAACAAAATAAAATTGGATGCAAGCAATCGCTAATGTGACCTAAAAAGTTAATTTTGATTTAAAATAAATTTAAATTGGTGTCTATCCTCGAGATCAGTTTTGAAAAAAATGCATTATATTCAGGCTACGGATTAAAGGCCGGGGTTTTAACAAAATTAAGTATGCATATATAAAAGGGACCTTATGAAAGAAACAGCTGTTTAGATTTATAATTGTAGAAGTTTCAAATCAACATCTATTTATATATTGTAATACGAAACAACCATTTTCTATGGGTAGAGACGTGCAGAAATACAAAAAAACTTAGACACGTGTTCGCTTAACTCAATAGTTCAACAATTTGAAACTTGGGATTCACAGAATTCCAAGAAATAATGAAGCCGATAGTTATTTCTAGAAAATTATGTCATAAATCAAGGCGGATTATAAATCTTTTATTATCAACAGTTCAGCTGGGACTAATTGTTTTTCGAAAAGAATACAAGAAAGATCAATGTTTTGGAAAAACAATGTTGCAACAACGTTTATTACAAAAATAAGAAATCGGCTGTCTGATTCGTCATTAAATTCATATTTTGATAAGCAAAAATAAAATATTAACTTTTGTGTAAATAATACATACTATGTATGATTTGAGGTTCTGATTTTATTATTCAATTAATTTAATATTTTCAATATTAATAAATAAATGTGTTCAAAAGATGTATTTATTTTAACTAACGCATACTTTCGGCGGCCTTTTAAAGTACGTACGAAAAAAAATATACGTTTAACTGCGTAAAAAACGCTCAAAAAAATTAATTTAATTGAAACAAAATATTAAAAAACGTTTAGGAGAAAGATATCTCCATTTATGTTATTAGAAATTTGTTTAAATCAATTTATATTCGTATAAAAAATATAACTGTACCAAAAACAAATCAAAAAATATTATAATTAAATGTTCATACCTGATTATTTTTTTATATTGACTATTTTTCAGCTGTATTGTGAACGGTCATAATTTTACCCAATTCATTGTTATTTTTTCAATACATATATCGTTACATTCCTTTTTAGTACATACATACAAATATTTAATTTTAATAAATTTATAATTTTATTGAAGGGGAAATTAAAGTCCCAAGTCCCGGGAAGTCCCGGGACTTTGACTTTATCACGTCTCGAGTCCCGGGACTTTGAAAAACCCGAGACTTCAGAATCCCTAGTTCGGACACTCTATAGCGGCCGAGATCATTTGATATTTTCGTGCCGCACCGAGTTGTTTTGCATTCGCTTTGATTTCGTCCACGAAAGACATACAGTTAAGCTCTATGTTTCCAGTCACTCACACCCAATCTTTTAGCATTCCTCATGATTAGGGTATCCAATCCCGGGATTCGGGATCCCCTATAATAATGGATTATCCTC